>JBAMCF010000687.1:0-176991 GCA_037075285.1 Drosophila lutescens
AAATTTTCTTTGCATTAGGATAACCACGTCGTCCGCATAGGCCACCACTTTTGTTCCCGCTTCCTCTAGAAGTGATAGAAGTTTATTAACAACTATAACCCATAGCAGAGGGGAAAGTACACCGCCTTGCGGTGTTCCTCTACTAACGTTCCTAGTCGATTGTGCTGATCCCATAGTGGAGTACACTACCCTACTGGTGAGTATGGTGTGAATGAGTCCCACTATAGGACGCTCAATGCCTAGTTCCGTAATAGCGCCAGTGATAGCCGTTGGGGTGACATTGTTGAAAGCGCCTTCTATGTCTAGGAAGGCTGCCAGGGAGTATTCCTTGTTATGGAACCCTCTCTCTATATAAGATACTAGGGAGTGAAGGGCAGTATCTGTTGATCTGCCTTTACGGTACGCATGTTGTGCATTGGAGAGTAAACTAGGGTTGGTAGTTAGTCTGATGTGTGTGTCAATTAGCCTTTCCAGGGTCTTCAACAAGAAGGAGGAGAGGCTTATTGGACGGAAGTCCTTTGGAGAGGTGTGAGAGGGCTTGCCGGTCTTTGGTATAAATATTACTTTAATGTCCAGCCATCTGGATGGTATGTGATTCAGTGCCAGACAGCCGTGGAATATGACCGTCAGCCATGGAAGGGTAGTATCTATTGTCCGTTGAAGTTGTGCCGGGAAAAAGCCGTCAGGGCCAGGTGATTTGAAGGGCTTAAAGGAGTTAATCGCCCATTTGATGCGTTCAGGGTTTGAAATGTTGTCTATGCTCTGCTCGTCGAGGCTCTCCACTAAATGGAGGTCCTCTACTGCTTGCGTGTTATTAGGGAAGTGGGTGTCTAGCAGGAGTTCTAAAGTTTCCTGGCTGTTTCCCGTCCAGGTATCTTCATTGGTTTTTAGGTATCCAACGGTTACTGGAGATTTTGCTAAAATTCTTCTGAGCCTGGACGCTTCCGTTGTAGATTCTATGCTACTGCAGAAGTTGGCCCATTCTCTTCGCTTTGATGCTCTAATTTCCTTTTTGTAATGGCTTAGCTTCGTATGGTACGTGTTCCAGGAAGCCTCGCTGTTGCTATATTTAGCTCTGTTAAAATGACTTCTGCAGTCGCTTTTAAGGGCCGCTAGGGTAGTGTTCCACCAAGGCGGTTTGTGTTTTGTTTTGACTGTTCTGCTTGGGCAGGCCTTTTTAATGGCCTCACCACAGATGTCAGTGAAAGTATTGACTAGGTTTTCTAGTTCATGACTGTCGAGTACGTGAGTCGGTGGAGTAGTTAGGTTTCTATCGAGGAGTTTTTTGTAGTACCCCCAGTTAGTGCGTCTTAGATTTCTTATGCTCTCGGGGGAGGGCATTCTAGATTTATTGTACATTCTACATATCGGTGGTCGGAGAAGGAGTGTTCGGCTCCCACTTTCCACTCTTCAAGATGGTTGAGTAGGGTGTCGGATATCAGGGTAATGTCTAGAACTTCCCTCCTATTTCTAGTGATGAAAGTAGGGTCGTTACCTTTGTTGCAGATGAATAAGTTGGATTGAAGGAGATAGTCATAAAGTAACTCACCCCTTTCGTTCGTATTTGTACTTCTCCATTGTGTGTGGTGTGAGTTGGCGTCTCCACCCAGGATGAGTTCCTTAGATGAGTGTGTTTGTATGAATTGTTGTGTTATGATGTTTGGTAGTGGCCCCTCTTGGTCATGAGCCAGGTAAAACGATGATATGGTGTGATGAGTGTGTGAGTTTAGCTCCAGCCTGACCGTGGTGAGGTCGCCTTCGCTAAACTGTGGAATTAGAAATGTATTAAAGTGTGTCTTAGTGAGAATGCAGGTCCTAGGTTTACCCTTACCCTTAATGTGAAAAAGCTTGTATGTGGGGGTTGTTAAGCCACAGATGTTGTCTCCAACAATCCATGGCTCTTGGATGAGGACTATGTCTATTTTGCCTGTTTCCAGGCGGGTGAGGAGGGCAGCAGATGCTGCCTTGCTGTGGTGCAGATTAATCTGTAGATACTGCACCATTTTGAGGGTTGGGCTCGGGCTGGGTACCCTCTACTTCCTCCACAATGTCCTGGAGCACACTGCGCCCCATGTCATGGATGCTCAACTGCTTCAGAGTCTCTGTGAGCTCCGAATCAGTCGACACGTACCCTGTGTGGAGTGCCTCCTCGTGCTCCATCTCGTCGTCGCTTGGGGGTTCGTAGGACGCACATGCAGCCAGATTGTCTGCCGCTAGTTTGTCCGTGTCGTAGATGCGGAGTGTCGCCTTGTCGAAACCGTAGTTGACTCGGTTCTGTGATGCTGCCAGGGGTTCCAGGCATGCCTGGTTGAGGAGAATCACAACGTTCATGGTGACGCGTTCAGTCTTCTCGACCTTCACCACCTTCCAACCTTCTGTTGGGAGCTTGGGGTTGAACCTTGTCAAGAGGCTAAGAATAGCCTCTGGTTCAGAGGGTTCAGACGGCAACCACACCCTCGCCCTTGGTCTGGACGGGATATCCGCTGCCTCGCAGACGGCTAGCTTGGCCCCGGGGTAGACCTCGCCAACTTTGGTAATGGCAGCCTTGTAGAGCGCTGCCGATCTCTCGTCCTCACAGGCGATCAACTTTACGTTGCCCTGGTACCACCCTGCATCTGTGCAGTCAGGTGGTGGTCCTGGGTTTTCGTCCAGCACTTTCAAGGCCACCGTCGCAAGTGCCCGCCTAACCTGACCCCACTGGTTCCTTGGGATCCTGCCGCCTTCATCGTTCTGGTCGATGACGCCGATGATCTTCCGATCCTTCACCACTTCGGCAAAGGATCTAGACCACGTGCCGCGGCTGGTTGTCTTGGCCTTCTTGCTCGCTGGTTGAGCCACTTCGATCGACCTCTCCCGCTTGTTGCTGTCGCTTGGTACCTTTGCGGGGTCGAAGTCTGGAATTACTGCCTTTGCCCAGGCTATGTCCTCCTGGATCTTTTGGTAGTCCTCCTTGAAAGTCTGATCCTCCCTTATGGGGTTGGTGGCCAGACGTTTTAAGATGCGGTATGCCTTCTTTCGTTACAGTGGTCCTGCCTGATTTGGTGGTGTCCGCTTGAACTCCTTAGCCCTGGTACTTACCACAAGGTCAGCCCTTGCACCTCCCTCCGGTTGGTTTGGCTGGTGAGCCGCCCCAGCGTTGGTGGGTGTTTTGGTCTAGCCCTTGCGGTTCGTGGGGGCTACCTGGCTGCGTGGTACGCTGGCCTTGGCTGGTGTCGATGTTGTGTGAGTAGGGGCTTTCGGTACGGCCCCCTTTCTTATTTGGTCGTCGTTGGTGGTGACTTCCGACTTTTTAAGAGTGTCGGACTCTGCGTTTGCTTTTTTATAATTTGATTTCTCCATACTTGTTCCCACGAGCTGCGGAGAAAGGACAGGTCCACCCGGGCAGAGATCCGCTGTACCCGGGTAAGGCTGGTTAGAACAGGCGGTCGCCACTTGCCTGAGCCCACCGTTAGAGACTGAGTTATTTGTTGACTCGGGCTCCCAGCCAGATTGACTCTCGGCACGGTTCGAGTGACACCTTAGTCCAGCCCGGGGTGAGATGAGTGTTGGGGTAATAGGGAAGAGGTAGGCTTATGTGTGGGGAGTGGGTTTGTGTGAGCTATTTGTCGGAGGCGGCAGCACAAGTGCGACGTCGGCACTGCTACGGCGCAGATACCCGCTGACTGTCCGGGGCTACTTATTTGCGCTTCATGTTGGGGCCTAGCGGTGGCTGGGCCGTGCCAACATCCACGCTTATTCGTAGCTGCCCTGGATAAAAAACCAGGGCGTTCGCTATCCGCAACCTGCGACCCGTTCGGTAGCCTTCAGCTCGGCGCCCTCCAAGCCATCTCACTAGCTCATTGGCCGAATATGTATACTTTGTATACATTGAAGAGTTTCTTTATCCTCTGGCGATAGAATGTGTAGGTATTTTTGAATAAATTCAATAATTGTTTTTGTAAACGAAATTTTTTTTTTTTTTAAGTTTTTTTTGTGTGTTGTTATTGTTGTTATTGATATGTATATTTATTGAATATCCATATGTAAGACCTGTTCGTAATCATTGATGTTATACGTTCCGATGTGGCTCACTAACTGATATCTGGTGGGGTTGCGGTCCTCTTCCTCATCACCGTTAAAGTCTCGTTCAAACAAATAATTTTTCTCAACAGGAGGGGGTCGCTCATTGGTTTTGCTTGCAGCAGCAGCATTATAGCGCTGGCAATAAATTCGCAATTTTTATACCCGTTACTCGTAGAGTAAAAGGGTATATTGTATTCGTGCAAAAGTATGTAACAGCTAGAAGGAAGCGTTTCCGACCCCATAAAGTATATATATTCTTGATCAGGATCACTAGCCGAGTCGATCTAGCCATGTCCGTCTGTCCGTCTGTCTGTCTGTCTGTCCGTCTGTCCGTATGAACGCTGAGATCTCGGAAACTATAAAAGCTAGAGGATTGGTATTTGGCATGAAGATTCTAGGAGTTCCTACGCAGCGCAAGTTTGTTTCATCGAGGTGCCACGCCCACAATCGCCATAAACGATTTTCAAATGTGTCTGGAGGAGATTTTAAAAATATATAAACGCAATTTTATAGTGTTTATTAATACCTATCGAAATGTAGAAGACATTTTTCAAATCGGACCATTCATTAAGAAGTTATACGCAATCAAAATTGTTTATATATCTATCTCCCTCGCACTCCCGTTAGCCCCAATAGATAGTCGGGACACCAACCCGAGTACAGCGTTCGCACTCCCTTTAGCTGAGTGACGGGTATTAGATAGTCGGGACACCAACCCGACTATAGCGTTCTCTCTTGTTTATTTTTGTAATCGCTATGATAACGACATTGAACACTGAAAACACTTCTCAAGTACTTTAATCTAAAATATCTATACACCACAGTGGGCGACTCAATTATTCCACCAATATCCGATTCTTTTTTAAGTAACTCTCGACGGAAATTTTCCACAGACTCCTCGATTGTGGGGAAAGCAGGCGGCATTTGCTCATATTCCGCATATCGTTTAAATCTATTATCATATTGATTTTTAGAGGCCCCTTGAATCACTTCCACAAATGCGGTATTAAGTTCAAATATTAAATTCACTTGGATAGTCAATGTTTCGTTTACAACGAGATCAAATGTAGAGTATTTGATTTCCGTTTGATAGGGAATTTTTTTGGTGACGACCCCAAGACGACCTCCGACGACGACCCAAAGTCCAAATAATAATAATATCAAAACCGTTATTATTTTCATTTTTTTTTTTTTTTTTTTTGCGATATTTTATTATGCGATTATATACTTTCCCCGTAGGTGAATGCTTAACGACTAGTTTTACAGAATTGTGATTAAGTAAATACATGAATGCATATATGATGTATATATATATATATATATATAAGTATAAAGATTATACATTTTTTTGTCTCTCTCTTGGGCTCTGGCTCTGGCTCCCTACTGATAATCAGGTATAAGCTGCATCTGCGTGAGCAACAGCTTAGCTACCCTAGTTTTTTTTTCCATAGAATTGTGCTTAAGTAAGTGCATGAATAAAGTATATGCGTATATGTGTATATATATATATAAAAGATTAAAAACGTTTTTTTTTTTGTCTGCTCTCTCGGGCTCCGGCTCTCCATCGGTTATCGGTTATTGGTTACGTCTGTTGTCCCCATCGACCTCTCGCGCTCGCCCTTTCTCTCTCTCTCAAGTGATTGTCATATGCTCAGTTTGCACATACTTGTTGATGTCTTCGCTGAGGATAACGTTCTTCAGGATGTTGGGATCTTTTTGAACAAATGTTTGTTCAATCTCACCGTTTGCCAATAAGCGTTCAACCATTACTGTCTCAAAATATTGAGTACATTTTATATTTAAAGTTTTCTTCTCATAATTGCTTTTATACAGACAACGAATTGATATAGCTGATTCTTTATATTGGAGATTAAAATATCTATAGAATGGTGCTGTTGCATTCAGTACTCCTCCAATATTTTTCTCCTTTTCTATTAGGGTTGTTTGAAACAATTCGATTACCTCATCCACCGTAACTTTCATATCATCATCATCATCATCATCATCCTCAGCATTATCCTTATCGTTAGCTGGTACTGCTGCTGCTGCTGCTGTTGTTGTTGTTGTTGTTGTTGGTGTTGTCAATTCCATCCACTCACTAGTTTTTATTGTTGTGATTAGTGGAGATGATCCGGATTCTTCTGACGTCGATGGTAGTCTCATTAACTCGAATGAAAGGTTTACTCTTAACACATCATTGCTCGATAATGTTATATTAAATTCCACACTTTTTGTATTTGTTTTGATATTATTATTACTGATATTCAAAACAGAAGCAAATTCAGGATTCTGAGTGGGATTACAATTTCCTCCTGAATTACAACTGATTAGTAAAATAATTGCGACGATTATTATTCGCAACATTTTTAGCTATTTTTTTTATTCCCGTTTGTAGTTTCTAGCTTGCAGTTCGATTTCCTACTAATGCATGCGTGCTTGCTTGATTGCTTGCTTACATTCTCGCAGAGAACGAAATAGAAAAAATATTTTTGTACATCCTATATATAAATATTTATAATATTTTTCTAACCTCGTTTGAGAGGGGTGTATACTCGAATAATTTATCATGAATTATGAGACAGTATGCAGATGTTCTATCGGGGATATTATTTTGTGTTTTAATCTCAATTCGTATATCAATGGGTCCACTTTTTAGCGATTCATTTTGATGTGTCACATCTAAGACAATCATGGGAGCCTTATTTTTATAAGTTTCTAACGATAATAACGGTTGTGACTCACACCCGTAGTAACTTTTTTGAAAATTGATATACATATCATATTATAGTGCATATCTATTATAACCGAAATTTTGATTTAATCCGTCATACGGATATACTTCAGAATTTAGATATACTTTCACATCGACTAAATCGCAATGAACATACTTTTTATTGTTTTGAAATGCGATAATAACATAGCGAGGTCGTTCTGTTTCTGCTGCTAATTTGACACTCCAAATAAATGTAGTAGTCTGTGGAACTATTGGGTGATAATATGTATCCCAACTCCTGAAGGGCATCAATAATGGTGTTTGTTTGTTTATCACATTAAACATATACAGTTTATAGGCATCGGACAATTGTATATGTGGCATTTTCCAAACAATACTCGAAATCGTCATTTTCAATTGCGACATTGTTAGATTAGGATCAGTGCTTTTATAAACACCTTCGTTATCTTTTCCTCTTAATAGAATTAGCTCGTGCTTCCCATTAAGCACTATTTTGTTGTAGTCTTCAGCAAATCCAAGTAACAAATTCAACGGTAAGCAAAAATTAAAGTTTCCTTTTTCAAGTTTTAAATTTTCTACGATGGACCATCCAGAGTTTTCGAGCAAATGTTCTTGATTTCTTTTAATTGATAAGTAATTTTTTAAATCGCTTGTTACACCCAAATGTCGGGTTCGATCAATATCAATACCATTCAATTCATATCGTATTTCACTAAATAGATAAGCCATACAATTATTTAATAAAGCTATTGTGCATATTACACTACCATCAGTTTTTGTGATATGCCCTTGAATATGCACAAAACTTTCGCTTGGCAACACATACAAATCTTGATTTTGTATGGCAATCCGAATTTCGTCATTGTTCTCAAACGAGCGCAAATAGGGCGAATAACTATGATAATCTTTCTTTATTATTGAATTATCAATAGTCGGTTTCTCGAGCACGTTAATTATATGAGTCATTTTTTTTTAATTTGAAGCCTAAGCTCAATAAAAATTTTATATTGCACACCGTTAATGAGATTTGTTGTTGTTGTTGTCGTCGTTGACGTTGTCCTCCACGTTGTTGTTGCTCTCGAGTAGCTAATCTGCTCAACGTTGATAGAGCGAGTGAGGGAGAATTAACTGATAATGTCTTTTTATAGACGTTGTTGTTGTTGTATATAATCATTTTGTTTATATTGGTTTTAAATGCAATCTTATTGTAATTCTTTCACCGCGAAAATTAATCAGATTACCGTCTTGATCACAGATTTTTACAGTTATCGAATGTATTTCTTTTGTGTTTACTGGTAGATATATAACGTTTTGTGGTACCTCAGTTATTTTATATCCCGGACTAACAACAAGGGCAAACTGATGTAGTGTGTGTGATGTTTCGTTGTTTATATACGTTCCATTTATAATATTACATTGTACGCAAATGCTATTAATTTTTGTGATATCAATTGGCTTATCAGAAGAATGTAATATATTAGCAGATAATGCATTCGCAGTGAATCCCAATAAAGAGCCGATTGACTTTTCCTTATTGAAATATATCTCATCAGTTTCAGAGAAAATTTCCGATTGCAAAGTATTATAATTTGGAACTAGATAAAATTTAGGACTTCCTTAACTTTTCATATTTTTGCGTCAAAAGGTCATTAATATCGCTGATTTCATAGGAACCTACAGGGATTTTTAACGTATGTTTACCAATATGAAATAAATTATTTCCTACGTCAACGTTTGGAATCGAATTATAAGTGTCCAGACTGATTAGTGCACACTGATAGTTCTGATCAAGTTCAATTGGAGGAAAATAATCTGCAACCAGTACTGACGTATTGCCTGTTAGTGTTAATGTTATCGACATCTTAACGGTTCGCGAGGGAATGAAATCTTAATGGTCTTTACACACACACATATATATAGTACGCTGTGTGTGTGTATGTGTGTGTGTGTGTGTATGTGTTTACAAATCAATCCAGGAATTATGCTCTGATGAGAATCCTAACCATTTAACGAATGCTCTACCATTTCGGTGTCTAATAACCTTCTCCACTAGATATGTATCAGGAAATTTAGTTTTCATCAGCTCATATTCATAAAATCCTCCCTTAATATCATTTCCTTGATAATCTTTCAATATATACGTAATGGGATTGGTATTTTGTATCCGTTTGATTTGAAATATCTCAGTTGTCCAGTTTGGAGTATAACCTTTTTCGAACACATGTTTATATTTACTTATTCGCACATAATCATCAACTTTGAATTTTGGTTTATGAGTGATTTTCATGTGGTTGTAAACGGTATCTAGGAGTAATGCTTCATTTAGAAAACTCACATCCTTTGGCGCCATCATAATTGTTTTATGATGTGTGTTATTATATTTGTTAATCAATGCCTTATAGATATTAACCCATTTAAAGCTACCTCTAAAGCTGAACTCTTTCCACATCATACCTTTGATGGTCCTATTAAATCGTTCAACGATACTGGCTTTTAAAATACTATACGTTGAGTAGTGATTAATATGATTTAATTTCATCAGATTTTGAAATGTCTTATTGAAAAATTCTTTACCATCATCTGTTTGTAAGTTTTTCGGTTTTCTTTGTGCCTCATCGAAAATGCTTTTCATACTTGCTGTGACGCTGTCTCCTGTTTTGTTTTTAATAGCGACACCCCATGCTTGCTTCGAAAACGTGTCAATAACAGTTAAAAGATAACGATATCCATTATTATATAATTGATAGGGTATCATTTCAACTAAATCGGCTTGCCATAAATCATCTATGCCTTTCATTATCACACGTCGTCTGATAAAATTTTTTCGCCCTTGTCTATGCAACTCTTCGGTGAGTTGTCTTTTATCAGTATTCAAGTTGTTGTTGTTGTTGTTACTCATTTTGTTTATTTTTACTATATTTAATAATAGTAGGAGGTCTTAATTTAACTTGTCCCACTTCATCTGAAGGTAGTCTATTCAGTAATTTAAAGCAAAACTCCTCAACACGTCTAATTGATGCTTCTATATTTGCTATATACGTAGCATAAATAACTTTAGTGTGATCCTCGAGGGCTGATTGTATTAAATTCGCACTTTCAGTGACATCTGATTGAAGGCTTGATTCTATTGAAGTTATTTTGCTTTTTATAACATTTATGCTCTGTCTCATGCTCTTTAAATCAATATCCGTTTTCTCTTGTCGATTTAAGATATATTTTTTTAGACTTGAAGCGCTTCCTCCTCCTCCTCCTCCTACTCCGGACGCACACGATGAGGAATTCGAGCTTTCACCAAATTTGTTAATCATTTTATTATATTTGCCTCTCTAAGCTCTTCTATAATGGATATAATTTCGTTTTTGTGATTGATATTTCCAGCACTCTCGGATGCTAATAGTAAACGCAATCTCTCGACCAATTCATTCGGATCATCCCAATACTTGTATCCTCTATCCTCCTTTGAGTAAGATTTTGTTGTTGTTCCTGCTGCTGCTGCTGCTGCTGCTGCTGCTGCTGTTTGTGTTGGAGTCAAACCTTTACCAATAAGTTCTGTTTTCGGTTTGAATAGATTTTTTATAATATGTAGATATTTAAAGGATTTAGACCCCTTAACCTGTGAACTATTCTGATATTTTCGTTTGTGTGCGTTTGTTCTTAACAGAATATCTCGATAATTTTTCAAGTCCAAATTTGAATAATGCGCGGGCTTCGTGTGAAATAGCAATTGAAATAGACCAGGAGTCAATTTCCATTTTTCCTTATCAATAATAATTGTATTGTTATTATATTTCAATTTACTATTAGCAAAATACCATTCACCATTTTCTTTTATATTCAGACCATACAACATGTCTAATTGTTTTTGACTTTTTAAAAGCTGAATATTACGCAAAAACGGTGATTTCATCGAAATGCTAACTACTTTTCTCTTATTTGCAATTGGTTTTCCCTTCTTGATCGAATTGTTGCTTTGTTGTTGTTCTTGTTGTTGTTGTTGTTGTTGTTGTAGTTGTTGTTTATTTACCATTTATCAAAAAACTTTTTTCCAACATAGATTTTCTTATTGACTGTTCTAATTTTAATCTCTTATTGGAAGAAGGTTGAGACAGAGGTAAATTTTCTATGTGAGCATTTCGTTTTTGGGCTCTTGATGTATGTGCGGTTTTTTTATATCTACGAAATTTGGGTCCATTGACCTTACGACTTTTTTCAACCATAGAATCTCTTTGGAGGGTTAATTTGAATCTCTTGTTATTAGACTGGAGTGCTGGTAAAGATAAATTCTCAATGTTTACATTACGTTTGAGATTTTTAAAAGGACTTAATTTCATTTCATAATCATAATCATCGTCATCATCGTCATAAACATCTACTGCAGCAACAGGGAGAGCTGGGGGGGCAGGAGGGAGAGGGAGAGCAGAAGCAGACAGCAGCAGCAGCAGCAGCAGCAGAAGATGTACTACTAACTACTGCATTGTCGTCATCATCGTTTTGGACGTTGTGCGTAGGAATGTTTCCTAATAAATTAGAATATTTTGCACTTTGGCTATCTAAAAATGAAGTATAGTTTGCTAGGATATCTTCAGAAGTATCTAACAAGTCGGGTGGGTTGTTGTTGTTGTTGTTGTTTATTGGAAAACTCGTTCCTTGTGAACTATCAACTTCCATATCGACATTATCATTCTCATGCTGAATGTTTCTTCGGTGATAAGGCCTTCTTTTTCTTCTATTTCCATTATAGGATTTTACTTTTCTCGCTTTATCCCAATCGTTGTCGAGCTTTCTTCTCGTAACCCTCTTTGGAGAGTATCGTCTCCTGTTCTTAAGCATTTCAACATTTTGTTGTTGTTGTTCTTCTTCTTCTTCTTGTTCTTGGTGTTGTTGCTGCTGCCGCTGCTGCTGCTGTCCTCGTTGACGACCTCGTTGTTGATCATTATATCTAACCAGTTCACGTCTAGTGTTGTTGGTTTCGTTGTTATTATTATTATTATTATTATTATTGTGGTTGTTGTTGTTGTTGTTGTTGTTATTGTTCGGGTTAGTCGGATTCTCAACGTTGTATTTAACAACCTTCTTGTTATTTCTTAGAAAATTTTCCGCAATCACATTCAAAGGTTTTGTAATTGGTTTAAAGGTATTTTCCAGCATATTAATTCGATCCATTTTATTCGACTTCATGCTCCTCAACTTCTGTCTCAACAACAATCTGGTTTGAACCAGATCATCCAACACTTTGGATTTCTTTTTCGATTTCACCATTTCTGCTGCTGTTGTTGTTGTTGTTGTTTGTTTAAAATACAATTATTTACTAGTAAAATATATGTTATTATCGCATATTTATATATATATATATATATATATATATATATATATATATATAGCTGATACGGAGCTGATCCAAAGCTGATGTCGAGCTGATGCCGAGCTGATGCCGAGCTGATCGAGAGCTGATGCAAAGCAGATGTCGAGCTGATCCAGAGCTGTTCTAAAGCAGTGTGTGTGTGTGTGTGTGTGCTTGCTTTATAAATGTATAAAACTATCGAATCCCTTTCTATATCGTCCTTTATCAATATCATTATCTTTACTTATGAGAACAAATTCATATTTTTGCTTCCAGCATTCCTCACAAATTTTTATAAATTGCTTAAAAGTCATATCGCCTATTACATGATCATTGTAAATATGTTTAATATTCATTTCATCTTGTTTAAAAATTATTATCAAATTAGCGTTGTCACGTATTAAATGTTTCGGTATTTTCGTATAAGTTTGACATAGATAGAAAGAGTCTATGTGTTTGTGACGACCCATACAGAAATAATCCCTTATTGCTGTTTGCTTGTCACAGATTACGTCATCAAATATCATTATTGAGTGTGGTCTAGCTCTTTCTGGACTGACGACTTTTTCCTTATCTGAAAACGTGAACATGTGTATACCCTTAATTGGTTTAATCAATTTCATTAAATATTGATACTTGGGCTGATACAACGATTTTGAATAAATGTATATATTTTGAAATTTAAGTCCATTGGGACTTTCGATTAAACTTATCATTACGTTCGTCTTTCCACAATTAGATGGTCCCACAATTAGAGCGCGTATCGAATTCGGTAGCAATGGGCTATGTGTAATTTTTCCGCTCCTATCCCCCTCACCACAAATCTGATCAACATTGCGAACTTTAATTTGTCTAGTTTGTTTTATAAATCGCATTTTTGTTGTTGCTACTGTTGTTGTTGTTGTTGTTGTTTTATTGAACAAATTTTTACAACTACTAATGAAAATACTATAAATATAAGAGTATATATTTCGTTTTTGTTTAATATAGGATTGTCTTCGAAACAGAATAGTCATAAAGCAACACACACACACACACACACACATGCAGAAATGCAAATACATAATAAATAATGCATATAAATTATAAACATAAATTAAATTCAAATCAGTATCGAATTGGTAGTGGTTTCGTCAACAACTTGATAACCAATCTTCCAATTGAACTTCATTTACCTGGATATCAATTTTGTGGACCAGGCACAAAACTTGTAGAGCGTTTAAAACGTGGAGACAAAGGGATTAATCCGCTAGATGCAGCGTGTCGAGAGCACGATATTGCATATTCACAATTCAAAGACTTGAAAAATCGTCATCAGGCTGATAATATATTAGCTGATAGAGCGTGGGAACGTTTTAAAGCAACAGATAGCGGTCTAAAAGAACGCTCTGCTGCTTGGTTTGTGACAAACGCTATGAAAACAAAAGTTAAATTCGGACTAGGTATGAGAAAAAACAAATCTCGTCGACGTCAACGTAAGAGGAAATCAGGTGGTAATAAAAAACAACGTCAACGTCGCCGGCAAACAAAAAAAAATCCTTCGCAAGCATTGTGAGTCAAACTAGACGAATTTTGAAACGAAGAAAACCTACGAGTATCGATGAGGCAATTCAGATATCTCAACAATCAATCCCACCAAGTTTTCATCGGGGTCAACGACGAAGAAATATTCCGAGGGTGATACCATTACCAAAAATTGGTGGATTCCTACCATTAATACCAATATTGACTGCACTTGGTGCACTTGGTGGAATTGCTAGTGGTGGATCTGCTGTTGCCAAAGCAATAAACGCTGTCAAAAATGGTAAAGAACAATTAGCCGAAGCGACACGTCATAACCGCTATATGGAATCAATTGCGATGGGAAAGGGACTTTTCCTAAAACCATATAAGAAGGGCTATGGACTATTTTTAAAGCCCTATTCAGCAAAAAACTAATAGATATGCTACCCAAACAAGCACTTACCGATATTGATTTAATTGATTTTGGTAAACAACATTTTAGACACTTTCGTGGTGTTTTTATGCGTGATCGTCTCCCCAAGAAACCATTGACCAACGAATGTGGGATAATAAATTTAGATAACGAAAGCGGTAGTGGCACACATTGGGTAGCATATTTCAAGAAGAGAAATTATAAAGAATACTATGATAGTTTTGGTGATTTGCAACCGCCCATTGAAATTGTGAATTATTTAAAACCACCCATTGAATATAACTATAGAAATGATCAAAAATTTAATACATATAACTGTGGTCATTTATGTTTAAAATTTTTATTTCGAAAAAATAAAATGTAATATATTTACAACAAAAAGAAAATACAATTTTTTTTTATTTTTAGTTTAACTTAGGGTGATATGTCTTTATGACCCCATGCAAGGGTGTCTATATTATTCTCTTTTACATAGCGCTTATCATCTAAATAGTTTAGAGTTACTTTTGTATACTCTTGTGTATAAATTTGATGTAATTTAGATTTAAATAAGTACATTGTTCCAACTTGCTTTATTTTTTTATACAAACAATCTCGAAAATCGTTAATAGTTAATTTAGACGTCACATTCGCCTTTACTCCTTTAATTTTTTTGATCTCCGTTGTTTCAGCATTATTTTTATTAGAGATTTGTATTGAATACATTTTAGCTCTGAGACCAATAAATTCTTTTATTATATTCCCCTTGCATTCATCTTTCATCATACCTAATTTTTTTTTGTTTATCAATGGTAAATTAAAAACATTGTCTTTATCATATTCTGAAGTATCGAAATGCTGTTCAATTTCCAAACGAATGTCATCATAAAAATCTATAGTCTTAATATCATAGATAAAAGAATCAGTATCCATATACATTAAATTTATATTTTCCTGATATTTCGGCTTCATATAGTCATAGTGAAAATTATACATTTTAAATTTTGATAGTTCTAGAACGGTAAAGCCAATATAGACAGGCTTATCATAGATAACATGTACTTTTTTCAATTGAATTGCAAACAAATCATCGGTAAATTGTAATATATTCTTAAAATTAAATTTTGATATAAGTGCTCTAGCTCCCAATTTTTTACCATCACTCTCCCAACTGGAAACTAATTTAATTACTTTTCTCTTGTCAACATTCTCCATAGTCTTACCATAGACTGCATTGTTTAGCAGTTTGAAAAAATTCCTTTCAAAATCATTAACAGCCAATGTTCTATGATGATTATTACAATCAATATATTTTTTAAGCCAATCAGATTGATCAAATTGTAATATTCGATGAATTTTCTTTAAAATCAATCCATGTTGAAGACATTGCTGTAAATTTCTATAGTGAATTATATAATTATATTTGTTTGTCAAGTCTGCAATCAATTTTGGTTGTTGCATATTTTCATTCTTTTTGTTTTGAGCACAAAACGGTAAATCATTGTGCTGTCTGTGTAAGTTTTCACTGTATTCTAAATCTACCTCTAAAATATAACCAATTGATTGATCATCTACGCAAGTGTTTAAATCAAAATTTTTAAAATTTCCCTCTTCTGTTTTTTCTATCCATTTAAAATTTTTATACGGAATAGATTGCGACATAGCATATCCATATAAATTATTAACATCTAAGTATACAATATAATTTGACTCTTTCTCACAGTCGTAATCGTTATTTAGATATTTGTTATTTGCAATAGAATGACGTTTACTACATTGAACAAGACCTCCTCTAATACCTTTCATTATAAAATTATACATATCAATATCTGTGAGAAGTTCTAATTCAATTTCAGTTGTCTTCAACATAGCATCCCATGACAGACCAGGAGTTGTATAATATTGACAAGGATCTAAATTATAGATTTTTTTACATACTTTTCTAAAATTCTCAAAGACATCACATAGCAATAGCACATCTACCTTCAAATACAACAATAAATAATCTAATAAATTTGTACAATCGAAGCCATTCCAAACGTTTTGAGCGTGCTGATAACTCTCTTCAGAACAGTGTCTATCAGTTAATTGATTATAAAAATTTTCGCGCGACGGTAATTGTGTATCTGACAAGCGTTCAACTGAATTTAAATAGCTATACGGAAATATACCTTTACGTTTAACCATTTGAAATTTGATTGAGTCTGTGAAAAATGATTTTATTGTGGTTAGATTTTCTTCTTTTAAATAACTAGCTAAGCTGTCTAAACTGGAAGACATAAATCTAAATGAATCTAAAAATCGAAGTTCTAACATTTCCTTCGATTTTATATAAATTTTCTTAGAGATAGAAATATAAAACTCTTTGTTTAGCGGAATTATAGAAATTTCACCAGGAATTTTCCTTAATTCTTTCACAAATAAATGTAAATCGTATGCCGAGAGATTATGGAAAAGTATTGGGAAAAATTTTGCTATTTTATAGTTTAAATTGCAATTATTATGCGCTACACCTCTATATTTCCCTGTTAAGTGACAATGATCTACAACTCTTGTAGATTGAGCAGTGAACAAATTACCACATATACTACAATTTTGTTCTAAGTCAATTATTCTTTGTTGCTCCATTGATAGCGGATATAACGGTATAGTCACATTTAAGTGATTCTGATATAACATTAAACAATCGTTATATATGCTCTCAACAAAATGCGCTGCACAATCTTCACCATAATATATTCGATATATATCCAAACTATTGTCAAATGAACACTTTATATAATAACTATATGCATACGGTATATGCTTCTGAATTAGATTTATGTTATCCGAAGTTTTCAAATCCATCCCTTCTAAAATACACTCAAAATCAGCATATGCTACAAACGGAACATCTAATTGATTTTTAAAATTTTTAAATCTTAAAATAGACATATCCTTTGAGGGTATCTCAGTTATAATTTTATTACACTCCATAATATGTCGTTCCAATTTGTCACCATCATCGAAATGTTGAAAACAGCCATTGCATAGAAGAATCTTCCTCGTACTTTTTGTTATTTGTTTGCGAAGTAATCTAATGGAGAAGCAAAGAAATATATATTAACAAATTTTTTAAAGTTTCTACTTAAATACTTACTTGGAAATATTTTTAATCCAAACATAGTGATATTTATCATCCTTCTCGAGAAGTAGTAGGTATATAGTGTGTAAGACGTCGCTAGTTTTATTATTAGTTAAATAATATGGACCTATGATTGTCTTTTCATCGCTGTCTACACCCAACACAGTTATACTAATTTCAGGATTATTTTCTTCAAAGATTTTTATGCTGTCGACCGGTGTGGGAAATTTTAGCCCACTAAAATTTAACGATTTATTATTTATATTTATTATATCTGAGTGAATGTTGTAAATGCCTTTACGTTTATACTGATTGGGTCGAGTGTTGTTTTTACGAAGTTTTATGAAAGCTGATGTTAATGCCCATTTAAAACAATATTCGTCTCTATTTTTCACGTTAATGCAGGCTTTTCTGTTTAGTATTTCTCTTGGCAAGTCAATGTAATTCGAACCCTTTATGAGCTGATATTTATTTATATTAACTTCTAAATGTACTATTTCAATTAGGGACCAACCACTGTCTCGTTCTTGAAACTCACTCATTTCAATTTTTATATAGTCATTTAAATTATTGATTATTTCATTTAGATTTTCATTCTGACTCGATGTTGGATTTAAGGTTTGCATTTTTGTTTGAAATGACTTGAGATTTATTTCACACTTATCTTCACTCTCTTTAATCAATACATAATTACAGAATTGTTCAAAATTAAATTTGATATTGACGTGTTTTTGTTGAGCTTCTTGGAGTAGAGTGATCACTTGATTTTTGATTGTTTGTTGAAATAATTTGATATCCAAGCATTCTTTATTATGATTTGTGATTATATAAGTTTCAATACGATTGCGAAATGCGCTTCTTATACACCGCAAGTTATCACTTATTTGCTCACTAGTTAATTGCTTATGCAAGTTGGTTCGTAAGTGATGCGACCAACTAATTTTAGCAACATTTAGATTACAAACATCACAATATCGTATTTCACTAGCGATAGGATTGTTACTAGACCCACGACGTTTATTGTTATGTGAAACACCAGCCATTTTTTTTTTTTTATTTTTTTATTTAACTTGTAAGAAACTTTATTGATTTTTAGTTTATTTAAGTTTTAAGAAACTTTATTGATTTTTATTTTTATTAATCTTCTTCTTCGTTACAAAAACTTAGTGTATAGTTATCTCCTTCAGTTTTATGCTTGATGATTTTATAGTTCCCAGACGCCATATGCTCCACAGCTTTCACAGACAACGTACTGAACCGATCTGGTAGAAATATCACAAAATCCTCGCAAGTTAACATGATTTTTGAGCCGTAGCGTGTGAACTTGACTTCGGCCCTTAGGATCGGGATCGGAGTGCTAAACGGTAGATCTTTAACACTCTTTATCGGTGGGAGTGAGACGGCACCAAGTTCGTTCCATTGGTCTTTAAAGTTCTCCATACTAAAGATGATGATGATGTGGGCTTCTTCAAACAGTGCAAGCGACTTCTTCCTCCGAGTTTGATTTCTGCTTTCTGAATTACTCTAGTTCTCCACATCTCATATTTATACTAGTTTGCGAAACGGAAAAGACATAGAAAGTTTGCGATAAATACTCATTAACAAGCCAAAGAAAAATAATATATAAAGGCATCAAAACTAAAGTGAGAAGGGGAGGGGGAGTGGGAGGGGAAGTGGGAGGGGAAGTGGGAGGGGAGTGGGAGGGGGGGGGAGTGGGGTGACAACAGAGTAACAACATTCCAGAATCCACCCGCCACTTCCGGTTTAGATAAGCGCCGGCCGGCCGGCCGGCCTAGCAACAACAACAACCTTGAGCCAGACCGTATAGAAAAAAAAAAGCGAAAGTGAGCCAGAACATACAAATCCATCCTACTGTTGTTGTTTTCCCCACGGCTACTTCCGCCGCGGTTGTTTCCACCACGGTTGTTGTTTCTGTCGTAATTGATATTTTGGTTATTGTTATTGTTATTTCTATTACAACCATTGTTTTGATTATATCCGTTATTTTGATAATATCTGGTATTGTTATAATTACCTCGATTATTACCTCTACCGCGATAATTGTTTTTATAATTATTACCGCGATAATTATTTCCACGTTGGGTGTACAATATGGAATTGGCATTGCCTGTCATTTCAGTACTACATTGTATGTACTTGGTGACGGCTTCATTCATGGTTGCAAAATTGCCTGCTTCCAATATTGTTTTGAGGCGGCCATGCTCACAATTTTTGACCATTGTGGTGATGGCTTTCTTAGTGCTGAATTTGTCAGCGTGTTCGGCCTATAGGCCTTCATCAACATACGAAGCTTCTAGGAGCTTTCGTAGGTTGTCAATTTCTGTGGTGAATTTTTCTGCAGTTTTACCTTTTTGGCTTGTTTTTGCCATTTTGGCTTTAATTACTTCGGATGTTTCTCCGGCTATAGTATCTTGCAGCTTTTTACACCCTTGCAGAGGGTATTGTAATTTCAGTCAGATAAGAGAAGGAGACGTTTCCGACCATCTATATTAATATTTGTCTTTATCAAAAAATTGGTCAGTAGCAAATTCCACCCAGAACGGATTGACCTAAAAATCTAGAAAAATCAAATTAATTCGGAAATAATTAAGCAAAAGTCGACTCCAAAGTGCCCCAAAAATCGATTTGTTTTTTTTTAATTCTTTCTTTTGCCATTTCTCTGTTATAAATGTTGTTAAAATGGTTTTAAAATGTTATGTTCATAATCTTATGGCATACCCGCAATTAACTGCATTTTCATTTTTTTGAAATTCAGCCCCCTTATCCAAGTCCATAATATTTTCCAATTTTGCTTTGCCGATTTGACGTCACGGCCTCCACATATGCCCTGCAAGCATTTTCTATCGCGGAAGTAACTATTAAGTGACGTCTAGAAGATGAAAACGATCGTCCGCGATATCGCATTCGGATCGCCGAAGTCACCCCCGTCGGGAAGAACTGTTCCACTACGGCGACACTTCCCGAAGTCACTTCTGAGTGACTTCCAGAAGTGTCGCGGAAGTCACTTCCAGAAGTGTCTTCGGCGACGCTTCTAGAAGTGTCGCCGTAGTGGAACAGTTCTTCCCGACGGGGGTAACTTTGGCGATCCGAATGCGATATCGCGGAAGTCACTTCCAGAAGTGACTTAGGCGACACTTCTAGAAGTGCCGCCGTAGTGGAACAGTTCTTCCCGACGGGGGTGACTTCGGCGATCCGAATGCGATATCGTGCAAGTCACTTGTAGAAGTGTCGCCGAAGTCACTTCTGGAAGTTACTCAGAAGACACTTGTAGAAGATACCTAGAAGACCCTTTCCCAAATGGAAAATGGTTAAAAGGAAAATATATGTTTTTTGTACTCATTTTTCGTTTTTATTCTTTCAACACATTTATTAAAATATATACGAGTAATTAGAAAAGCATTGCGGCATGTAAGCACGGTCCATAAGCTTGTAGGAAATGGTGTTGTATTATTTTAGTTAATTCCAGTTCCGTGTTCCGTCTATGAAAATGTTTAAAGCAACAGAAAAATAATTAAAATTTTGCCATATAAAAATCGGAGAAGGTATTTACCTTTTATAATTAAATAAGTGGAGTATAGTTAAGTTTTCGGTTTGCCCAGAGTTTCACGCCAAGTAATTCCTTTTGCTTTCGCATGACAGCCTTGATCGTACACGCTTAAATCTCGAATTCTCCAATCACTTTAATTTTTGATGTAAATAAATATTGTATTTTATTTATATTTCACCGTACGCGGTATGTAATATTTAAAAAATAACGGGTTCACTCCGCATTTCATCACAAACACAGAAATTCAGAATAAATCGCACTGATCACAAAGAAATCTCGAAACGAACTGACGCTTGAATTTAAAATACAAAGTGCGTACGTCAAAGAGAAAGAAGGGTAGTTTTCAGGTATAAAGAGAGAGCCAAAAGCGGACTGTACCCCAAAAAATTCAAAAAAATGAAACCAAATTCCTTTCTTTTTTTTGTTTTTGTAAAATGTGTTCTATCGCCTTTTTATCGCCCAAAAGTGTCTCAGAAGTTACTTCTTTGCGATCGCAACCCTTTTTAGGTAGTCAAATGTGTTCTATCGCCATTCTATCGTCCAGAAGTGCCTCAGAAGTTACTTCTGCACGATAGCGACCCTTTTTGTTTTTGTAAAATGTGTGCTATCGCATTTCTATCGCCTAGAAGTGCCCTAGAAGTTACTTCTGCACGATCGCGACCCTTTTTGTTTTTGTAAAATGTGTGCTATCGCATTTCTATCGCCTAGAAGTGCCTCAGAAGTTACTTCTGCACGATAGCGACCCTTTTTGTTTTTGTAAAATGTGTGCTATCGTCTTTCTATCGTCCAGAAGTGACTTAGAAGTGACTTCTTCGCGATAGATGTATATTTTGTTTTTGTAAAATGTGTTCTATCGTGTTTCTATCTTCTAGAAGTCACTAAGAAGTGACTTCTGGACGATAGGCGATAGAAATATCGCCTCTTTGCTTGCAGGGTGTATGTATGTATGTTCTGCTGGCGCACTTTCCATTAAGTCGTAAATATGTGTGTGTCGCATTGTAAGTGTGACCGCGCAGGGGAAAAACGAAAATACCACTGTTTATTTAAAATGCGCGGTTAAAAAATCGATTATATCGCAAATCTTTTCTTTTGCGCCTTTTTTTAGGTTAACGTTAAATTGTAAAATATCGGTAGCCTTACAGAAATTCCATTAAGCTGAATTTTACAGTCGAAATTTTCCTTAAAATTGCTTTTGTTTTTAAAATGCAATAGCCTGATCAGCAAACTATTTATTAGTTTTCAAATGTTGAGTTTTCGACAAACTTTGGATTTGTAAAAAACAAAAACAAACAATGATTCGCTCTGCTATGTACACTAGGGCGGACTTTTTTAAGGTCAACTGCGCTCAGCACAGACAAGGATTCAATGCGGCAATCTGGAATTGGACATCACAGAAGCAAATGAATGTCCAGAAGAAGAGGAAACCAGGCAGACCACATTCGAAAGGGAACCAACAGATGAGGAGATCGACAAATTTCTGGAAAAACAAAGGCAAGTATTCGAAGGAATGAAGGGAAATAGTAATATTACAACCCATAAGATTTACATGAAGGATGATAGGCCAGTAAAACAAAGATACTACCCACGTAACCCAAAGCAGCAAGCGATAATCAACGAACAAGTGGATGAATTATTAGCATTGGGATTAATAGAACCATCACATAGCCCATTCAGCGCACCAGTGGTGCTGGTAAAGAAGAAAAACAACGAATGGAGAATGTGTGTGGACTATCGGCTACTGAACGAACGAACCGAAAAGGATGCTTACCCGGTACCAAGAATGGACTTTATCTTAAATCAGCTAAGAGAGGCGAAATTCATCAGCACGCTGGATTTAAAATCCGGATATTGGCAGATACCAATGGAGGACCACAGTAAGCAGTATACGGCGTTCACCGTACCGGGACGAGGTTTGTTTCAATGGAAGGTGATGCCATTTGGGCTCACAACAGCTCGGGCTACATTCCAAAGAGCACTAGATACGGTCATCGGGCCAGAAATGGAACCGTTCGCGTTCGCATACCTGGACGACATCGTGGTCATCGGAAGGAACAAAAAAGAACACTTAGAGAAACTAAGGGAAGTGTTCAGGCGGCTGCAGAATGCAAACCTAAAGATAAATGCGGAGAAGTGTCATTTTTTTCAAACAGAGCTAAAATACTTGGGACACATCGTGACCGACAAGGGCATCAGAACGGACCCAGAAAAGGTGGCGGCCATACGAGAATTACCGACACCGAAAAGCACAAAGGAGGTACACAGTTTCTTAGGTATGGCATCGTGGTATAGGAAATTCATCTCTGGATTCACCGAGAAAGCAAGTGCACTACAAGAGCTGGTAAAAAAAGGGAAAAAATTCGAGTGGCAGGCCCAACATCAAAAAGCGTTCGAACGGATAAAAGAAAGCTTAACGATAGCACCGGTACTGGCATGCCCGGACTTTACAAAACAGTTCAAACTGCAAACGGATGCAAGTGACCTGGGAATAGGAGCAGTGTTAACCCAGGAAGATGCCGAAGGGGAACATGTGATCTCGTACGCAAGCAGAAAGTTGAGCAAGGAAGAACAAAATTATAGTGCCACCGAAAAGGAGTGCTTAGCAATTTACTGGAGCATCAATAAGTACAAAATGTACCTGGAAGGCTACCAATTTGTAGTGGTAACGGACCATTTGGCACTGAAATGGTTAAATTCGATAGAAAGCCCCTCAGGGAGGGTGGCCAGATGGGCACTCGGATTACAACCATTCCAATTCGAGGTCAGATACCGAAAAGGGAAGTTGAACGCAGTGGCAGATGCTTTATCCAGGGCACCAACAGTAGAAATCAAAACTGCAAGAAGCCAAGCCGATTGGATAAAGGAAGCATTCGAGGAGGTAAAAAAGGACCCGAGTAACGGAGAATTTAAAATAGAAGGGGAAAGACTATACAAGAAAGGCGGCAGCGAAAAAGACCTACAACCATGGAAACTTTGCATTTCAAGGAGCGAAATTCAAACAGTACTCCGAGAAAACCACTGCAACGCGACGGCAGGACACCTAGGAATATTCAAGACTTTGAAAAGGATTAAGGAGAGATATTTTTGGCCTAGAATGAGGATGGAGATTATAAAATTTGTAAAGGCTTGCGAGAGCTGCCAACGATACAAGCTGTCTCAACAAAAATCCGCGGGAAAAATGCTAACTAAAGTTACCGAAGCACCATGGGAAACCATATGCGTAGACTTCGTCGGTAATAGTAGACAGGTTCTCGAAATGGACCGAAGTCGCGGCAGTAAGGCAAGCAACGGCAGAAGCTTTCCTGAAATTATTTCGGGAAAGAATAATCGCAAGAGTTGGAGCACCAAAAACACTGATATCCGACAATGGGGTCCAGTTTACGGGAAGGAAAACAAAGACCGCCATGGAGCAGTGGGGAATACACCAGCAATTCACAGCACCATATACGCCACAACAAAACCCAACCGAAAGAACGAACCGAACCATCAAAACCATGATATCACAAATGGTGGGAGAAGAACAAAGCAGGTGGGACGAGAATCTGCCGGAGCTAATGCTAGCATATAACAGCAGCATATCCGAGTCGACGGGTTTCAGTCCAGCACAATTATTGTATGGAAGGAGTCTACGACTACCAGGAGCTCTGTTCGACAAAGTTACTAAAGGATCGGGACTAGCGACAGAAACAGTAGCAGCGAGGTGGAAACGACTAAGAGAGATTAGAGGCGAGGCAATCCAGAACATGGAAGAAGCAGCGGGGACACAAAAATTCCACTACGATCTACGGAAAAGAGAATGGAAACCAAGTGTAGGGCAGCTAGTCTGGTGCAAAACACACTATTTATCAAACGCAGCGGAAAAGTTTAACGCGAAACTAGCGCCAAAATATGACGGGCCGTGGGTAGTAGACAACTTTTGTTCACCGGTAATAGTTAGACTAAAAAATAAAAAAACTAAGAAATCGAAACGGGCATACATTGGGGACTTGAAAATATATGTACACACTAACCATACGCTAACAAACCCTGATAGTTTAGAGGCAGAGGGTAATCAATGTAACGCCCTACTCATTTCAGTGCACAACGACAACAACATGGACAAGTTTCAGAAGTCAAGCGAGAAGATTCGGGAGGACTGCAAGCGGCTACAGCAGGCGAGGAGATTAGCGCAGCTAATATCGGCCAGACCAGCGGGTACCGGAGTGCGGGTACGGACAGCGCCAACTCGCCTCAAACCACCGATGTGCCGACTAGCGGAGCACGACAACCGGGGCACGAGCTCGAAGGAGGACCTACCGGCATCCCGACCACCGGCGCAACCCTCGACGGCACGACCCATAGGGGGAAGACAAAGAGTGGCACACACCCCGAGAAGACTGCCTGGAGCAGAAGTCGGCGGACACCAACTGGCGCCAAGGATGGGGACGCCGTCGCCGGATAGGGACATCCTGGAGCTACACCCCGATCCAGCTACATACGACCAGCCAAGTTCTGAGGTACTCCACGGCCCACCGCTTCCAGCAGCAGCACAACAGCAGGAACAGCCGGAAGTGTTCACCAATGAGATGGGGTGGACAGTACCGGCTGATGCAACGATATCGGCCAGGGCAGTGGACGAGATAAAGGAACGCTGGGGGCGGAAACGGAAGGGGCAGCAGCAGACCATCCTAGTAAAGGATGAAGAGAAGTCGTGGAAGGTCATCTTCGGCAGGGGGTCGAAGATCACGATTTGGCACTTCGTGCCTTCGCAAGAGGGGGGGAGGTGTGACGCTCCAGAGCGCACAATATAAACAAACATAGAAAATAAGCTTAGGTTAAGAGAGATAAAAAGCATGAAGCGACATAGAGAATAGGATAAATATAATAATTAGTTTAAGAGAATAAAAACCTGAAACGAATTCAAATTCAAATAAAAAAGGCGGGCGCGCCAATAGAAATAGCTGGGCACACTGATCCACGATCACCGGGTCACACTGACCCCGATTACCTGGTCACACTGATCCATGATCAGCTGGCCACACGCGCTAAGCCAGAGGACCAGGGATTTTGACGTGGTGCGGGCACACTTATTCACGCCAACGGGTATAAAAAGGGTGCCGGTTGCCCAGGTCAAGTCACTCTGCAACCGACAGCGATCGGAGAAGGTGAGCCTTACGCATTGGTGTGAGCAACCTCTCTGGGAGTTACTTGTGGAGTCTCTTTCTAGGATAGGGTCTAGTACCCCGTCCAAATACATTGTAGTTAGCGAAACCCCCTTCCCCCTCCTCTACCCATCCTCCGAAAGACCGGCCGTCATCAGTGCCAGCCGATCTTTGGGGCTCATCCACCCACCACTAACCGACTCGGAGCGACGAAGCCGCCATCAGTGGCAGCGGACTCTAAGCTCGAGCCATCCCTCGGTTCACCGAGTCGCCCACCCGCTCGGGTTTCTTTCCCCCCCCCTCGTCTCACCGAACTCACCTTCGTAGACCCACAGTGGGGTGCGACTCGTCTCACAACCTGGAAGACCTCAGTGGTCTCCACACTCTCTCTCTCCTAACCTGGAAGACCTAAGGGGCCTCCAAAACTCTCTCGCCTAACCTGGAAGACCTAAGTGGCCTCCAAACCCTCTCACACACACGGGGATATTGATATCTCGGGTGGAATTATCTAGAGGGAAAGGGACGCATACAGAGGGACATATTCTCCGGCGCAAACAGGAAGCCGTTGCTCTCATATCCAACCACCGAGGGGCATACTTTCCGGCGCAGATAGCCGTATTCTTTCTTTCTCATCTACAGGACGCCAGCCGCTGCGCAACTACCGAAGGACAATCAGTAGCCGCCCACGACCGCCCTCGACGACACCGCCGAAGACGGAACCAGCCGCGCCGCTCTATCCTGTTCTTTAAACTCTGTAAAATTTAAGTAAATAAACGCAACCCCCCTTCAATTTCACCGAACCCCGCTCGTGTCATACTCTGGGAACCGGGTCAAACTCTTACAGCAACCACTCCTGACACAAATAAATGTTGGAACGAACTCCTGGACACCGTTGAACTACCCCCAGCATAGCAGGAACGTTACAGTGTGTACAAAGGTTTTCGTTTCATTCAAAACAAGAAATTTGAAAACAACAAATTTCAATTAACAAACAAGTATACATATTTGTGCGCAAATTAAAATTGCATTGATAACATTGCAACTGATAGAAATTATTAAAGTTCACTACTTTTACTTAGATCACATTCATCTCTAAAGATTATAAAATGAAAGACCGATTTTTAAGGGGATACGACCACAGCCAAACCTTAAGAGCTACAGCAGCCAAATTTTTCCACAGTATTTCATTGGGGGCGTAGGCGCCCACTAAGATCCGACATGTCCCCCCAGTGGCCCCAAACAGCTCCAACATCCATATTTAGAGCAAAAAAGAATTAGATGTACTTAAGCTTACCTTCTTAAGTGGTTGGAATTTCGATATTTGGATTTTGCAGAATTTTAGGTCTTGAAAAAACCTAATTAGAAATCTAAAAGAAATTTCGATATCCCCCATAATTTGGGGGCTACATTTAAAATTAACTTTTCGATTTTAAAAATCTAAACCGCTGCTCCGATTAAGATGATTTTTGGATCATTAGTTATTCTATGGCCCAAATTCTTATGTTTTATTTTTCAAGTTTTTAACATTTTTTTAAGTATTTTCAACGAATTTATTTAGATTTTCTAAGTTATTGCGTTGCATTATGTGGGAGCCTGCCGAGGGAGCGAAACCCAGAGAGCGGATGCAAAGAGAGCGACGGCCGAGAGAGCAACAGCCAAGAAAACTGACGAGGGGGTGGGGTAGTGCTGTGTGTGATAGGGAGGGGAAAGGGGCAATTTAAGTTTAAATTTGGTTTGGATTTTAAAAACTTAAACTGCTGTTCTGATCAATATGATTTTCGATCAATAGTCAGTCCTGTGGATCAAATACTTAGGTTTTATTTTTAAAAAAATATTTTTCATTTTGTAGCATGTGTACAATACATGTACAATACAATACATACACACAATATGTGTGTATGTTTCTACTTGAAAGTAGATAATGTGCTTAAATACAAATAAAACATTAATTTCCTTTTAGCCAATGCAAAATTTGTCGAGCTTAAAATTAATAATTATCAATCAAATGTGGAATCGGAAAATAATAAGTTACTTCGCTACTTTTGTATGAGATGCCAATCTTTTCGTGTGTGTACAAATGTTTTCGTTTCATTCAAAACAACAAATTTGAAACAATTTACAAACAAGTGTACATTTGTACGCAAATTAAAATTGCATTGATAGTATTGTAACTGATAGAATGTATACAAATTCAATACTTTTACATAGATCACATTCATTTATTATATAGCTCTGCCAGTAGCCTTCTGATTCTCGCTCCTGAAGGATCTTCTAAAAAGGGTTTTACACAAAGGTTTTAAAAAAACGCGCTAATAAGAAAACATAAAGTCCTGACAACCGTACTCCAAACTAATTTTAAGCGAACGAAGTCGCTCCGGGTATAGCTAGTATATATATATAGTCACTACTTCACATATTATTACTATATTATTATACTATACACATAACTAGCAATTAATTTCAAAGAACAACACAGATTTCTTCTAAATACACATACATGCCAAGACAAAAAGCCACCACTAGTAACACAGTTAGGAGCAGATTAGGGCTAAGAAGCGGGTCCAGTCTATCTGAGATAACGGAAACTATGGATTCCGATAACTCATCAGGGCCAAGCGGTTCCACCGTTAGTAACTCTGCAACTACCGCAAACACAAGCAATTTAGTCCAACCCCAAAAACACTGTGGATTACGGGAACGCATCAGGGCCAATATGTCCCACCTCTAACAATTCAAGCATGAATCTTCAACAACTACTTGCCCTTGTACATCATCTACCCACCTACGAAGGCCCACCTGACAATCTTGATAGATTTGTAGGTAGAGTAGAACAACTACTTTCGTTAGCCGGATCAGTGGACCAAGCAACATGCGGACAGTACTTACTTGGAACTATCCGTGACAAAATTATAGGCAGGGCAGACGAAGCGCTGAGTGTTTGCGATGTATTCCTCAGTTGGGACGACATCAAAGCAAACCTCAAGCGACTATACTCTAGCAAGAAAACAGAAGAAATGCTAGTAAGAGAGTTACACAATCTACCGGACGGACTCAGTATGGGAAAGCTTTATTACACGGCCACGAAAATAAGAAGCGAATTAATGTCACTGGCCAGAGAAGCAGACCCTAGTGGACACTCCCTCACGGCCAAACGTGACCAATATGACAGATTCTGCCTGAATACATTCTTAGTTGGACTAAAGGACCCACTTAGGTCAGCCATTAGGAACCAAAGGCCAGAGACAATCGAGAAAGCGTATGAGTACGGGCAGATTGAATTACCCTTCTCTCGAAACTTGAATAAACACAAGGAAAACCAACGACGCGACGGCTCGATATACAGGAATCACCCATACGCGAAAGGATCAGCCAATAGTGACTACAATAGCCGCTACATACCACAACAACAAAACTATAATAATGGCAACAACGCCAACAACACCAACAATGACAATAATGGTCGCTTTACACAGCGACAACAAAATTACAACAATAATAATAGTGGGCGTTCTCCAATGCGCCAACAGAACTTTAACAACAATCATAATAAACGCTTCACACGTCAACATAATTCCAATAACGATAGTAATGGTCGATACGATAAACAAACTTTGGGCAGGAATCCTTTCCATAATAACGGAAAACAAGATAAGATAAATAACCACCAAGACAGGAACAACCATAATCAAAGCGGTCCCCTATGTAACATCAATGATGATGGAAATTTTTTACTAGAAGCCTCGGGAAGCCAATCGGATACATGTAGGACTGGGGAATTTAATATAAGTGTATCACCCTTGCAGCGTAACATTAACAGCGACATCAACGGTTTAGGCCCAGTACCTAATTTTGAATTTGAATTGCTCTCCTATTATTATTTGTTATCCAATACTATAAAATATTAATCGAGTATATTAAACAGTATATCGAGGGTAAAAAAGCGACGCTATGATACAAGAGTTCAGGGAGTCGAGTTGTGAAGAGGTTGTCCAGTGCGTTCCGAAAAGAAGTCGGTTTGTGAAGTTAAATACGTTAATCAAGAAACAATTCATTCATTTAAGTTTTTGTTACTTTCCCAAATAAACTAAAATTTGTACTATCCCACAAATTTAATGGGGGCTCGTCCGGGATTAAGTTCAGAAAAGTGAATGTACCCTGTATGCGCTAACATACAATAAAACTTGGTATAAAGTGAGCGGCAAAGTTTTCTACAGACAGAGGAGAAAACCGCGAAGTTAAGGTGAAAAACCTGCCTACAATTTTCTCAACGCGTTCTAGAAAATTCTTGCGAAATTTTCACGTGTGTGAACAGCGAGAAGTCGCACTCGTCGGAAAATTGGCGGAGAATGAAGCTTTGCCGGTATTAGTGGACGCAGATTAGGGCTAAGAAGCGGGTCCAGTCTATCTGAGATAACGGAAACTATGGATTCCGATAACTCATCAGGGCCAAGCGGTTCCACCGTTAGTAACTCTGCAACTACCGCAAACACAAGCAATTTAGTCCAACCCCAAAAACACTGTGGATTCCGGAAACGCATCAGGGCCAATATGTCCCACCGTTAACAATTCAAGCATGAATCTTCAACAACTACTTGCCCTTGTACATCATCTACCCACCTACGAAGGCCCACCTGACAATCTTGATAGATTTGTAGGTAGAGTAGAACAACTACTTTCGTTAGCCGGATCAGTGGACCAAGCAACATGCGGACAGTACTTACTTGGAACTATCCGTGACAAAATTATAGGCAGGGCAGACGAAGCGCTGAGTGTTTGCGATGTATTCCTCAGTTGGGACGACATCAAAGCAAACCTCAAGCGACTATACTCTAGCAAGAAAACAGAAGAAATGCTAGTAAGAGAGTTACACAATCTCCCGGACGGACTCAGTATGGGAAAGCTTTATTACACGGCCACGAAAATAAGAAGCGATTTAATGTCACTGGCCAGAGAAGCAGACCCTAGTGGACACTCCCTCACGGCCAAACGTGACCAATATGACAGATTCTGCCTGAATACATTCTTAGTTGGACTAAAGGACCCACTTAGGTCAGCCATTAGGAACCAAAGGCCAGAGACAATCGAGAAAGCGTATGAGTACGGGCAGATTGAATTAACCTTCTCTCGAAACTTGAATAAACACAAGGAAAACCAACGACGCGACGGCTCGATATACAGGAATCACCCATACGCGAAAGGATCAGCCAATAGTGACTACAATAGCCGCTACATACCACAACAACAAAACTATAATAATGGCAACAACGCCAACAACACCAACAATGACAATAATGGTCGCTTTACACAGCGACAACAAAATTACAACAATAATAATAGTGGGCGTTCTCCAATGCGCCAACAGAACTTTAACAACAATCATAATAAACGCTTCACACGTCAACATAATTCCAATAACGATAGTAATGGTCGATACGATAAACAAACTTTGGGCAGGAATCCTTTCCATAAAAACGGAAAACAAGATAAGATAAATAACCACCAAGACAGGAACAACCATAATCAAAGCGGTCCCCTATGTAACATCAATGATGATGGAAATTTTTTACTAGAAGCCTCGGGAAGCCAATCGGATACATGTAGGACTGGGGAATTTAATATAAGTGTATCACCCTTGCAGCGTAACATTAACAGCGACATCAACGGTTTAGGCCCAGTACCTAATTTTGAATTTGAATTGCACTCCTATTATTATTTGTTATCCAATAGTATAAAATATTAATCGAGTACATTAAACAGTATATCGAGTCTTTATTCAAAAAGCATCGAGGGTAAAAAAGCGACGCTATGATACAAGAGTTCAGGGAGTCGAGCTGTGAAGAGGTTGTCCAGTGCGTTCCGAAAAGAAGTCGGTTTGTGAAGTTAAATACGTTAATCAAGAAACAATTCATTCATTTAAGTTTTTGTTACTTTCCCAAATAAACTAAAATTTGTACTATCCCACAAATTTAATGGGGGCTCGTCCGGGATTAAGTTCAGAAAAGTGAATGTACCCTGTATGCGCTAACATACAATAAAACTTGGTATAAAGTGAGCCGCAAAGTTTTCTACAGACAGAGGAGAAAACCGCGAAGTTAAGGTGAAAAACCTGCCTACAATTTTCTCAACGCGTTCTAGAAAATTCTTGCGAAATTTTCACGTGTGTGAACAGCGAGAAGTCGCACTCGTCGGAAAATTGGCGGAGAATGAAGCTTTGCCGGTATTAGTGGACGCTAAATTCGCAATGCCAGATGAACACTAGAGTGAAAGAGACGACCATTACCCACAATCAAAAAGTAAAACGACAACCACAAAAATTCCAACGAGACGAGTAGTTTGATTTCGGCGTGCATCAGATTGGCTCAGGCGATGCAATTTATAATTGAGTGCTAAATCAAGGAGAAGGCGAACTAACCGTGTATTTGCGAGGTGGCAGTTACACTCAATATTACGAAGTAACCACGACGAATGTTGAACTGAGGAGGCGCAAGAACGCATTCAAGACGAGCAAAGTGGCGCCAGCACAGAGAAGCAGCTGTTAGAGGTGCTACCAGAGGAATTCGGCCAGTAGAGGTGCTATTGGGCCAGTCGGAGGGCTATCAGAGATGCGCTACCAGAGAAGCGCTGCCATTCAAAATTTTCCGACTTGCAACTCCTGCTAAGAGACGGACTACACCAGAAGCACTACCGAGTGAGTTTCACCAGACGAAGTCCTGCAGTCCTATACGAGAAGGGCTACCAGAGAGGATCGACCAGACGAAGCGCATTCTGCTACGAGAAAGTGCTACCAAAGAAGCGGCTCCAATCGGGTCTAACAGAGAGACTCCACCAGAAGTGGTCCTGCCAGGAGAGATCGCACCAAACCAGAGAAGCATTGCCGGAGAAGAGCTGGAAGGAGATCAACAAGACGACGTGATTCCCAGAGCTGTGCAGACGAGGGCGCAGAGAAGCAAAGGTGCTACCAAGACGAAGTGCCAACTTGCTGAGGTTGAAACAGCTGACGAAGACCACAGCGCTACCCAGTGCTGCAACGAAAACTTGAGTACTTTCTTTCCATTCATTTAAATTTATACACATTTCGACAAAAATTTGTTTATGTAAATTGATTTTGTAGAGAATAAGTATTACACTGTAAACGACATCTTATCGTAACCATGGACGCTAGATCTATTTTATCGCTGACAGTACCTTTACTGAAAGAAAAGCTGACTGAGTTGGGCTTGAGTACAGATGGTAGGAAGAGCACATTACAAGATAGACTTTTAGATCATTTCCAGGTGCCAGATGCTGTTGATGTTGATGTTGATCAGGAAGATAATGCAAGCGAGGTTGGTTCACAGAGTACTGAATTCCAAGATGCTGTCAACTCCACGAGTTCTAGGTTTACGTTGAGAGACGTCCAGGATAGCATTTCAAGTTTTTCGGGATCAGATCAGCAGGACATTAACCATTGGTTAATTGAATTTGAGGATGTAGCTATAACAGTTGGTTGGGATAATCTACAAAAGTATATTTACGCAAAACAACTTTTAAGCGGAGCAGCTAAGCTTTTTATTAGAAGTATGACAGGAGTGCGTGGTTGGAATATCCTAAAATCTGAGCTACAGAAGGAGTTTGGAAAGCAGTTGTGTTCAGCCGATGTTCACAAAATGTTAAGGCATAGAGAGAAGAAAGCAACTGAGACATGTTTGGAGTATTTGTACAGTCTGATGGAACTGAGCAAGCCTATTAAGCTAGAGGAAGAGAGTTTGGTGTCGTACTTTATCGAAGGAGTCCCTGACAGCAAATCAAACAAAGCTGGCTTGTATAGAGCTAAAACGGTAAAGGACTTAAAGGTTGAGATTGAAATCTATGAGAAAGTTAGAGGCAATGCTATACAAAAGGAAGAAAAGAAAGTATATCAACACAATAACCAAAAGCAAGCAAAGAAGGTTCAGAATAGTTCGTCAAAAAAGTGCTACAAGTGCGGAAAGGAGGGTCATTTTGCAAAAGAATGCGTAGATGAAGTTATTTGCTACAAATGCCACAAGACTGGGCACATTTCTAAACAGTGCGGTGAAACTCAGAAGTCCTCTCCAGGCAAACAGGAAGCAACGAATGTCCTTAAGGATATATCCCCAAAAGCAGGTCTTATTTACAAAAGCTTCAGCGCTCAGAATATTTATTTTACAGCGATGGTAGATTCTGGCAGCGACCTGAGCCTCATGAGAGATGATGTGTTCAGAAAAGTTTTCGGAAGTTAAATGAGAAAACTGTCTCTGATAGATACCCTATCCCGAACATTGCAGACATACTAGACAGCATAGGAAAGACCATGTATTTCACAACATTAGACTTAGCAAGTGGCTTCCACCAAATTCAAATGAACCCACGCGACGCAAGCAAGACGGCATTCACAGTCGAAAATGGGCATTATGAGTTCACGAGGATGCCCTTCGGTCTAAAAAACGCCCCTGCCACGTTCCAACGCGTTATGGATAACGTCTTAGGTGACTTAGTCGGGGACGTCTGCCTCGTCTATCTCGACGATATAATAGTATTCTCACCCTCACTGCAAAAACATATAGCAGATATTAAATCTGTATTCACAAAACTCCAAAACGCAAACCTAAAAATCCAACCGAGCAAGTGTAACTTTTTAAGGAAGGAAATCGACTTCCTTGGCCACATCGTCACCCAAGAAGGAGTCAAACCAAACCCACTTAAAATTCAAGCCATCAAGGACTTCCCCTGCCCAAAGACAACTCGGGAAATTAAGTCATTTTTAGGACTTTTAGGGTATTACAGGAAATTTATAAAGGACTTTGCGAAAATAACTAAACCCATAACCAGACAGTTAAAAGGAAAGAAGTCAATAATAATAGATGAGGAATTTAAACAAGCAGTCGAAACGTCGAAAGATCTTCTTTGTAATGATCCCATACTCATATACCCTGATTTCAACAAACCGTTCACGTTGACCACAGACGCAAGTAATTATGCAATAGGCTCTGTATTGTCACAAGGCCCAGACACTAATGACAGACCAATATCCTTTGCTAGCAGGACACTATCGGACACGGAAATCCGCTATTCTACGATAGAGAAAGAAATGTTAGCTATCATTTGGTCTGTAGGTCACTTCAGACCATACCTCTTCGGGCGTAGATTCAAAATAGTCACGGACCATAAGCCATTAATCTGGCTAGAAAATCTAAAAGGCCAGAATCCAAAACTACTCCGATGGAAAACTATCCTGGCCGCTTACGACTATGAAGTCGTATACAAAAAAGGATCGCAAAACGTAGTCGCTGACGCACTCAGCAGAATTGAGCCAAACTTGAATATAAACGGAGACCCACAAGTTATAACAATCGCTTCACAACCACTAAATCACTTCAATAATCAAATAATATTTCGTACCGGATCAACATCGTCAAAACAAGTAGAAACACCATTTGCCCATAAAACAAGACACATAATAACAGAACCCTTGCATACTTTCGACTCCGTAACAAACACCCTTCAAACAATCCTGAAACCGAATAAAACATTCGCAATATTTGCGCCAGATGATATTTTCAAAATAATAGAAGAATCTTATAATAACTACTTCTTTGAAAATGACTTATACAAAATTTCACGCTGCAAAATATGGCTAACCGAAATAGCTAATCCCCATGACCAGGAAATCAAAATTCGTGAGTACCACTTTAACACCAATCATAGGGGGATAGATGAAACATATAACCATCTAAAAAGGGACATTTATTTTCCGCATTTAAAAGACATTATCACTAAAATTATAAAAAATTGCGATACCTGCTTAACCCTCAAGTACGATAGACACCCACATAGACCATTGATGCAAACACCAACCGCCCCAGAGGGACCATTGGCGGTCGTCCATATAGACTTATATTTCATTAACAATACTTGTAACCTTACCATTATTGACAAATTCTCCAAGCTAGCGCAAGCCTACCCTGTTAGCAATAGGAATTTAATAAAAGTCGCCGATGCCCTAATACAGTTCATAAGTCACTACGGAGTACCAAAGGAAATAGTTTTCGACCAGGGCGCGGAATTTTCGGGCAGTCTATTCAACGACCTCTTAACCCAATTCCAAATAACAGCTTATAAAACATCATTCCAACAATCAACGGGCAACGCTTCGGTCGAAAGACTGCATTCCACCTTAACCGAAGTGTACAGGATAATCATAAAAAAAAGAAAGGAAGCACGCCTAGAATGCGGACATGAGCAAATACTAGCAGAAGCAGTTGCAACATATAACAATGCAATAAACTCCAGCACTTCCTATACCCCTTTCGAACTCTTCCACGGAAGAACTCACATATTCAACAAAACAATAACATTCGACAATCACCACGACTACCTTAACAAGTTAAACGAATTTAGAAAAGACATATACCCAAAAGTACAAGAACATTTAAACGCGACCACAGAAAGAAGATTGCCAAAATTAAACGAGGACAGAGAGACACCAGTCCACGTCGAGCCTAATGATACGGTATTTAGAAAAGAAAACCGTAGAAACACTACTACTAATCACTACACAAAGTAGATAGAGACAAAGGCGTCACACTGGGAACAACTAAAGGTCAAAAGTTACACAAACAAAAAATTAGAAAAACAGTTAAGAAATTTACGAACATTGGATCACTAGCAACACATACTAACACCGACACATAATATGTAAACAAAATGTAACACTAGAATTAGATACACAATTTTTTTTCATTCATATACTTTCAACAAGAAACTAATGTTAACATTAAGATATACACATTTGAAACAAATTGTTAAATTCAAAATATCGTCGGAGTTCGTGGCGTACACCAACAACACCTCGCCTAGCCGCCTTTCTCCGATCAGGCCATTACCCCTTTATGGCCTTTCTCTTCGGACTGGGGGGGGAGGAGTTAACATGCCCCTCTCACCGGCCACAGAAAAACAGCACAGAAGCGACAACTACAAGCCTAACCCTGACGGACAATAATAAGGATTGCCAACATGAGAAAACTAGGGTACACTCATAGATTGGACTGGTACACACTTATATATAATAAAAAGAGGATTCTTATTTGGTACTCCAAGCAACACAGTCGTTTGTTTCGAAAGCTTTATTCCAGCATTTTCTAAAGTAATACTCGTATATGAGACCTCCTCTACTCCCTCGGTCACAGGACGGTAACTAACGCAAAAATGTTTAAATAAGGGTCGATTTCCTTTAAATGCGGTTGAGTTAGAATGTCGATTAGAAATCCTAAATACGCACATTGAAAATGCTTCGCTTATACAAAATAAAATAGAAGCGAAAGATGGAGATGATGTATACCACGAAGAGTTAGAAGAGACTGCAATAATAGCAAAATCGTTGCTAATTTCCCTAATTGAGAAACCTGATCGATACAGTCACAGCGCTGTACGATTCTCTTTTGTCCATTGGGGATGACAAACGTATTACGAATGCCATCCTCATCCATTTAGTAATGGGCAAAGTCGATGCCGGAACTAAAAGAAAATGGGAAGAACAGTTGTATTATACCTCGCTTTCTCTTTGGAGCGAGTGTGAGTCGGCCCTGAACAAGCGCTATCAGCATATAGTTGCCGAAGAAGCGTGTAAGCCATAAATTATTCAGTAGAGCCAGGCTTATCCTAAGATGATTGGAAACAGGAGCTTTTCGTTGGTTGCTGCCATGGGCGATCCCAAAATCTGCGTATTTTTCAACTCAGCGGAACATCAAGTAGGAAACTGCCCTGCATTTGCTGCCCTAACAGGTCAGCAAAGATTCGATTTCGCAAAATGGGCGCGATTTCGCAAATCGAAAAGATGCAGGGTGTGTAAGTCCTCACATCACACATTGCTGCACATTTATTCGCCATCAAATCTCGCAAAATACTCCATCCACTTCGCCTGTTTTGCATGCGACTGCATCGGATAGAGTTAATCTTGCCACAGCCATCGTGAGCGTCCAAACAAAAAGTGGCGAATTAGTTTTGGTTCGAGCGTTCCTCGATTCTGGTTCACAAGTGAATTTTGTGACCGATGAGCTCGCTCAGAGACTGAAGATTAAGAGGGAGGTGTGTTTGAGCTTGCGGGTCATTGGTGGATCTAATGCTCAACCAAGAAAAAACACACGATTGTGAAGTCGCGAGTGGGTAGCAGTCAGTTGTCGTCCGAATTTTATATACTAAACAAGAAAGGAAGCTAGCTTCGGCCAGCCGATGCTTTTATACCCTTGCAGATAAAATAAATACCTGTATATTAATGCTGACTCGATCGGTGCAGTTCCAGGGATTCCAGATATGTTATGGCCTATTAAAAATGTTGTTTTTAAGTTGTCGCTGCCGATGCAACTGCAGACATCTTAAGAAGCTTTTAAGGGCACGCCGTTCCAGCTGCCCAAGATCAAGGTATCGCGATTCGTTCAAACAGACGCCAAAGTCCCGGCTGAAATACATGGTTTCGCTAACGCTTCCATGCGAGCATATGAAGCGTGCATCCACGTTCGCACTAGTACCGCTGAAGGTTTGAAAGTATCTTTATTGACGGCAAAATCTTTGCCCCGCCTTGAGTTGTGCGCAGCTCACCATCTAGCGGATCGATGGAATTATAATCGTGTAAGACCATTGCTTAATTTTCCGATCACAAAGGTGTTCCTATGGACGGACTCGGAGATCACTCTGCATTGGATCAAAACGCATCCTTTGTCGTTGTCGGTTTTCGTCTCAAACCGAGTTGCAGAGATTCAAGAGTGGTCGGAAAAAGCAATCTGGCGACATGTCCCCACGAAAGTAAACCCAGCAGTCATCGTGTCACGGGGATGTGACGTTGAGGAACTCACAGCTTCCATTTGGTTCGCTGGGCCGTCGTTTTTGCTTGATGCAGAACAAGATTGGCCTGTAAATCGACACTTTGAAGTACCTGCTGATGTCGTGTCGATGGAATTACGCAAATCAGCATTGGCGCTTGTGGTAATCCCAGAGCCCAATTATGTGCTTCCGAAAATAGAGTCCTTTTCGTCGCACATAAGGCTTTTAAGCAGGGAATCAAACCGAATCTTATTTCGGTTCCAGTTCCGGTACTGGTCCCATACCGTGTATTCGGTAAATGGTTATATTTTGGTATTGATGTTTTGGTTCCGGTTCTGGTACCGATACGTACCGGTACAGTTAAAACAATTTTTATTAATACATTGAAATGGTTTATATTAGTTTTATTTGGGGAAAACATTTTATTGTAAGAAAAACTGAAGCTGAAACTTAAGATTTTAATTAAATGTACACTTTTTTATTTCTAAGAGTAATTTGGGGTATTTGTTAAAAAAAAACCGCGTAGAAAGGCTCCAAAATTCCACACAACTTGTTTAGACAAAGAGTGTTTCGGCTAGAGCGATATTTTCTTCCACAAGCAGTACATGTGCTAAATGGGACGGGAAGAAGTCGATATAGCGGAAAGTGGGACTTGACACATACAAATGGGTATTTTTTATTCAGGATTTTTAACGAATTTAGTAAATGAGTACCAAAACCGTACCAGCAAAACGGAATTAGGAATCGGTTTATTTCGGTTATCGGTTCCGGTTCCGGTTCTGGTTTTATTTCCTGCTTTTAAGAGTTTTCGTGTGGGTCTTTCGGTTTATTCAAAGGTGCAAAAAAGTTGCGCAGCCACTTGAAAAAATTATTACTCCAAGAGAACTAAATTTTGCGTTCGAGAAAATAGTGGAAGTGATCCAATCTCACGAGTTCAGTTACGACATAGGCAAAATTCGAAAAAAAAAACAAGAGAGAACGCTATAGTCGGGTTGGTGTCCCGACTATCTAATACCCGTCACTCAGCTAAAGGGAGTGCGAGGGAGATGAATATATAACATTTTTTTGATTGCGAATAACTTTTTAATGAATGGTCCGATTTGAAAATCGGACCATTCATTAAAAAGTTATTTTTTATATATACCTATCGATTTCGATAGGTATATTTATACACAACAAAATTGCATTTATACTTCTCGGAAATCTTTAAAGGTGTGGGCGCCAGACACATTTTAAAATCGTTAGTGGGCGATTATGGGCGTTAGAGGGGGCGTGGCGCTCGGCTGAAATAAACTTGCGCTGCGTAGGAAGCCCAAAAATATGTGTGTGAAATCTCAACCTTCTATCTTTTGTAGTTTCCGAGATCTCAGCGTTCATACGGACAGACAGACGGACATGGCTAGCTGTTACATACTTTTGCACGAATACAATATACCCTTTTACTCTACGAGTAACGGGTATAATAAACCGGTATCAACGAATATACAGAAGCTAACCCCCTTTGTTCAGAAGAACAAATCAGATTGGTGTTCCTCGACATTGCTGCGAGTTGGACGTCGGTTATTGAATGCCGTACGAAGCCAAATTCCCGTTGTTGTTGTCAAAAGGCTCACAGTTTGTTAAAACTTACGTGTCATACCTGCTCGTTTCAAATTGTCATGTTGGCCCTGGAGCTCTTGTAAGTCTGTTGCGAGAAAAGATAATGGTTGGATAATGCGCAGGAAGTTTGCCGCAGGACAGTTCGTTCTTGCATTCGTTGCTTTCCTTGCAAGCCTCAACTCTTGTCGCAAATCTTGGGGAACTTGCCATCAGACAGACTTCGAGCCCACCGCCCTTTTAATATCTGTGGTGTTGATTTTTTTGGCCCATTTAACGCAACGTATCGTATCCACCGTACAAATCATACGTGGCATTGTTTGTATGTTTTGCGTCTAAAGTAAACGACGGCGAAGCCCTAGGCCCAGGTCATCTCCTGATCGGCGGGCCCCTCCTGGCCCCACCCTCAGCAGCGCTCCCGGACCAAGTCAGCCCAACCTGCTTACGACGATGGCGCAGTGTCTCGTGTCTCAGGCACAGGTTTTGGCAGCGATGGTCCCGGGAGAATGTCTCCAGCCTCCAGGCGAAAAACAAGTGGCACCAGGAGGTTCCAAACGTCGCCGTGGGAGCTCTCGTCGTCGTCTCCGAGGACAATCTTCCGCCCCAGCAGTGGATGATCGGGCGGATCGTGGCGGGGCACGTCGGCGCTGACGGCAAGGTCCGAGTGGCGGACGTGAAGACGAAGGATGCATCGTATCGGTGGGCCATCCATAGGCTGGCGGTGCTGCCTGTCGCGTGCTGAAGATGGCGGTCCATCAGAGGGGGCGGTGTTCACGCACTTTGCGTTTTTGAAATCTGAAATTGGTTGGACAGTGTAAGGCGGGAGCGGGAGCGCAATAAAGCTTCATTCCATCGCTCTCGCACATTCGCCCCGTATCTCGCCCCCTTCGTTAAGACAGGCCTAAGAGTTTTATAATGGAATTAAAGAGTTAGTTGTTATATGAATATGAATGGGAGCCATAAGATAATAGTGTTCCGAATCGGCTCGTTCCGACATATGTACTACCTGCCATAGAAAGAAGTATTTTTTTTAAAACTGAGAGACTAGTTCACATAGAAACGGACAGACAGACAAACGGACATGGCTAGATGGACTCGGATTTTATAAATACAAATTTGCAAGTAACACCTATTTGAATATTTAAAAGGAACTATTTAGGGTCATTCTCTATATTGCTGAAACTTTCTGTTGAATTTTAACAATTCAGAAATTTGACAGTTTAGGAAATACCGAGAGTGTTTATACCGGTTACTCGTAGAGTAAAAGGGTATATTGTATTCGTGCAAAAGTATGTAACAGCTAGAAGGAAGCATTTCAGACCCTATAAAGTATATATATTCTTGATCAGGGTCACTAGCCGAGTCGATCTAGCCATGTCCGTCTGTCCGTCTGTCTGTCCGTCTGTATGAACGCTGAGATCTCGGAAACTACAAAAGCTAGAAAGTGCGGATTACCCACGCATATTCTTGGGCTTCCTACGCAGCGCAAGTTTGTTTCAGCCGAGGGCCACGCCCCCTCTAACGCCCACAATCGCCTTAAACGATTTTAAAAGGTGTCTGGCTCCCACACCATTTAAGATTTTGGAAAAGTAAAAATGCAGTTTTATTGTGTTTATCAATACCTATCGAAATGTAGAAATCGAAAATTTTTAAATCGGACCATTCGTTAAAAAGTTATACGCGATCAAAGTTTTATATATTCATCTCCCTCGCACTCCCTTTAGCTGAGTAACGGGTATAGTCGGGACACCCGATAGCGTTCTCTCTTGTTTTTAAATAATATGTCGTCATTTTTGTATCCGATACTATCGTCTTAAGTCTCTGTGATTAAGCGTTTGCCAGAATTTGTTGTTGAATTATTCCCTAGGCTTTGGTGGAACGATGCGACAAGGAACGAACACTTATTTTAAATTAAGGATATTCGGAGCAAATCGCCAGCGCCTAGTCATGCGCGCATAGGTGTACGACGGCACCTGCAGCGCTCTTTCTTATACCACTAAAGCTGTCGCTTATATATTCAGCGACTACTTTGTATGCCTGCAGATATATGAAAAGCTTGGAGCCGAGCTTTATCACTTAGTCCGTTTACCGCTCCGAATAAACGCTATACAAGTCCAAAGAACCGTTCTGAAGATATTCGCAAAAATCCAGATTTTTTCCACTTCTTTTATAAAACCTAACAGATCTCAAAAACCATTAGACCAACAAACTTGTAACTGACACTATAAAAGGCGACAGGTGCACCTTTCCGAAAAGCTATTACCGGGCCGCAATTAACGGAGGTACAACCTGTGAAAGTTATTAAAATTATTAACTAAGCTTTTAATTTTCTTCTAACAGGTCGTGTCTATGTATGATTTTTGAAGAAGCTAAAACAGATCATCGACGAGCATACCACTTCAGCAGCCTCTACTAAACTATACTCTTCCTTTTTAATCTCAAACACGTTAAAATAAGTAAGTATGCTTTTCAAAAAATGCGATATTTCTCTTAGTGTAATTGATAAAAAATTTATTGTAATGAAGATCGGTCGAAAGCAGCATTGTTTAGCTCACCCCGTTTCAAGAATTCCGAATTTGTAAAAATTGTACAATTTTGTGATACCCTAGAAAAAATAAAATTCAAAAAATGCGATATTTCTCTTAGTGTAGTTGATAAAAAATGTATTGTAATGAAGATCAGTGGAAAACAGCATTGTTTAGCTGACCCCGTTTAAAGAATTCCGAATTTGTAAAAATTATACAATTTTGTGATACCCTAAAAAAAATAAAAAAAAGTTATTCATAAATAAATTTCACTAAAACTCTTAAAATCGAAATTTCTACTAAAATACCGAACCGATTTTAATAAATAATACATCAGATGTAAGGCATGTATTTATTTCGTTAAAAATATTCTATAACATAATTTCGTTTTTATTATGGGTTTTCAAAAAAGTCCTGCGGTATTTTTATGTTTTGCGGTATTTTCTTGCGGTATTTTCGCTAGTTGGCGCTGAAAGCGCGTAGTTCTTGTTTTATTCGTCGCATCTGGTCATAATATACCTTTTTGGAAAGCTCATTTTACGCGCTAACACGTGTTTGATTGATTGTCTTTAATTGAGTCGTTCGTGAGTTATAGCGTCGCAACCATGGAGCAAAATAAACAGAAAATACGGCATATTTTTCAGTACTACTACGATAAAGGCAAAAATGCATCTCAGCCGCCAATAAAATTTGTGTAGCTTTTGGACACGATACAGTTTCCATTTCCACCGCACAACGATGGTTTCAACGTTTTCGTTCTGGTGCAGAGGTGGTCAAAGAAGGAAGGCCTGTCGTAGAAAATTGCGATAAAACCGGCATAGTAGTAGCCGTAGCATCGGTCATCAAGCCGTTATAAACCATTTGAAGAAGCTTTGAGTCACTTAAAAGCTCGATGTAAAAAAAGAAAAAAATAATATAATACAAATACCGCAGGACTTTTTTGACAGCCCAATATTATGGCGCCAAGATGTTGCCAGTGCGCGAATGGCAGCACAAGGGCTGGAGAAGAAATAATTAATATATTCTTCTTAATATTGTATTAGGGCTATTCGGCGAAAGTCGGATGGAATGCAGCCTCATTGGCGGCAGCCTCCTGCCGATTCATGCGACGATTTCGGACGCGCCGTCGCCGTACAAAAAATAGAGAGCCAAACATCAAATGAACTGCTAAAATCTAGACTAAAATAAGAAAGAATGCTAGCTTCGGCCAGCCGAAGCTTATTTACCCTTGCAGATCATTCCTATTAATTTACAAGTCGCAAAAATGTTAAATTTCCTATTTAATTTTCCGATCGTTCCTATGGCAGCTATATGATATAGTAGTTAAATTTTGATAAAATGAAAACCGAAATTCTTAAATATTTAAAAAGAGTCATTTCCCATAGTAGAAGAGAATACAATAAAAACCAACGAAGCAATAATTTATTTCCTATTATGTTCCCAATAATTTTCCAATCTTTCCTATGGCAGCAATATGATATAGTCGTCCGATTTTCAGAATTAGACAAAAAATTATATTTCTAAAAGTAGGAGGTTAAATGTTAAAAAACACCCAAGATATAATCGGCTCGTTCCGACTTATATACTACCTGCAAAATAAAGACGAATTTTGGGAAAGTTTCAGCCCGATAGCATTGAATCTGAGAGACTAGTTTGCGTAGAAACGGACGGACAGACGGACATGGCTAGATCGACTCGTCTAGTGATTCTGATCAAGAATATATATACTTTATGGGGTCGGAAACGTCTCCTTCCCTGCGTTGCAAACTTCTGACTGAAATCATAAGGGTATGCAAGGGTATAAAACTTTTTGATCGAAGGCAACAGTGCGTATGGGTGATGAACTTTGAAACCAATTCGCAGACCCTAAAACGCGATTTAAAAAAAAAATAATCGTTTGGTATACCTTAAAAACCTCAATGCGCTCCGTATAGGGTGGTGAGAGTAGGACCTTAAAACATATGTGTGTGCATATGTACATTTGTACGTTAACAAGATGTTTGTATGAAAATATTATATTTTTAGGAACATCAAACGCGTTTTTAGCAAAGCCGGACAACTTATATTTGACCGTCGCACTCGATTTTCATCTTCCGTCGTTGACAAACTGTTGTTTTTAAACAAAACCAACATCGTTTTAAAATATCGATATAATGTGTTCTTAGTTACAATTTTGGAACAAATGAGATGCCGACAACGCGCTATGCGTTTTTCTCAAAAACTGACGGCTTTTCGTTAGCTGTACTAGATTAGTTAATTAGTAAAATTGATTTTCTTTCCACTGATGTACCGTGTATGTTGGTACAACGTCTGTGAAAGTATAATTAATTGAAAATAGAGTTAGCGTCGAAACATAAATATTTTTTTTCCATATGGTAAGAGTCTTGGGAGCGTGGTTCCGGTTCCAAATTTGGAACAAATGAAATGCCGATAACGCGCTATGCGTTTTTCTCAAAAACTGAGGGCTTTTCGTTAGCTGTACTACATTAGTTAATTAGTAAAATTAATTTCCTTTCCACTGATGTACCGTGCATGTTGCTACAACGTCTGTGAAAGTCAAATTAATTGAAAATAGAGTTAGCGTCGAAACATTAATATTTTCCCATATGGTTAGTGTCATAAATACATTTTTTACATAGTGGTTCATGTCTTGGAACTTACTGTTTGAAATTTAAATTTTTCGGCGGCACTTCTTTTAACTTTTTATCTTTCCCCACTGTAAAGCGATTTTCTCAAAAACTGACGGCATTATTTTTAAGATTTTTTCACTGAACTTGATTTAGGCGATCCCCAATCTGCCAATATACCGTGCACGTTGGAACAACGTCTGAGAGTGGAGCCCTGTGCAATTTAATATTTGCCGAGGTGCATTCACTGTGAGGCGATTTTCTCAAAAACTGACGGCTTTAGCCTAATGATATTTTCTGACAAGAATCTTGAATTAAGCCTAGTACTCAGTTCAGCTAAGAGTTTTACTAGTCGAAAAATATTAATCTTTTAGTGTGGCCGAAGTTTTTGTAGTTCATCCGCAATGCATGTAGCATGGTCTTACTGGGTTTGTTGACAAGCAGCAAACATCAACTGGCGCCAATTTTAAAATATTACAAAATGTTGAGCCGACTTGGGTCGCAAGAGTTAAATTCGCTGTTGGCATGGCGATATGTATTGCCGCAAATCCTACAGGCACTTTTCCATTGGTTTTCGGGGTTTTCCTTCCATTTATAATGTGTTATTGGCACACCGCTTCTGCACAAACACAGCCAAAGATCAAATTTTCTATTCTTTGGGCCGCGGCTAAAGGCGTTCATCGGAATTCATCCGCTAAATCTGGTATTTTTTTGGTATTTCCTTTCTATTTCCTTAGCTCAACTGAGTACCGAGGTGGGAAAAAGTCCCAGCTAAAGGCGTTAGCTACCTATTTGCCTCTCGCTTACTCCTATGCTTAGCTAGCAGTTTTCGTCGTACTGAGTACTAGGCTTTAACGCCCAATAACCACGTTTACCGTGGATGTTGGTACAACCTCTGTGAGGGGAGCAATAAAGAAAATTGTGGGGAAACGATTTTTTGATTAGATTTTTAATATACTTCTTTAAGTTGGATAGGTTTGCAACCTATCTAGATCGATTGTTAGTATTTTTTTTCATTATTATAAAAATATTCTGAGAAGAAAAAAAAAATTAGAAATACGTTGCAGTGGTATGCGGATAGTATTTTCCTCACTTTTCTTTTTTTTCCCAAAAAAAAAAAATCAAATATAGATATCTATATATATATAGATGTACCAAGTTTTGGATGCGAATCTGCAGCAATATTAATAAACTGATTCCACTGGTTTCTGCGATGTCGACAGTATTTTATTTTTTCGGAACTGGCATGAGGGATTTATTCTCTGAATTCTCAGTGCTTATTACATTTGAACTTGGTATTTATTTGGAACGGCTCGGAGTAAAGAGCACTTGGAATGATGGAGAAAAATGCCCGAAATGATGTCGTGCATAAAACCCCTTATGCGGATGTAATGCTGGAATTCGCGGGAATTTGGAGATTTCTTGCTGTAACGCAATGTGTGAATGTATTGTGCGCAATGAATATGTTAATTAGAAAAACACACTGTGACACAAAAGTTATTTCACGTCGGCTTTGGGAATTTTATTCAATATATATATTTAAGGATGGCCGACGGAAATACTTGTTTGGAATTGGGGGGTAGTGTAACAGGCCTGATCGGGCCTATTAAATAAGTCTTCTTTTAGCTTATGAAATTGTACGTCTTCACGCCTTTATTATCTTGACCGGAAAGGCCGCACGCCACAGTGTGACCAACGGTTTCGTATTTGTACATACTAGTCTAGTATTATTTGTATTTATACAGTATTTGTACTTAGACACAATATAGTGTTCTCATTATTATTACACGCTTTTTTTATAAATAAATTAATAATTAGGGTTTATCCCAACCATATCTGGAAGGAGGTTTAATAGCTCTGCCTGATCGTGATACTACTGTTGGTTCAACCTCTTCTTCAGAACTGAAACCTCCAGGGGTTTCATAATGCATTGACATATCAGTATTACTTTCAATCACAAAAGTACTATCACTTAAAGGATCTATAATTTCTTCAGTGCTAACATTGTTAGTCTGATTTAGATCAAAATTTTCACTCTATTCAATTACTGGTTCATCGTAAATACTTATAGTTTCTTCGTTGCTATTTTCGGTTTCGTTTTCTCTTAAATGAACAGTTTCGTTTTCTCTTAAGTTAGCAGTTTCGTTTTCTCTTAAATTACCATCAGATATATATTCATATGCATTGCTACTGTTATTTTGGGTTTTATTCATTAGTCTTCTGTTTCTTCTAAAATAGTTATTGAGATCATCTCTTATGATATAAGATCTTTCATTTATTTTTTTTTCAACAATTCCGTATGCCCATTCAATCGTTTTTTTCCTAAATTGGACTTTGTCTCCTACATTTATTGGACGAAGAGTTTTTGAGTGTAAATTATAATACATTTTTTGTTTGGACTTTTTATCGGTAAAGCTTTTTTAATTATTTCTTCCTCAATATGATTTCTAAACAACTCTGATTTTTTTATTGGCATTTTGGTTTTACACATTCTTCCAAAGAATAATTCGCATGGAGAGAAGCCTAAACTCGCTACAGGAGTAGCATTGCATTTGAGGGTATCTAGGACTTGAGAACTGAAGTAATGTATTACATTCATTCGCAAACGTTCTGAACGAGAATGAATTAAAAGGACTGTTGTCACATTTAAGTTTTGATGGGTAACCATAACTATCAAATGTCTTTTTTAGTTGTTCAGTAACATAATTGTGGATTTTCCTTTAAGCCGATTAACAATCAAGAAGTTAGAGTATGCGTCAAAGATTGACAAAAAATTCTGACCCCCATATTCAAAAATGTCCATTCCTGCCATAAGAAACGGATATTCTGGCGCTTCGTTTTCTATTAGAGGTTCCTTTTGAGTATTTCTTTTAAACTTTTCGCATACTTCGCAAGAATACACCAATTCCTTAATCTGTACGCTCATATTTGGCCAGTAGTACAGTTTTCGCGCTAAGGTTTTTTCAATGCCTAGGTGGGACACATGGACTTGGTTTGATTTGTTTTTGTAACTTGGTCGGTATTATTAGTCAGCCAAGGCGAAATAGAAGACCGTGTTCAAAGTGTAATTCGGATTTGAATTTGTAGAAGTTTTGGCAAAATTGGCCTAATTTATGAAATGATGGCCATCCATTTGTAACAAAACCAACGATTTTCCAATAGTTTTCATCATTCTTCAGAACCCTGAGATAGCAGTCATAGTTTTCTTCTGAGAGACACGCTGCGCGGCTTACTATATGAATTACATTGGATAGATCTGGGATTTCTGTTTCATCTGGTAGTTGGGCTCGTGATAAACAGTCTGCCACTAGCATATCTCTTCCAGGTGTATTCTTTACAGTCATTTGCAGCATTCGCTGCAATTGTGTTGTTACTGAGTCAATGTCCCTGCTTACTAAAACTTCCAGGGGTTTGTGATTGCTTTCTACTAAAAATTCAGGAGCGCTGTTAATTCCAAATGGAACACGATTGAATTTAAATCACCCAAACGGAGTCATAAAAGTCGTTAAATCTGAACTAGCTTCATCAAGTTGCATTTGCCAAAATCCATGGGAGAGATCCAGGATTGTAAAAACCTTCTTTCGAGATAATTGTACCATAATTTCATCTACCGTTGGTATTAGATAATGTTCTGGTTTAATTGCCTTGTTTAACGGCTTGGGGTCTAAACAACATCTGAGTTTTCCATTAGCTTTTTCCACTATTTGCAAGTTATTTTCCCAGCTGGTTGGGTATGTTACTGGTGAGATTATCTTTTCCTTTAGCATAGCACTGAACTCTTTTCTTATAATGCAGCACAAGCTGTGCGCCTTCTTTTAGAACGATAGACTGTTCCTTTGGTAGCTTACCAAGTTCATATGATGGACGTTGATGCACTACGAGCAGTACAAACAAGTGGCCCAACGATACCAAGCACGTGCTTGTTACGCGCGGGACCCTTTATCAATTAGGGCAAAAATGCGAGTTCGCGAGGAAAATACATGAAACAAATACTACAAATACTACAACTAAGATTGAAGCAAATGAGATAAAATTTTAGTTTTTAATACGGGGATAGATGTTGATGTGCAAATTAAATGATAAAGATTGTTATAATTTTTACATAGAACAAGAAAGGGCTCATGCAGAGTAAAATTTGATGTACATCGAGGCAAATTAAGAGGGTAATAATTTCGTGTTAGTCTAACGGGAACATTAAAAGTTAAACGGTTTACCAGTTCTACAGAATCAATATCACCTCTTATAAGATTATGCATAAAAATAGTACCAAGCATTATTCTACGGTTTTCAAGTGTAGGTAAATTAAGCAATAGTAATCTACTCTGGTAGAAAGGAAGCCTTACGTTTTGATCCCAGTTCAAACTACGAAGGTCAAAAAGAAGAAATTTTTTTGCACCGACTCAATACGGTCGATGTGCACTTGATATTGTGGACTCCAAACTGAAGAACAATATTCCAAAATAGGACGGACAAGGGAGGTAAATAATAATCTGGTTGTATAAGGGTCATCAAATTCTTTTGACCAACGCTTTATAAACCCAAAAACACTCATAGCTTTATTGACAGTGGCCATTATGAGGCAATCAAATTTAAGTTTTGGGTCGAGAAGAACACCTAAATGGTTAATTGAATATATACGGTCGAGTGGTGTATTTTGAAGAGAATAACTAATAAATGTAGGAGTACCCCTATAAAAAGTCATAACGTTGCATTTAAGGCAGTTCAGATTTAAAAGGTTGTACTCACACCATCCCTGAAAACAATCAATATCTGACTGTAAGTTGAAACCTGACCCTACATCTTTATATGATAAACAAAGCTTAACATCGTCAGCGTACATTAGTACACGAGAATGTGCTACGATAGAGGGAAGATCGTTAATAAACAAAGTAAACAGCAAAGGGCCTAAATGACTACCTTGAGGAACTCCAGATGTCACGTCGATCATTTTAGAAACAGCGCTCTTAAATATAACCCTCTGAGTCCTACCATTCAAGTAACTTGAAATCCAAGTTAATAGATTACATGGAAACCTAAGCTGATCTAATTTGAATAAAAGGAGAGAGTGGTTAACAGAGTCAAAGGCCTTACTATATCTGTATATATAACGTCTGTCTGCATGTTATTCTTATATCCATTTATTACAATAGATGACAATTCAAGAAGGTTGGTGGTGGTTGATCTTCGTTTAACAAAACCGTGCTGACACGGTGATATTAGCGAGGAACATAAATGCTGCAAATGAGAAGTAATAATACGTTCGAATGCTTTAGGAATTGCCGACAATTTAGAAATGCCTCTATAATTCTGGGCATCCGCCTTCGCACCCTTTTTGTGGAGTGGAATAATGAAAGAGTCCTTCCAGATAGTTGGAAAAACTGATGATGAAATAGACAAATGAAAAAGTTTAAGAATCGGTTTACAAATGGTTGAAGCACAAAACTTAAGCACACTCCCAGGGAGTCCATCAGGACCGGGAGAATACGTTGGCGTTGTTGTTGCTAAATCCTTTAAAAGAGAACTTTCGGTAATTACAGGGGTAAAAATACAATTAGCCCTATTTAAGGGGTTAGGGTAGGTAGGGTTTGACCAAGCAGCCGAACTATAAGTAGTTTGGAAAAACTCGGCAAATAAATCCGCAATTTCAAAATCCGACGATGCCTCTTTTGAGTTTAAACGTACCGATGAACGCAATGCCGAAGACTTACGCTTGGCATTAACGAAGTTATAAAACTGCTTCGGATCATTTGAAAATTCGAATTTACATCGATTTAAATACATGGAATAGCAATGACTGTTGAGAACATTAAAATCTGAACGAGCCACCACGTATTTCGAAAAATCAGATGGCTTACCCGATTTTTTATACTTTTTATAAGTGTTTGATTTAAGATTTTTAAGTCTTTAAAGCGCATTGTTAAACCAAGGAGGCCTGTTTAGCTTAGGAGGTAGCCTGTCAGGAACGCATTCGTCAAAAAAAGTGTTTAAAACGCTATAGAAAAGTTCAATTGCACATTCAATATCCATGCAATTGTACAAATCAGTCCAATTATATTGCGAAATCATGTAGTTTAGTTTAGTATAGTCACATTTACGAAAGCATCTCATTTTAGTTTGAGGAACCAAAGGAGAAAGGGTATTAGTACAGGGGAGGCCAATTGTCAATTCCAATGTTGGATGATACCGGTCTTCAGGTACAACAAGTGCGTCAATTCTAGATACCGTAACTTCATGCGGATCTAAAACAAATACTAGATCTAATTGTCTATTTAATGAATTTCGTATAAAGCTTACTTGCTGTAACGATAATTCTAAAAGGCCATCCACAAAATCATGGGCAGATAAAGGTGTAGCTACAAGTGAGTCAGTGGGAAGAGACCAAGAGATATTAGGGAGATTGAAGTCACCCAAAAGAATCAAAAGGTCTCTGTTGGAAAGGAAGGACTGAACAGATTTTATAGCAGACAGATGGTGCTCATAAATTATTAAATCAGAGCCAGGAGGAATATAAGAACAGGTTACAAAAATAGATAAGGATTGAATGAAACCTTTGACACTAACAAATTCAATATCGTTAGGGATATGTTCCTGAAACAATTGCTTAAATTCCTCCACAAATTTCTCCCTGGTTCAAGGTAAGTTGGAAACTGAATCAATATTCAAATGTTTAATGAGGTTTAATTCTACAGAGGACTTAAGACCTATTAATGGTTCACATTTTGAGTCAACAACTAAAAATTCAATACATTTTACTGTTTCTGAATTCGGATCAGGACAGATTGCTTTGGCTATTCCAAAATTTTTAACATTGACATTATTATTTTCTATCTTAACTTCAAGTTTTAACTCTTTAACTAAATCAATTGGGATGCAGTTAACATCAGCTCCAGTGTTCACCTGAAATGTAATAGCTTTTCCATTAATTGTAAATGTTTTCGTTCATCTTATTCTGTTTCGACCGCAGTCGCTTATTCTAAGATTAAATTTGGAAATATCAACATCTGATGCTAATTGATTCCCTTTGGTTTTACCTGATTCTATCCAATTAATTGCTACACCTGTTGTACGCTTGGGTTCCACGTCTATTTGCCTGTTGTTGTAGTTCTTACTATCCACTGGTTGGCTGTCGCTGTTGTTGCCTTTGCACGGCACTCAGAAAGATGATTCGGATTGTAAATTGCTCCACAGTTATAGCAGCGATGGAATACTGCGTTAACAGACTTCTCACGATTGTGGTTCTGAAGAAATTCATTGTTTTTGGCGGCTGCTTCAAATGCTTGACATTCGGTGACGATCTCCTCCAGTTTCTTATTTTTTGATTCAAGTAGTTTTAGCTGCAGTCTTTTATCATTTATGCCGCTTATCAAGCGATCCAGGAGCATCCGTTCTTCATATGATTGGACACAGTCACATTTGTAGTCACATAACTGTACCTGCCTGCGAAGTTGAGTTTCAAACTCTATGAAAGGTTGTCTTTCAGCTTGAAAGATGTTGTTGAACTTGAAGGACTCCATCGTGATGTTTCGGAATGGAACACTATAGTCATCAAATGCTTTTAGAACGTCATCCAGTGAACGGCTAACGATCGAAGCAGTAGACGATGATGTAGACAAGTCTGAAGATGTCGTCATGGGGCCTACCATGCCAAGTGCAGTTCCATCGTTGGGAAACATTGTGTTGTATATTTCAGTAGCTTTTGATCCAGCTCTGCATCTTTGCTTGACGCTACAAATATACATGATGAATGATCTTTTCCACTTCGGCCACTCATGCGCCAGCATTGAGCAATCAATTTCCGGCAAGACACGCTCCATTGTGTTCCTTGTTAATCAAAGATTGACATTTTCACTTCTGACACCATGTAACAGGCCTGATCGGGCCTATTAAATAAGACTTCTTTTAGCTTATAATATTGTACGTCTTCACGCCTTTATTATCTTGACCGGAAAGGCCGCACGCCACAGTGTGACCAACGGTTTCGTATTTGTACATACTACACTAGTATTAATTGTATTTATACAGTATTTGTACTTAGACACAATATAGTGTTCTCACTATTATTACAGGTAGTGATGTCGAAAAAAATGTATGTATGTATGAATAATATGAGTACAATGTACATGGAATATGTAATATGTAGGTATGTATATATTGGGATGTCAAAAAAGTCTTGCGGTATTTTCGCTAGTTGGCGCTGAAAGCGCGTAGTTCTTGTTTTATCATTTCACGCGCTAACACGTGTTTGATTGATTGTCTTTTCTTTCGTTGTTCGTGAGTTATAGCGTCGCAATCATGGAGCAAAATATAGAGAAAATACGGCATATTTTACAGTATTACAACGATAAAGGCAAAAATGCATCTCAAGCCGCCAATAAACTTTGTGCAGTTTATAGACACGATACAGTTTCCATTTCCACCGCACAACGATGGTTTCAACGTTTTTGTTCTGGTGCAGAGGTGGTCAAAGAAGGAAGGCCTGTCGTAGAAAATTGCGATAAAACCGGCATAGTAGTAGCCGTAGCATCGGTCATCAAGCCGTTATAAACCATTTGAAGAAGCTTTGAGTCACTTAAAAGCTCGATGTAAAAAAAGAAAAAAATAATATAATACAAATACCGCAGGACTTTTTTGACAGCCCAATATTACGGCGCCAAGATGTTGCCAGTGCGCGAATGGCAGCACAAGGGCTGGAGAAGAAATAATTAATATATTCTTCTTAATATTGTATTAGGGCTATTCGGCGAAAATCGGATGGAATGTACGCAAGTTCTTGAAATTATGTTCGGGGTGTCACAGACATCTTTTCCAACAAAAACCGTTATGTTCTTTACGTACATCGATGCTCAAAACCAAGCTTGTGATACCCCCGATTCTGAGAAAATCCTGCTGGAAGGCAGGTTCCATTTCACCCAAATTTCGCCCGAACAAAAAGCCGTTCTTAAATAAAAATTATACGCAGGTATTTTTCGTTAATTTAACCTTTATTTAAGTTATGTATGTAAACATATGTATTTACTTTTAATTATTCAAGTCCTGGCCAGCAGCCTCGATGGCGGCCGCCTCCTGGACATCATTCTCGTCCGTGGCCGCCTCCTGGCCAGCAGCACCAACAGCGGCCACATCTTGGCCAGCAGCCTCATTGGCGGCAGCCTCCTGCCGATTCATGCGACGATTTCGGACGCGCCGTCGCCGTACAAAAAATAGAGAGCCAAACATCAAATGAACTGCTAAAATCTAGACTAAAATAAGAAAGAATGCTAGCTTCGGCCAGCCGAAGCTTATATACCCTTGCAGATCATTCCTATTAATTTACAAGTCGCAAAAATGTTAAATTTCCTATTTAATTTTCCGATCGTTCCTATGGCAGCTATATGATATAGTAGTTAAATTTTGATAAAATGAAAACCGAAATTCTTAAATATTTAAAAAAAATCATTTCCCATAGTAGAAGAGAATACAATAAAAACCAACGAAGCAATAATTTATTTCCTATTATGTTCCCAATAATTTTTCCAAACTTTCCTATGGCAGCAATGTGATATAGTCGTCCGATTTTCAGAATTAGACAAAAAATTATATTTCTAAAAGTAGGAGGTTAAATGTTAAAAAACACCCAAGATATAATTTTTTTACATTTTTTCTCCAGCGTATTCCTATAGGAATCGGCTCGTTCCGACTTATATACTACCTGCAAAATAAAGACGAATTTTGGGAAAGTTTCAGCCCGATAGCATTGAAACTGAGAGACTAGTTTGCGTAGAAACGGACGGACAGACGGACGGACAGACGGACATGGCTAGATCGACTCGTCTAGTGATTCTGATCAAGAATATATATACTTTATGGGGTCGGAAACGTCTCCTTCCCTGCGTTGCAAACTTCTGACTGAAATCATAAGGGTATGCAAGGGTATAAAACTTTTTGATCGAAGGCAACAGTGGGTATGGGTGATGAACTTTGAAACCAATTCGCAGTCCCTAAAACGCGATTTAAAAAAAAATAATCGTTTGGTATACCTTAAAAACCTCAATGCGCTCCGTATAGGGTGGTGAGAGTAGGACCTTAAAACATATGTGTGTGCATATGTACATTTGTACGTTAACAAGATGTTTGTATGAAAATATTATATTTTTAGGAACATCAAACGCGTTTTTAGCAAAGCCGGACAACTTATATTTGACCGTCGCACTCGACTTTCATCTTCCGTCGTTGACAAACTGTTGTTTTTAAACAAAACCAACATCGCTATAAAATATCGATATAATGTGTTCTTAGTTACAATTTTGGAACAAATGAGATGCCGACAGCGCGCTATGCGTTTTTCTCAAAAACTGACGGCTTTTCGTTAGCTGTACTAGATTAGTTAATTAGTAAAATTGATTTCCTTTCCACTGATGTACCGTGCATGTTGGTACAACGTCTGTGAAAGTATAATTAATTGAAAATAGAGTTAGCGTCGAAACATAAATATTTTTTTCCATATGGTAAGAGTCTTGGGAGCGTAGAACAGGGTGGTTCCGGTTCCAAATTTGGAACAAATGAAATGCCGATAACGCGCTATGCGTTTTTCTCAAAAACTGAGGGCTTTTCGTTAGCTGTACTACATTAGTTAATTAGTAAAATTAATTTCCTTTCCACTGATGTACCGTGCATGTTGCTACAACGTCTGTGAAAGTCAAATTAATTGAAAATAGAGTTAGCGTCGAAACATTAATATTTTCCCATATGGTTAGTGTCATAAATACATTTTTTACATAGTGGTTCATGTCTTGGAACTTACTGTTTGAAATTTAAATTTTTCGGCGGCACTTCTTTTAACTTTTTATCTTTCCCCACTGTAAAGCGATTTTCTCAAAAACTGACGGCATTATTTTTAAGATTTTTTCACTGAACTTGATTTAGGCGATCCCCAATCTGCCAATATACCGTGCACGTTGGAACAACGTCTGAGAGTGGAGCCCTGTGCAATTTAATATTTGCCGAGGTGCATTCACTGTGAGGCGATTTTCTCAAAAACTGACGGCTTTAGCCTAATGATATTTTCTGACAAGAATCTTGAATTAAGCCTAGTACTCAGTTCAGCTAAGAGTTTTACTAGTCGAAAAATATTAATCTTTAAGTGTGGCCGAAGTTTTTGTAGTTCATCCGCAATGCATGTAGCATGGTCTTACTGGGTTTGTTGACAAGCAGCAAACATCAACTGGCGCCAATTTTAAAATATTACAAAATGTTGAGCCGACTTGGGTCGCAAGAGTTAAATTCGCTGTTGGCATGGCGATATGTATTGCCGCAAATCCTACAGGCACTTTTCCATTGGTTTTCGGGGTTTTCCTTCCATTTATAATGTGTTATTGGCACACCGCTTCTGCACAAACACAGCCAAAGATCAAATTTTCTATTCTTTGGGCCGCGGCTAAAGGCGTTCATCGGAATTCATCCGCTAAATCTGGTATTTTTTTGGTATTTCCTTTCTATTTCCTTAGCTCAACTGAGTACCGAGGTGGGAAAAAGTCCCAGCTAAAGGCGTTAGCTACCTATTTGCCTCTCGCTTACTCCTATGCTTAGCTAGCAGTTTTCGTCGTACTGAGTACTAGGCTTTAACGCCCAATAACCACGTTTACCGTGGATGTTGGTACAACCTCTGTGAGCAATAAAGGAGCAATAAAGAAAATTGTGGGGAAACGATTTTTTGATTAGATTTTTAATATACTTCTTTAAGTCGGATAGGTTTGCAAGCTATCTAGATCGATTGTTAGTATTTTTTTCCATTATTATAAAAATATTCTGAGAAGAAAAAAAAAATTAGAAATACGTTGCAGTGGTATGCGGATAGTATTTTCCTCACTTTTCTTTTTTTTCCCAAAAGAAAAAATCAAATATAGATATCTATATATATATAGATGTACCAAGTTTTGGATGCGAATCTGCAGCAATATTAATAAACTGATTCCACTGGTTTCTGCGATGTCGACAGTATTTTATTTTTTCGGAACTGGCATGAGGGATTTATTCTCTTAATTCTCAGTGCTTATTACATTTGAACTTGGTATTTATTTGGAACGGCTCGGAGTAAAGAGCACTTGGAATGATGGAGAAAAATGCCCGAAATGATGTCGTGCATAAAACCCCTTATGCGGATGTAATGCTGGAATTCGCGGGAATTTGGAGATTTCTTGCTGTAACGCAATGTGTGAATGTATTGTGCGCAATGAATATGTTAATTAGAAAAACACACTGTGACACAAAAGTTATTTCACGTCGGCTTTGGGAATTTTATTCAATATATATATTTAAGGATGGCCGACGGAAATACTTGTTTGGAATTGGGGGTAGTGTAACAGGCCTGATCGGGCCTATTAAATAAGTCTTCTTTTAGCTTATGAAATTGGATGTCTTCACGCCTTTATTATCTTGACCGGAAAGGCCGCACGCCACAGTGTGACCAACGGTTTCGTATTTGTACATACTAGTCTAGTATTATTTGTATTTATACAGTATTTGTACTTAGACACAATATAGTGTTCTCATTATTATTACACGCTTTTTTTTATAAATAAATTAATAATTAGGGTTTATCCCAACCATATCTGGAAGGAGGTTAAATAGCTCTGCCTGATCGTGATACCTCTTCTTCAGAACTGAAACCTCCAGGGGTTTCATAATGCATTGACATATCAGTATTACTTTCAATCACAAAAGTACTATCACTTAAAGGATCTATAATTTCTTCAGTGCTAACATTGTTAGTCTGATTTAGATCAAAATTTTCACTCTATTCAATTACTGGTTCATCGTAAATACTTATAGTTTCTTCGTTGCTATTTTCGGTTTCGTTTTCTCTTAAATTAACAGTTTCGTTTTCTCTTAAGTTAACAGTTTCGTTTTCTCTTAAATTACCATCAGATATATATTCATATGCATTGCTACTGTTATTTTGGGTTTTATTCATTAGTCTTCTGTTTCTTCTAAAATAGTTATTGAGATCATCTCTTATGATATAAGATCTTTCATTTATTTTTTTTTCAACAATTCCGTATGCCCATTCAATCGTTTTTTTCCTAAATTGGACTTTGTCTCCTACATTTATTGGACGAAGAGTTTTTGAGTGTAAATTATAATACATTTTTTGTTTGGACTTTTTATCGGTAAAGCTTTTTTAATTATTTCTTCCTCAATATGATTTCTAAACAACTCTGATTTTTTTATTGGCATTTTGGTTTTACACATTCTTCCAAAGAATAATTCGCATGGAGAGAAGCCTAAACTCGCTACAGGAGTGGCATTGCATTTGAGGGTATCTAGGACTTGAGAACTGAAGTAATGTATTACATTCATTCGCAAACGTTCTGAACGAGAATGAATTAAAAGGACTGTTGTCACATTTAAGTTTTGATGGGTAACCATAACTATCAAATGTCTTTTTTAGTTGTTCAGTAACATCCACAATTGATTTTCCTTTAAGCCGATTAACAATCAAGAAGTTAGAGTATGCGTCAAAGATTGACAAAAAATTCTGATCCCCATATTCAAAAATGTCCATTCCTGCCATAAGAAACGGATATTCTGGCGCTTCGTTTTCTATTAGAGGTTCCTTTTGAGTATTTCTTTTAAACTTTTCGCATACTTCGCAAGAATACACCAATTCCTTAATCTGTACGCTCATATTTGGCCAGTAGTACAGTTTTCGCGCTCGAGCTAAATTATGAAATGATGGCCATCCATTTGTAACAAAACCAACGATTTTCCAATAGTTTTCATCATTCTTCAGAACCCTGAGATAGCAGTCATAGTTTTCTTCTGAGAGACACGCTGCGCGGCTTACTATATGAATTACATTGGATAGATCTGGGATTTCTGTTTCATCTGGTAGTTGGGCTCGTGATAAACAGTCTGCCACTAGCATATCTCTTCCAGGTGTATTCTTTACAGTCATTTGCAGCATTCGCTGCAATTGTGTTGTTACTGAGTCAATGTCCCTGCTTACTAAAACTTCCAGGGGTTTGTGATCGCTTTCTACTAAAAATTCAGGAGCGCTATTAATTCCAAATGGAACACGATTGAATTTAAATCACCCAAACGGAGTCATAAAAGTCGTTAAATCTGAACTAGCTTCATCAAGTTGCATTTGCCAAAATCCATGGGAGAGATCCAGGATTGTAAAAACCTTCTTTCGAGATAATTGTACCATAATTTCATCTACCGTTGGTATTAGGTAATGTTCTGGTTTAATTGCCTTGTTTAACGGCTTGGGGTCTAAACAAAGTCTGAGTTTTCCATTAGCTTTTTCCACTATTTGCAAGTTATTTTCCCAGCTGGTTGGGTATGTTACTGGTGAGATTATCTTTTCCTTTAGCATAGCACTGAACTCTTTTCTTATAATGCAGCACAGGCTGTGCGCCTTCTTTTAGAACGATAGACTGTTCCTTTGGTAGCTTACCAAGTTCATATGATGGACGTTGATGCACTACGAGCAGTACAAACAAGTGGCCCAACGATACCAAGCACGTGCTTGTTACGCGCGGGACCCTTTATCAATTAGGGCAAAAATGCGAGTTCGCGAGGAAAATACATGAAACAAATACTACAAATACTACAACTAAGATTGAAGCAAATGAGATAAAATTTTAGTTTTTAATACGGGGATAGATGTTGAAGTGCAAATTAAATGATAAAGATTGTTATAATTTTTACATAGAACAAGAAAGGGCTCATGCAGAGTAAAATTTGATGTACATCGAGGCAAATTAAGAGGGTAATAATTTCGTGTTAGTCTAACGGGAACATTAAAAGTTAAACGGTTTACCAGTTCTACAGAATCAATATCACCTCTTATAAGATTATGCATAAAAATAGTACCAAGCATTATTCTACGGTTTTCAAGTGTAGGTAAATTAAGCAATAGTAATCTACTCTGGTAGGAAGGAAGCCTTACGTTTTGATCCCAGTTCAAACTACGAAGGGCAAAAAGAAGAAATTTTTTTGCACCGACTCAATACGGTCGATGTGCACTTGATATTGTGGACTCCAAACTGAAGAACAATATTCCAAAATAGGACGGACAAGGGAGGTAAATAATAATCTGGTTGTATAAGGGTCATCAAATTCTTTTGACCAACGCTTTATAAACCCAAAAACACTCATAGCTTTATTGACAGTGGCCATTATGTGGCAATCAAATTTAAGTTTTGGGTCGAGAAGAACACCTAAATCGTTAATTGAATATATACGGTCGAGTGGTGTATTTTGAAGAGAATAACTAATAAACGTAGGAGTACCCCTATAAAAAGTCATAACGTTGCATTTAAGGCAGTTCAGATTTAAAAGGTTGTACTCACACCATCCCTGAAAACAATCAATATCTGACTGTAAGTTGAAACCTGACCCTACATCTTTATATGATAAACAAAGCTTAACATCGTCAGCGTACATTAGTACACGAGAATGTGCTACGATAGAGGGAAGATCGTTAATAAACAAAGTAAACAGCAAAGGGCCTAAATGACTACCTTGAGGAACTCCAGATGTCACGTTGATCATTTTAGAAACAGCGCTCTTAAATATAACCCTCTGAGTCCTACCATTCAAGTAACTTGAAATCCAAGTTAATAGATTACATGGAAACCCAAGCTGATCTAATTTGAATAAAAGGAGAGAGTGGTTAACAGAGTCAAAGGCCTTACTATATCTGTATATATAACGTCTGTCTGCATGTTATTCTTATATCCATTTATTACAATAGATGACAATTCAAGAAGGTTGGTGGTGGTTGATCTTCGCTTAACAAAACCGTGCTGACACGGTGATATTAGCGAGGAACATAAATGCTGCAAATGAGAAGTAATAATACGTTCAAATGCTTTAGGAATTGCCGACAATTTAGAAATGCCTCTATAATTCTGGGCATCCGCCTTCGCACCCTTTTTGTGGAGTGGAATAATGAAAGAGTCCTTCCAGATAGTTGGAAAAACTGATGATGAAATAGACAAATGAAAAAGTTTAAGAATCGGTTTACAAATGGTTGAAGCACAAAACTTAAGCACACTCCCAGGGAGTCCATCAGGACCGGGAGAATACGTTGGCGTTGTTGTTGCTAAATCCTTTAAAAGAGAACTTTCGGTAATTACAGGGGTAAAAATACAATTAGCCCTATTTAAGGGGTTAGGGTAGGTAGGGTTTGACCAAGCAGCCGAACTATAAGTAGTTTGGAAAAACTCGGCAAATAAATCCGCAATTTCAAAATCCGACGATGCCTCTTTTGAGTTTAAACGTACCGATGAAGGCAATGCCGAAGACTTACGCTTGGCATTAACGAAGTTATAAAACTGCTTCGGATCATTTGAAAATTCGAATTTACATCGATTTAAATACATGGAATAGCAATGACTGTTGAGAACATTAAAATCTGAACGAGCCACCACGTATTTCGAAAAATCAGATGGCTTACCCGATTTTTTATACTTTTTATAAGTGTTTGATTTAAGATTTTTAAGTCTTTAAAGCGCATTGTTAAACCAAGGAGGCCTGTTTAGCTTAGGAGGTAGCCTGTCAGGAACGCATTCGTCAAAAAAAGTGTTTAAAACGCTATAGAAAAGTTCAATTGCACATTCAATATCCATGCAATTGTACAAATCAGTCCAATTATATTGCGAAATCATGTAGTTTAGTTTAGTATAGTCACATTTACGAAAGCATCTCATTTTAGTTTGAGGAACCAAAGGAGAAAGGGTATTAGTACAGGGGAGGCCAATTGTCAATTCCAATGTTGGATGATACCGGTCTTCAGGTACAACAAGTGCGTCAATTCTAGATACCGTAACTTCATGCGGATCTAAAACAAATACTAGATCTAATTGTCTATTTAATGAATTTCGTATAAAGCTTACTTGCTGTAACGATAATTCTAAAAGGCCATCCACAAAATCATGGGCAGATAAAGGTGTAGCTACAAGTGAGTCAGTGGGAAGAGACCAAGAGATATTAGGGAGATTGAAGTCACCCAAAACAATCAAAAGGTCTCTGTTGGAAAAGAAGGACTGAACAGATTTTATAGCAGACAGATGGTGCTCATAAATTATTAAATCAGAGCCAGGAGGAATATAAGAACAGGTTACAAAAATAGATAAGGATTGAATGGAAACCTTGACACTAACAAATTCAACATCGTTAGGGATATGTTCCTGAAACAATTGCTTAAATTCCTCCACAAATTTCTCCCTGGTTCAAGATAAGTTGGAAACTGAATCAATATCCAAATGTTTAATGAGGTTTAATTCTACAGAGGACTTAAGACCTATTAATGGTTCACATTGTGAGTCAACAACTAAAAATTCAATACATTTTACTGTTTCTGAATTCGGATCAGGACAGATTGCTTTGGCTATTCCAAAATTTTTAACATTAACATTATTATTTCTATCTTTCTATCTTAACTTCAAGTTTTAACTCTTTAACTAAATCAATTGGGATGCAGTTAACATCAGCTCCAGTGTTCACCTGAAATGTAATAGCTTTTCCATTAATTGTAAATGTTTTCGTTCATCTTATTCTGTTTCGACCGCAGTCGCTTATTCTAAGATTAAATTTGGAAATATCAACATCTGATGCTAATTGATTCCCTTTGGTTTTACCAGATTCTATCCAATTAATTGCTACACCTGTTGTACGCTTGGGTTCCACGTCTATTTGCCTGTTGTTGTAGTTCTTACTATCCACTGGTTGGCTGTCGCTGTTGTTGCCTTTGCACGGCACTCAGAAAGATGATTCGGATTGTAAATTGCTCCACAGTTATAGCAGCGACGGAATACTGCGTTAACAGACTTCTCACGATTGTGGTTCTGAAGAAATTCATTGTTTTTGGCGGCTGCTTCAAATGCTTGACATTCGGTGACGATCTCCTCCAGTTTCTTATTTTTTGATTCAAGTAGTTTTAGCTGCAGTCTTTTATCATGTATGCCGATTATCAAGCGATCCAGGAGCACCCGTTCTTCATATGATTGGACACAGTCACATTTGTAGTCACATAACTGTACCTGCCTGCGAAGTTGAGTTTCAAACTCTATGAAAGGTTGTCTTTCAGCTTGAAAGATGTTGTTGAACTTGAAGGACTCCATCGTGATGTTTCGGAATGGAACACTATAGTCATCAAATGCTTTTAGAACGTCATCCAGTGAACGGCTAACGATCGAAGCAGTAGACGATGATGTAGACAAGTCTGAAGATGTCGTCATGGGGCCTACCATGCCAAGTGCAGTTCCATCGTTGGGAAACATTGTGATGTACATATATTTCAGTAGCTTTTGATCCAGCTCTGCATCTTTGCTTGACGCTACAAATATACATGATGAATGATCTTTTCCACTTCGGCCACTCATGCGCCAGCATTGAGCAATCAATTTCCGGCAAGACACGCTCCATTGTGTTCCTTGTTAATCAAAGATTGACATTTTCACTTCTGACACCATGTAACAGGCCTGATCGGGCCTATTAAATAAGACTTCTTTTAGCTTATAATATTGTACGTCTTCACGCCTTTATTATCTTGACCGGAAAGGCCGCACGCCACAGTGTGACCAACGGTTTCGTATTTGTACATACTACACTAGTATTAATTGTATTTATACAGTATTTGTACAATATAGTGTTCTCACTATTATTACAGGTAGTGATGTCGAAAAAAATGTATGTATGTATGAATAATATGAGTACAATGTACATGGAATATGTAATATGTAGGTATGTATATATTGGGATGTCAAAAAAGTCTTGCGGTATTTTCGCTAGTTGGCGCTGAAAGCGCGTAGTTCTTGTTTTATCATTTCACGCGCTAACACGTGTTTGATTGATTGTCTTTTCTTTTAAGTCGTTCGTGAGTTATAGCGTCGCAATCATGGAGCAAAATAAAGAGAAAGAACGGCATATTTTACAGTACTACTACGATAAAGGCAAAAATGCATCTCAAGCCGCCAATAAAATTTGTGCAGTTTATGGACACGAACACAACTATGGTTTCAACGTTTTCGTTCTGTTGCAGAGGTGGGCAAAGAAGGAAGGCCTGTCGTAGAAAATTGCAATAAAACCGGCATAGTAGTAGCCGTAGCATCGGTCAAGAGCTTGGCTTAAGTCATCAAGCCGTTATAAACCATTTGAAGAAGCTTTGAGTCTCTTAAGGGGGGGTAGGAATTGCAAAAAAAAAAATTTCGATTTTTTTTTAAATTTTTTTTCTTGTAGAATAACATCTTAAGATTATACAAAAAAAGTTTTAAGTCAATCGGACAAAAAGTTTAGAAGTTATGCTAAAACTAGTACCCTAACCTCTAAGACTTTAGGTACGTAAGTGCATCTTTAAGTGCGTTTTTCTCGAAACCACGTTTTGAAAGCCCGTGTTCATCGGCATTTCTAAACGGCTCAACCGATCGTTTTCAAATTTGTCGCATATTTTTCTGCACTAAAAAAACCTGCCCCCTGGGAAGCGTTTTCTTTTATTTTTTAACTTTAAATATTTTATTTTTAAGCCGAAAGTCAATTTTTTTTAGGTGAAAAACGCATTTTTGACTTTGGACTTTCGGAAAAAATTCTTAAAAATAAAAAATTAAAAAAAGGGCTTCCCAGGGGGCGGGTTTTTTTAATTCTTAAGCGAATTGTAAAAACAAAATGGAAATCCGATCATTTTTAACGGAGGTACAGTGAACACCGCAAAACGCCTTTTTTTAATAGTGTTCCAGCAATCGCTTTGCCACCGATATATTAGCCGATAGTATCGGCTATAAAAATTAGTGGATATTATTTAAATGACACTAAATAATATACAAAAGGTTTGAATTAAATCCATCCAACCAGTTTTTATAGAAAAAATCGCAAAGTTAGTCGATTTTTTGGTGCCAAAGACCCTACCACCCCTTAAAAGCTCGATGTAAAAAAAGAAAAAAATAATATAATCAAAATACCGCAGGACTTTTTTGACAACCCAATAATTTAAAGTATGTATATGTATGTAAGTAATATAGCGGACAATTTTATTTTAAATTTTGCCTCCGGGTATGTGTTATATATTTTCGATTTCTTGTGGACAGTATTTTGACAGTATTAAAAAAAAATGTATGCAAATATTTGCAACAACGCACATTGGGACAAAATGTATTTTTTGTTTTTTTCAAATCCGTCAAAACAATGTTTAACTATCATAAAACTATTTATACCCGTTACTCGTAGAGTAAAAGGGTATATTGTATTCGTGCAAAAGTATGTAACAGCTAGAAGGAAGCGTTTCCGACCCCATAAAGTATATATATTCTTGATCAGGATCACTAGCCGAGTCGATCTAGCCATGTCCGTCTGTCCGTCTGTCCGTCTGTCCGTCTGTCTGTCTGTCTGTCTGTCCGTCTGTCCGTATGAACGCTGAGATCTCGGAAACTATAAAAGCTAGAAGATTGGCATTTTGCATACAGATTCTAGGAGTTCCTACGCAGCGCAAGTTTGTTTCAAAAAGGTGCCACGCCCCCTCTAACGCCCACAATCGCTTATATACGATTTTAAAAATTTCAATATTTCGGAAAAGTAAAAATGCAGTTTTATTGTGTTTATCAATACCTATCGAAATGTAGAAGAAATTTTTCAAATCGGACCATTCGTTAAAAAGTTATGCGTGTTCAAAGTTTCTATCTCGATCTCCCTCGCACTCCCTTTACCTGAGTAACGGGTATCTGATTGTCGGGGCACCCGACTATAGCGTTCTCTCTTGTTTTAAAATATTTTTGTGATCATCCCTGGCTTTTTGGCAACCCTCCAAAGTCAGCTGTTCGAACAAAGTTGGGTGTCCCTTACAAAATTACAAAATTAATTACAAAGTAGCGCGCATTCCTTTTGGTTAAATTATGGAAAATATTCGTCAAGGTATGTATAATATTGTGTTCAGTCGCAGCAATAATTATAAGTCTGCGCACTGAAGTATCATATATCGGGTCAAGCCGTCAGCAACATTAGCAATGACCCACTTATTGGCACGAGCTTATTCTGCTGAATTGTAACTGGGCTTGCTCCCATTAGCGGATTTCCCAAATTATGCATAATAACCAACACTTTGCTTTATACCTATTCTGTTAACCTAAGCACTTTTTACCTATAAATACCGTTAAGTTTATTCAATAAAATCAGTAACAATTCTGACTCTTACAATCAAGTTGTACTCATTCTGCATTCAACAGAGGCTGTCAATCTAGTCTTCAGACCCTCATATGCAAACCTTAGTCCAACTGGTTCAAGTTCTAGTTGCGACGACTTTAGGCAGACAGTTTATGTACTGTATGCCAGGCATCTAAGCCAAGCAATAACATTTTGGTGACCCCGACGTGATCTCACCAAGAGATCACACCCTAGAACACAACGTTGGAGATATCTTCCATACGAGTCCTTTTGCCCATGTCGTCAACAAGGCGACAGATTAAGGACACCTGAGCACAGTCGACTCAGGAAGTTGGAAGACTGGTCAACAAGGCGACCAGCTCCGTCAACGATTTGATAAAATCGTTTGTGATCCCGGTAAACGGATTTAAATCATCCAATCCCGGACACATTCTCAAAGTTGTCAACAGGCGACACTTTGAAACCAGAATCAAACATTCTCAGAGTACGAGAACCCAGCACAACCGTTGCTGTCATCAAATTCATCAAAATCATTCATAAGTGTTAAAGCTTCTTTGACCAATTCGGTTGCGAATAGGAGCGTATCCAGCTATACAAGCAAATAAAACACTCCCAACGGGTCAGAAGTTCTTAAACACAAGATAATAAATATGAGTGAGTCCAAATTATTATCAAACCAGATTAACCGCACTCGATGAAGCTTGGAGTCGATTTACAAAGAATGATCTCAAGATTCCTCAAAAATATAGAACTACGGTGTACGTGAAGTTCTACAACGACTGTCGTGAGTCATACGACAAATATCGAGCTATCATACGGGACGGCATGGAACAATCAACAAGCCAAGCCGTGGTAACTCCAGCCCCAACTGGTGACCCTGCAAGCATTCAGCAGCCCATGATAGAGTCCCAGAAACTTATATCAGCATGTCGTCGACAAAAGGCAATATCAGATTCGATTAAGCGCGCTCTGAAAGAGTATTCAGAGACGGGAAAGACCGTAACAAGTGTTTTGATAAAATCACTATGGGCGCAAACTCAAGAGATCCATTTCTCCGTACATGAAGAATATGATGATCCAAGCAAGGGAGGATATGACATGAAATCCTTCCTAAAACTTGAAAAGGAAATTCAAGTTATCTTAGGAGCAAAATCAAACTCCTCTAGCAAGATATGCATTTGCCCAGAGTCAGCATCCCCAAATTCGATGGGGATCTACTCAAATGGACTCAGTTTTTTGATTTATTCAAATGCATGGTCCATGATACTAACATGCCGACGGTACGAAAAATGTGGTACCTAAAAACCACCCTAACTGGAGAGGCTGAAAGATTGATAAGACACATCGATCTTAAGGAAGAAAATTACCTCAGCGCATGGGGTATAATAGTTGATTCCTACAACAATCCCCGACATGTGGCAGACACGATTCTCAATCGCTTCCTGCATCAAAACACAGTTAGTGACGATCCAAGGTCATTAAAAGAGTTGTACATTACAACTATCGAGTCTCTAGCATCACTAAAGGGACTGGGCATCGATGTATCAAGTTGGGATATAATATTGATTGCCATCATCAAGCAAAAATTGGATCTTGCTAGCAGAGCCCTATACGAGCAGTCGTTAGACGGGTCCCGAGAGTTACAGGGTCTCGACACACTGCTCAGCTTTCTGGACCAGCGCATCCGAGTACTTGGAACAGGAAAAAAGGGACAACAATCAAGAAAGGACCAAAAGAGTCCAACATGCTCATCAGCCAGCACTGGAAAAGGACCATGCTGTCAATTTTGCAAAAGGAATCACTGGCTCTATAAATGCGATGACTTCCGCAACAAAACAATACCCGAACGAGTTAATTGGGTGCAAAAACAAAGACTGTGTGTCAACTGTTTCAGCAATGACCACAAGGCAAAGGATTGCCGAGGTCGCCCGTGTTTTAAGTGCGACAAGAAACATCATACATTGTTGCACCTGGAAACCACATCAGGTACGGCATCCAATCAACAGTCACCTACTGTACGTGCAGCTAGCAACAAGAATTATAATTGCTGGCCACAGTCAAAGTGTCAGTGAAGGCAAGCAATGGTCAAATTGCTACCTTCAGAGCGCTGCTAGATTCAGGATCACAAATTAATCTGATTTCCGAGCGAATGGCGTCAGTACTATCACTGAAACTTCATGGAACTTCTCTACGTATCGAGGGCATTGGAGGCAATCCAAAGACCAGTAGAGCAAGAGCAAATGGGCAAATAAAGTCAATGCATAATGCCTTCACTCAAGATGTTGAAGCCTTTGTGCTACCACACATAATAGCTGATCAGCCTGCGCATCAATTAAATTCGGCAAGCCTACAAATTCCAAGCAACATAGCTCTAGCCGATCCAAATTTCGATAAGCCAGGAAAGATTGACATGCTTATCGGAGCAGAGCACTACTATTCATTGCTGCTGCCAAACCAGACTTTACTAAAGGCAGGAGGACCAGTTCTTCAGAATACAAAACTTGGATGGATCATTGCCGGAAAGATCTCCTCGGATCACGATTCAGCGGCGGTTTGTGCCGCCGCAGCTGCAGATGAAGAAATCGATACACTGTTGGAACTATTCTGGACCCTAGAAAATCTTGAAACCGAAGAAAAGCATCGATCACCAATAGAGGCGCATTGCGAAATGCACTTCGTAGGAAACTTAGGAGTGGCAAAGGATGGCAAATTTGATGTGAAACTCCTATTTTCTGAACATGCTTCAGCCCTGGGGGCATCACAGAAAACAGCCACGAATAGGTTCCTGGCTCTGGAAAGAAGAACGTCACCTGAAGTCTGGAAAGGCTACGCGGACTTCATGGATGAATACGAAGCACTAGGACACATGAAACAAGTGTGCCAAACAGATATACCCGCTAATCATTACTTCACTCCACACCACTGCGTGCTAAAGCCGGAAAGCAGCACAACAACGTTGCGGGTAGTATTCGACGCTTCATGCAAAACTACAACAACAAGTCTGTTGACGCTGCCAGCTTTTTGGCAGCTTTATTTATTCAAATAAAAACTCGGGGCAACAACGACAACGACAATGTATATCTCTTCCGATCAACGAGCATCCAACCAAAGTGACAAAGGTAATGTCAACGACGAAGAAAAAGAACAACGACAAGAGAGCGAGAGAGTGAGAGAGTCAGAGAGCAGTTAATGCTGCCAGCTGAAGTTTACAGTGCAATAGATAACAATCGATTGTTTACGTTTTAATTTTAGTTTGGCTGTAAAGATTTGTCTGCTCCCGACAAACGATTTAAATATTTTAATTGAGTTTAAGTTGAGCTGAAGTTTACAGTGCAATAGATAACAATCGATTGTTTACGTTTTAATTTTAGTTTGGCTGTAAAGATTTGTCTGCTCCCGACATACTCCCCCCGTTGAAAGAGTCCCTTTCAACAGCATCATCTACAGGCAGAAGGCAAAGCTTGTTCACTGCTCTTCGAATGTTGTTGCTGGTAGAGGTCCTTAGGTCTGCCACGCGAAATACTCCATCCTTTCCTGGAATAAGGCCGATCACTCGGGCCAGCGGCCAACGCATTGGATGAAGATTCTCATCCTTGACGAGGACCAGGTCATCTAATTGAAGAGGTCGAGTTGCGAGGCGCCATTTGGAGCGTTGCTGCAGCAGGGTCAGATACTCCTCGCGCCAACGAGCCCAAAAGATTTGCTGAAGATGGCTCACACGTTGCCAGCCGTCCAATCGAATTAGCTCCTGCAATTCATTTTTTGCGCCTACAAAGTTTGTGGCGTTGTCACTCCAAATTTGATTAGGCTTGCCTCGCGTAGCAATGAATCGCTTTAGTGCACCAAGAAACGAGCTAGTTGTTAGGTCTTGAACAAGCTCTAAATGCACAGCCTTGGTTGTAAAGCAAATAAAAACGGAGATGTAGCACTTTACAGGAGGCCTGCTGCGAACAGAGGACTTGTAGTAAAATGGACCGCAGTAGTCGACTCCACTAACTTCAAATGCTCGGGATGCTGTTAGTCGTTCTTTCGGGAGTCTACCCATGACATGTTCAATCAATTTTGGCTTAGCATGGAAACACTTAATGCATTTACTGACAACCCTTGCTACGCTCTTTAACCCTCCAATGGGCCAAAACTGCAAGCGCAAATTGCAAAGCAAGGCACGGGGTCCGGCGTGCAGCTGCCGTTCATGAAAGCTTCGAATAATAGCCAATGTGATCGGATGGTGCTTAGGCAAAATTATTGGATGTTGAGCGTCGTATGAAAGTGTCGAATTTTGAAGTCTGCCGCCAACCCGCAAAGTGCCATGATCATCCAGAAATGGTAATAGCGACGCGATTGGGCTAGCCTTTTTTACAACTCCTTTAGCTTGCAGTTCCTTTATATCATCCCACATATGGGCATGCTGAACATGTCGAATAAGAATTTCAGTTCCATGTTTAACATCCGAAACGCAAAGCCCATAATGACGACGACGGCGAATGAATTTCGAGACGTATCCAAAAACTCGTTGCATGACAGGAAATGAATTTATATACTTGCAGTTCGTCGTGTAATCCAAAGCAGAATTGACCAACAATACGTTCCTTCGAAGTTCAGTAGATGGTTTTTGGAGGAAACAAGAGGCAGGCCAATTATCTTCGCTTTGACTAAGGAAGGCTGGACCATGAAACCAAAGTCTGGATTGCAGAACCTGATCAGGAGTGGCTCCCCTAGAAAGGATGTCAGCAGGATTGAGATCTGTGGGAATATACCGCCATTTCATGCTGCTTGTTAGTTCCTGAATAGATGCCACTCGGTTGGCGACAAATACATTAAATTTTGAAGGTTCCTCTTTAATCCAAGACAAAACCACGGATGAATCACTCCAACAAAAGTACCTTCCATTGAAGCATCCAATCTGCTTAACTGAACTCATTAGTTGAGACAACAATAACGCTCCAGACAATTCCAGCTTTGGGACGGTAATCGTTTTTAACGGGGCTACTCTTGACTTCGAACACAGCAAGTGACGAATTCCCTCAACAGACTTTGAGACAATGTACACGCAAGCTCCATAGGCCTCAATACTGGCATCACAAAACCCATGAACTTCTATGGTACCCTTTGGATCTAATACTAGTCTAGGAAAGGCAAACCGCCGAACGTTCCCGAAACTGCTGCTAATATCCATCCAAGTTGATTGCAAGTTTAAAGGAAGACTCTCATCCCAAGTCAGCTTAGCCTTCCATAGATTCTGCAAAAAAATCTTGCACTTTGCAATTACGGGTCCGATAAGGCCAAGGGGGTCGTAGAAATGGACCACAGTTGATAGGATGGAACGCTTACTGGGTTTTGTACTTTGGGGTAGCGATAACAATGAAAATAATAAATTGTCACTAGATGGATCCCATGCAAGACCCAGTGTCTTGGTTATATCACCTCCGTCATCAAATTGTAGAAACTGCTCCTTATCAGCCTCAGCTACAGTATTTAAAACGGCTGCATGACTAGAACACCATTTGCGAAGTTTGAAGTTCCCACGAGAAAGAATCTTAGAAGTCTGTTGCATTTTCTTTATAACCTCCGAAATTGAGTTGCCACCAGAAATAAAATCATCTACGTAGAAGTCTTCAAGCAAGGCAGTGGATCCAATTGGAAAGTTAGGGCCTTCATCTCGAGCCAGCTGGTGCATGGTCCTTATAGCCAAAAATGACGCTGGTTTTGTTCCATAAGTTACTGTATCTAGCTTGTAAACTCGCAATTCCTCATGAGGAGAGTCTCTCCATAATATACATTGGTAGAAGCTATCAGGCGCACCCATGCGGACACACCGATACATCTTGCAGAAGTCTCCAGTAAGAGCAAATGTATATGAACGAAATCTAATCAAAATGTCAAAGAGTTTTGCTTGAATAACTGGGCCTGCCAACAGCGTATCATTAAGGGATTGACCAGATGAAGCTACAGCCGATCCGTCAAAAACAACACGTAGTTTGGTTGTTGAACTGTCCTCCTTAATAACGCAGTGATGTGGGAGAAAGTACCGACACAGATGTATATCCACCGGGTTAACTAGAGACATATGATTAAGATCCAAATACTCATGAATGAATGAGGAATACTGCTCTTTAAGGTGAGGTTGACGATGTAGTTTGTGCTCCAGATTTAAAAATCTACGATGCGCTTGCGCGTATGACTCGCCTAAGTTAATGGATTTGGAACTAAATGGCAGATTAACCTAATATTCACCTGTAGTTAATCTCACAAACGTGCTGGCAAAATGTCTTTCGCATTCAAGCTCCTCCTTTGTTCGGATGGAAACAGCTTCATTTGAACTTTCTAACTCCCAAAACCGACGAACAACATCATCAAGATGATCCTCTAGTTTACCATTTGAAACACAACAAGCAGTCTGTGCAGTTTTGTCATCGCTTGTTTCTGGCTAGAAAGCCGAGAGATTAGGAAAAGGAGAACGGTTCGAGTTGGTCACACTAGGAAGAACTTGGAATCGAAAAGGAAGACACCCGTGAATTTGCTCCGCGAATAAACCTTGAATTTGTACCCTAAGTGCACAATATATATAAACTATATTTCAGTATCAACCCAATCTTCTTTTCATTGTTTGCCTCTTCAGTCAAGCACAAACATATGGTGGCCCATGAGGGGAATACTGAAAGTCTGAACGTCGCGCTTAGAACAACCACACGCCAGCATATCATATCTAATATGTGCGTTTAATTCATTCAAGTCTACATTTATTCATCCGTGCAAATAAACGAAACAAAAAACCAAGTAAAATATTATCGGTGTCCAAGTTCAACGAACAAAGGGAGAAGCAACTCGCAAAATCGACAACCGCAAGATTTACCGCAAGCTCGAAACGAACGTTCTAACTCCGCTACACGCGGTCTGAAGTTTGGCAACGGTGCTCAGCTGGTCAGTGGCTGTAAAACTGCAAGTCAAACTGTAATAAAAAAAAAAAAAAATGGCCGACACTACTGATCTGGATGGTTTAGCCAAACTACAAGCGGATCGTCACGAAGCTCTTAAGGCAACTTTACAGTGTTTCCGGAAGGATGCTACGTCCCGGAAAACAGTGATTTATTTCCAGAAGCGACTGCAGAAAGTAGATGATTTGAAGACAAACTTTTTAGAGACACATACAAGGATGGTATGCACCGAGGGATTCGAGGAGTCGACGTATTATCTAAAAGGTTTGGCCTCTGAGTTTGAAGAACGCTATTTGGAAGTATATTGCACTATCGACGAAAGCTTCAAACAGATTCATACACCGGCACCACCTCCCGTAACACCGCAGCCATTGCATAAAGCAGAACCTGCACTACGTGTTAATTTACCCCAAATACCTGTACCCAAGTTCTCGGGTAACATCATCGAATGGCCCGGGTTTTACGACGCATTCTCCCGGCTGATTCATGATAACCAACAACTTAGTGATAGTCAAAGATTTCATTTTCTGAAAGATTCCCTTCCCGCAGGTCGAGATTGCGACATCCAACAGATCCAGCTGACCGACGCCAATTACCAGGTGGCCTGGTCGACGCTCATTAAGCGGTATAATAACCCACGCATCGTATTTGCACACCACATGAATGCCCTGTATAACTTGTCGACTCTTCATAAGGAGAAGGCGGAAGATTTACGATCTCTGTTAAGTACCGTAAAAGTCTGCACGGGAGCACTTCAGCGCATCAGTGGTATGGCCAAAGAACCCACTCATTGGCTCGCTCACTACGTATCTACGAAATTGCCGAAGGAGACGCATGCGGCGTGGGAACATCATCTTGGCAGCAACACAGAGGTGCCATCATTCCTCAAACTGGAGGAGTTCCTAAATGACCGCCTCGTCACGATCGATGCAATTGAAAACCGAAACGCCTCATTTGCGCAACAGGTTCGCCCGTCCACGGACTCCACTAGGCGTATCCAATGTCACAATACGCAAACGCGAGCTCCCAGCAACCTTCGTTGCGTGCATTGCGGGTCCAGCCACATCCTCCGGAGGTGCCCCGCATTCCTGTCCATGGACTCTTATCAGCGAAAGGAGTTGGCCATCCGGTTCAAACTGTGTATTAACTGTTTGGGAACCTCACATACGCACTCACGGTGCACAAGTACGCGGAACTGTCAACAATGTGGTCAGCGTCACCATACGCTCCTGCACCACCCACAGCGTCCGCCACACACACAAGAAACTCAGTCTACACCTGCAACAAACGCCTCCGGCAACCAGCCTGCATTCACCGCAGCACAAACTCCACAGTTCAGCAACTCCAGCCTCAACTGTCTCACTGCAGTTTCTTCTAACGCACCAATACGGAGCATTTTACTAGCGACCGCCCGAGTCCATATCATCAATCCAAAAACCGGACAAGAAGCCACGATCAACGCCTTACTGGATCATGGATCCGAAGCAACCCTAGTCTCGGAACATACCGTCCAATCACTACGTCTTAAGAAGGTTTCCACGCGCACCACGATTGCAGGAGTTGGAGCAATTAAGACTCAGCATTGCAAGGGCACCGTTAGCTTCAGCATTCGTCCACCGAGCAGCAGCTCACCCAGTTTAGAAGTAGGAACTGCCTATGTACTCAATTCATTAACAGCATTTCTGCCCGGCCATAGCATCCTTTCTCGGAACTGGGAACATCTCACGGGCCTTGAGCTAGCAGACCCGCAATTCTACCGCTCCAAACGGATCGACATAATAATCGGAGCTGATTTGTTGTCCCAAATATTGTTGCCAGGCCTGCGCACCGGGTCAGCAGCCGAGCCCATGGCACAAAACACAATCTTCGGCTGGGTCCTGTCCGGACAAGCAGGATCTGCCGAACCTAACCAACAACTGCATTGTTATCACACCGCAATAGACACAGAACATCTATTAAAACAGTTTTGCGAAATAGAAGCAGTTCCTGAACGTCATCCTCTCTCCCTGAAGAGTCTTGGTGTGAAGAATTCTTTAAAGAAACCCACCGGCGCCTAGAGAGTGGACGTTACGAAGTCAGATTGCCGTTCAAAACGCTTTTCGACCCAGAAATGACCATCGGACGATCACATCAGATGGCCCTAAATAGATTCCTACACCTGGAACGCCGCCTTAAACGATCACCAGATGAATGGATTCGTTATGGAAACGGAATTAACGAATATTTTGAATTAGGCCAGATAACGCAAGCGAAGAGTACCGAGCGACAGAACACCCAAGTAAGCGCTAGCAACATATCGGTATCTTCTTGTGTGCTTCCACATCACGCTGTTATAAAGGAAGAAAGCCTATCCACCAAACATAGGATCGTGTTCGACGCATCCGCCAAGACCTCCAATGGTCGGTCACTAAACGACATTCTGTGTGTGGGACGAGCATTGCAAAATAACCTGGCTGCAGTTATTCTGAATTGGAGGAAATATCCGTACGCATTCACAGCAGACATCCAGAAGATGTATCGATGCATCAACGTACATCACAACGACTATCAGTACCAACGGATTCTTTGGAGGGCAGCCGACGGCGAAATCAACGAATATTGTCTCACAACGGTAACTTTCGGCACAGCATCCGCCCCGTTTACCGCGATTCGAGTGCTGCATCAAATTGGCGAAGACGAAAATAGCAGATATCCGCGAGCGAGACATGTCCTGAAGCACGAGATGTACGTCGATGACATGCTTACCGGCGACTATACAGTTGAGGCAGCAAAGGACAAAATGGAGCAAGTATCTGGAGCCCTAAAAAATGCATGCATGGAATTAAGGAAGTGGGCGAGCAACAGTCCATCATTGTTGGTAGAAATTCCCGTCGAGCACCGATGCAGCAGTACTCTGCTACAATGGGACAGTGAGGACCAGGTCAAGACATTGGGAATGTACTGGATACCAAGTTTAGATGTGTTCAAATACAAAATCCTTCACAAACCTCCGATCATCAATACGAAAAGACTAATCCTATCTAATATCTCACGATTATTCGACCCGCTCGGCCTGATTACCCCGATTATCATATTGGCTAAAATTATATTAAAGGAAATAATGGTGTCAACGATCATACAGTGCGATGGAACCAGCACCGGATTACAATGGGATGACCCAGTTCCTTCGCATCTTGCGGCACGCTGGACGCAGTTTCTCAACTCTTTAGATGACATCAGCACCATCTCTATATCACGCTGGACCGGACTCTCCTCCGACTCCGGCGAGCGTTATCAAATCCACGCCTTTTGTGACGGCTCATCCGTAGCCTACGCAGCAGCAGTCTACTTACGTGTACAGCAAAGTAATTCACATTATGTTTCACTACTTACAGCCAAAAGCAAAGTTTCTCCTACGAAACCCCTAACCATTCCAAGAACCGAATTAAGCGGAGCAGTTCTCGCCGTCAAGCTGGTACGATGGGTATTGGAAAATAATACATGGACCGACGAGCCCATTCCAGTATTCTACTGGACGGATGCAACAATCGTTTTACATTGGATAAACGGGGACCCAAATCGTTGGAAAACTTTTGTGGCGAACAGGGTGGCATATATCCGTGCACACTCAAACCCACACCAATGGAGACACGTGAGCACCAACGAAAATCCTGCCGATCTTGCCACTCGCGGGAGAAGTCCCAAGGAGCTTTCTACATCGTCCCTGTGGTGGAACGGCCCAGCTTGGTTGAGTCTCAACGACAATGATTGGCCTACCAATTCCATCCCACCAATCGTCGACCCAAGTATTCTAGAAGCCAAACCAGACAAGATCAACATCCACATGCTCGGAGAGGAATACAGCATTCTCAACCGCTATTCAACCTTTAGCCGTCTGATCCGCATAACCGCATACATTCTCAGGTTTAGTATAAACTCTCGACACAAGGCTGATCGACTGAATGGTCATCTTAAATTAAGAGAACTCAATGACGCCCTCCTATGCTTAGTTCGAGTGGTTCAAGCTGAATCGTTTACAGCGGACCTAAAGGCAATACGGTCTTCTAAACCACTTCCGAAGCTAAGCAAGCTACGAAATCTAAACCCATTCATCGAAGATAACGTTCTTCGCGTCCGTGGCCGCTTAAGTCACGCGCAGTTATCGTTCAATCGTAAACATCCGATAATCTTACCAGCACAACACTCATTCACAGATCTTGTCATTAAGGATGCACATCATGCCACGCTTCATGGAGGAGTTCAGCTGACCTTAGCGCAGACACGTTTACGCTTTTGGATTGTAAACGGACGCGTAGCTACCAGAAGGATGCTGCGAGGATGCATGCAATGTTTTCGTGCTTGCCCAACAGCTGGCAAGCAACTCATGGGGAATTTGCCAACTCATCGAATCAACCCGCCATGTCGTCCCTTTTGGGCTACCGGCGTCGACTACACCGGAGCCATTGAACTAAAGGCTGCCCGACTAAGAGGAACAGCAACGTATAAGGGTTATATCGCTATATTCATCTGTTTGGCGTCCAAGGCTGTCCACCTGGAGGTAGTCACCGGGCTCACATCGGATCATTTTCTGTGGGCACTGGATCGGTTCATAGGACGACGCGGACTATGTCGTCACATATATAGCGACAATGGCACCAATTTTGTGGGCGCGGACAAAGCACTCCGGAATGAGCTCTCAAGGCAGCGTGACAACGAAAACACGGCCGCAGCAAGATTAGTTGACAAGAAAATTCAATGGCATTTTAGCCCGCCCCGATCGCCGAACTTTGGAGGGCTTTGGGAGGCGAACGTTAAATCAGTCAAACACCATTTGACTAGAATGGCTGGGAGCTCCTGCCTCACTTATGAAGAGTTTTCGACGGTTCTCATACGCGTAGAAGCATGTCTGAATTCGCGGCCACTGTGCCCCCTTACCGCAGACCCCGAAGATCTAAGCTACCTCACTCCAGGACATTTTTTAATAGGCGATGCCATGCTCCCACCACCAGAATGTAGAGCCCCATCAACTAAGTTTAAAGAAACCTTTCTCAACCAGCAAAGGATGATCCATGGATTCTGGAAGAAATGGACGCAGGATTGGCTTGCCCATTTGCAGAAACGGCCAAAATGGTGTGAAGTCACAGAAAATCTGCAACTCAATGACCTGGTGATTTTGAAGGACGACGGGACTCCGCCTGCTCAATGGAAATTAGGGCGAGTCATTCAGTTACATCCCGGCTCGGATGAGCTCGTACGGGTCGTAACCATCAAAACTCAAAACACAACATTTAAAAGGGCAATTTCTAAGCTCTGCCGTTTACCATTACCTCATTAACTCTGTTTAATCCTGTATATATTCCGAATAATCTTACATTCTACAGCGCCGACTCACCAGAATCATATCATGCTACGTCGAGCATTGCCGGGCGGCATGTGCAGTTTTGTCATCGCTTGTTTCTGGCTAGAAAGCCGAGAGATTAGGAAAAGGAGAACGGTTCGAGTTGGTCACACTAGGAAGAACTTGGAATCGAAAAGGAAGACACCCGTGAATTTGCTCCGCGAATAAACCTTGAATTTGTACCCTAAGTGCACAATATATATAAACTATATTTCAGTATCAACCCAATCTTCTTTTCATTGTTTGCCTCTTCAGTCAAGCACAAACACAGTCAAAGTTTTTGTGTTAAAATGGTTTTGTCCTCCTCCAGAAACGACCCAACCAAGGCGAGTTTTCTGAAGAAGCGGTAACCCAGGGATCAGTTTAATCTGCCCAACACATAATAATTCATAAAACATGCTAGCTCCAATTAGTAAGTCTATCCGTTTAGGCTTGTGGAAAAAGGGATCTGCTAGTTGGATATTTGCCGGAATATTCCAGTCCTCTATGTTCAGGGCAATGCTTGGTTGATTATCAGTGATAGTAGGCGTGATGAGTGCAGATAGAAACGCCGAATAATCAGATGCCTGAGATTTTAAGCAAATATCGACGGTATATCCTTCAGTTAAAACCTTTGTCTCACCGAGTCCCGAGACCAGAGATGCTGAGCGAGTCCTTTTTAACTGTAACTGCTGTGCGAAACGAGAAGTTAGAAGATGCAGCTGGGAGCCTGAATCAAGTAATGCCCTGCATGGAATAAATAAACCTGATCGGCCTTTTACGAGTACAACAGCAGTGGCCAATAGCGTAAAATCAGAAGCTGGACCTTGAACGACTAGAGATGTAGTTGGCTGAGAACTGGAGGCGTTAACTTCAGAAATAATGGCAGAATCAGTTTCAATTGCTAGCTGCGAAGAGTTTGTATAAAAATGCAGTAATGTGTGGTGCCTATTTCCACAAACGCGGCAATTTCCGCTTGTACAAGCTCGAGTATGGTGCCCACGTTTTAAGCAGTTGAAGCACAGAGACAGCTTTTTTATCTCAGCATGTCGCAAGGAGGGAGATAAATGTTCAAACCTAGGACATAGATGAATGGGATGCTCAGACGCATTGCAAAATGCACATGGTAGATTGTTACTCTGGTAGGCAACAAATGATCTTCTACTATTAATAGAGCTACTTCTACTGTTTGTTCCCACCTGAGAGTTTGAGGCATAATTCCCCATAGCATGTTGAAGGTTCTCCAGTTTTCGGCACCGATTCTCCAAAAAATCATAAAATTCCTGCGCCGAGGGTATTTTGTCCATGGAGGTGGCCTCTTCCCAACCAGTTTGCGTGGAAAAATTCAATTTTTGCAAGAGCATGTAAATGATGAAGGAGTCAGCAATTTCCTGAGCTGATCCCAACGAATTCAAAGCCCGCATGTGTGAGTTGATTTTGTCCGAAAACTCCCGAAGTTTATGTGCTGCCGAAGAGTCCACCCTTTTGAGACCAAGTATCTCCTTTATGTGAGACTGGAAAACAAGACGTTTATTAGAATACCGTTTATTAAGCAGATCTAAAGCCACTGAATAGTTGGCTGACGATATATCTAACGACTGTATGGCATCCAGCGCTGGGCTAAGTAGACAGGAACGCAAGTGTTGCAGCTTTTCGATGTTGGTTAACTCGGGATCGTTATCTATGATTGTGTAGAACATCGACATGAAATCTGCATACTCAGTATATCCTCCAGAAAAAGATGGCAACTTTAGTTCGGGAACACGAGAGCGATTACACACCCTAAAGGTTGACGAATCATCGTTGCACATGGTAGAGTTCGTTTGATGTTGACCTTTCCGTTGTTGAATGTGACCTCTTAAGCGTAACTCAAGAAGTAACGCCATTTCATCGAATTCATCTCGACACGGTTGTCCAATTTGATTAAAATCAAGAGACTCTAGTAAGTCTTGATTACGGGTATAAGTGGTTTTAATTTGATTAATTAGGTGCAAGCGGACATCTAAATCAATTACACTGATTGATCCAATTTTGTCAGGAGCTAGTTCGCTGCAGATGACCTTAAGTCGATCAAAAGAAACCTCAGTTTTACGTTTCAGAAAGGCAATCTTCTCAGGAACCGATGGCAGCAGAGGCAATTCACAATTCGACATTTTATTTTTTTTGTAATTGCTAAACAAAATTCAGAAAAAATGGAATTTAAAGTTATCTGAACGAAAACTTCTTCAGGAGACTGTATGTGCAAGCGCCAACAAACGGATTGTAGTTTGCTCCTATGTTGGTATGTGTGTATGTGTTTGCAGTTGAACCGTTCCAAAACAGCGTTAAAGCAGACGTGCAAAATAACGGAGTCTCCGCTTGATGAACAAATTTGATCCAATTATTGGCAAATCCACTGGCTGTTATAAACTTTATTGCACAACACTTTAAGCTTGGGCTCCAAAATTATTTCCAATTTCAATTTTTTCAACGAACTCCAGAACCACAATCACGTCGGGGTCACCAAATGTTGACGCTGCCAGCTTTTTGGCAGCTTTATTTATTCAAATAAAAACTCGTATATTTAAATCGTTATAATACATATATATATTTATTTGAGTTTAAATTGCGGGGCAACAACGACAACGACAATGTATATCTCTTCCGATCAACGAGCATCCAACCAAAGTGACAAAGGTAATGTCAACGACGAAGAAAAAGAACAACGACAAGAGAGCGAGAGAGTGAGAGAGTGAGAGAGTCAGAGAGCAGTTAATGCTGCCAGCTGAAGTTTACAGTGCAATAGATAACAATCGATTGTTTACGTTTTAATTTTAGTTTGGCTGTAAAGATTTGTCTGCTCCCGAGAAAGTCATTGAACGACATACTCTATTCTGGACCCACTGTCCAAAGCGAGCTATTTGCAATTCTATTACGCTTCCGAGCTCATAAATATGTGTTTACAGCGGACATAGAGAAAATGTATCGGCAGGTGTGGATACACCCTGACGATCAGTATCATCAACTAGTCGTCTGGAGAAAGAATCCATAAGATGATCTTAAATATTACCGGCTCAAAACCGTCACATACGGTACAACGGCAGCCCCATTCTTAGCAACAAAATGCTTAGATTACTTGTCCGAGAAGGCAAAGGATCAATTCCCGCTTGGATCGCCTGTTTTAAAACACGATTTCTACGTAGATGACTGTCTCACTGGAGCAAACGGCGTTCCGGAAGCAGTCCAAATTCAAAAGGAGTTAAACAAAATATTGTTACCGTCCGGTTTCAAACTCCGAAAATGGTGCTCCAATAATGGGCAAATCCTAACAGAAGTTCCCGACGCAGACACCATCAAAACCGTCAAGCTAGACGAAACATTGAAACACTACAGCGTCAAGACGTTGGGTCTGGTATGGATGCCACAGAAGGATCAACTGTGTGGACGATCCCAGAAAAGCGAAGCATCAATCATCACCAAACGCGTGGTAAGTTCCGAGTCAGCACAAATATTTGACCCGCTTGGACTATTTGCCCCCGTGGTAGTAAAGGCAAAAATATTTATGCAAACGCTTTGGGCACTGAACCTGAGTTGGGACGAGGAGCTCCCTCAAGAGCTCCAAAATGATTGGAAAAATTATCGCTCGGATCTGCAAGCATTGAACAGTATGCAAATTCCTAGACATATCTATAATGGAAATGTTCCAGTTAATCAAGAAGTACACACATTCGTGGATGCATCAGAGCGTGCATACGGAGCAGCAGTGTGTATAAGAGCTACCTACAAAAACAATCAAATTTAGGTACGACTTCTTTGCTCCAAGTCACGAGTGGCTCCATCAGCAAAAGAAACTTTGCCTCGCCTTGAACTATGTGCTGCGCTGTTGGGGGCTGAACTAACACACAGAGTAAGAAAGGATTTGCGGCTACCGATCGAAAGGGCATCTGGATACTTCTGGACTAACTCAACTGTAGTTATACCCGTTACTCGTAGAGTAAAAGGGTATATTGTATTCGTGCAAAAGTATGTAACAGGGAGAAGGAAGCGTTTCCGACCCCATAAAGTATATATATTCTTGATCAGGATCACTAGCCGAGTCGATCTAGCCATGTCCGTCTGTCCGTCTGTCTGTCTGTCTGTCTGTCTGTCCGTATGAACGCTGAGATCTCTGAAACTATAAAAGCTAGAAGATTGGTATTTGGCTCCTACGCAGCGCAAGTTTGTTTCAAAAGGGTGCCACGCCCCCTCTAACGCCCACAATCGCTTATATACGATTTTAAAAATTTCAATATTTCGGAAAAGTAAAAATGCAGTTTTATTGTGTTTATCAATACCTATCGAAATGTAGAAGTAATTTTTCAAATCGGACCATTCGTTAAAAAGTTATGCGTGTTCAAAGTTTCTATCTCCATCTCCCTCGCACTCCCTTTACCTGAGTAACGGGTATCTGATTGTCGGGGCACCCGACTATAGCGTTCTCTAATGTTTTGTCCTGGATAAACGCATCGTCGGCCACATACCACACGTTCGTCTCGAATCGGATAGCCAAAATCCAAGCTGTCTCAGATCCATCTCAATGGCGACACGTGTCCTCGGCAAACAATCCAGCAGATGTGCTATCAAGAGGAATTGCAGCCAGCAAATTATCAGAACATAAACTCTGGCTGTATGGACCACTTTTTCAACACGGTTCAAGTGACTAATGGATCAAGTCGCCGGTAATCGGTCCAAGTGATCTTGAACGGCGACCAAAACAAGTGAGCCAACATGTCAGGATCAGACAGGGGAAGAACTCTATAATTGCAACCATAGCAACAGTTTTCAAAAACTACAAAGAATTGTGGCGTATATGATGCGCTTCTGTTACAAAAGAAACAGAACGAGTACAACCACCCTACGTATTGGTGAACTGACTCACGCTCGTACTATCATACTATGCACCATTCAGAAAATTGACTTCGCATGTGAGTACAAGCAACTGGTTGCCCACAAGGCCGTGGACAAAAGGAGCGCTCTCGTCTCCCTGTCTCCCATGATCGGCAAGGATAGTCTTATCAGAATCGGAGGGAGGCTAGAAGAGAATGTGAGAATGCTGTTGCGAGAGATGCATGAAGAGAACATGCATTGCGGTGCGCAGGCGTTGAGAGCCATTGCCAGACAGCAATACTGGATCATCAATGATAAAACCATGGCGAGAAGCGTGATACACTGTTGTGTCGAGTGTACAAAGGCACGGCCCAAACTAATGCAACAAATCATGGGCAATCTGCCAATCGACCGTCACAAGCTCGACCATTCTTCAACTCTGGTGTTGATTACTGCGGGCCAATTTGGATTCACCATAAACTCCGTGGAAAAAGGCCAGACAAGGCGTATATTGCAGTTTTCTGCTGTTTCGCCACGAAGGCAGTGCATTTAGAGTTGGTAAGCGATTTAACAACAGATGCATTCTTAGGTGCTCTTCGACGGTTATTGAGTCGACGTGGAAGGTGTCAGACCATCCACTGCGATAACGCAACCAACTTCGTGGGCGCCAACAAAAAGAAGCGATCTTCACGGATAAGGCACAAGCCAAGATCATCCACCATTGCAATCAGCGACAGGTGGATTTCAAGTTCATACCGCCCCGAGCTCCATCGTTCGGCGGGCTGTGGGAAGCTGCAGTAAAATCTGCAAAACGGTTACTTGTATCGGTCATAGCCACCGCATCATTAACAGTTGAAGAGCTTAACACTGTAATAGTGGAAGTCGAAGCAATCCTGAATTCGCGACCTATTACACCCATGTCATCCGATCATACGGATGGGTCAGCGTTAACCCCATGCCATTTCCTGATTGGTGAGCCCTTAACGGCCCCGCCCGATGTAAATCTCACCCCAACCAACAAAACATTGGTAAAGAATTGGGATTTGGTGTCCAGACTTAAACACGTATTCTGGAAGCAGTGGTCCGTGGAATATCTCCAAGAGCTGCAAATGCGCACCAAATGGAAGACCATGTCGCAGAACGTCAAGAAAGGGCTACTTGTATTAAAAAAGGAAGATAACCTTCCGGTGATGAGTTGGCCGATGGGAATAATAGTAAAGACATATCCCGGCAAAGATAAATACATACGTGTAGTAGACGTAAAAACTGCGTCTGGCGTTTTTCAGCGACCAATCACGCGTCTTGCGCCGCTTCTCAAAGAAGAAGTATCGACAAAGCGGCCTAACAGTTCCATCGAAGGAGCAATGGTCCCAGTAAGGAAGAAAGTAAAAATTCCAGTTCTACCCATGTTACTAGCAATGCTACTTATTCTTCCGCTCGCAATGGGGCAGTCAACAAATGTAACTCACTTCGCCAATCAGCCCGGAATATTCTATGAACGACTCGGCACTGCAAGAACGGCAATTTCGGAATGGACCATCATTGCGTATTATGATTTGAAGCCATATTGGAGCGATATGAACATATTGTCCACTGGGATTAAGGAACTCAGGCAAGTGCCCTGAGCTGCATAACGAAACGCATGCAACTCCATATTTGAGCATTTTCAACATGTATATGGCGAGCTACCGCTGATGCGGTTATCAGTGGATGACTCGCTTTTCCTGACTACTTTTATAGTATAATCCAAGATCTGTTGAACTTCATATGACATAAGGGATCACAAAACTCAGTATATAGTTGCAGGCATAAAAAACCATTTTCTTCGGCTTTCCTTATCTTTGAAGGTTTTAAAACAAAATTACAGCTTCGCCAAACAAATTATTTGGCAGATGCAATTGCAGGAATTTTAAAAATTGATCTGTAATGTTTCACTCTTTGAATATTTGGAAAAAGCCTTCCTCCTATCCGCTTGAGAATCACGTCCATCACTTACGAATTTTTTTTTACAACTGACGCTCGAGAAGTCGGTAGCCGGGTAGTAGTCGGGCCGAGTAGGCCCTTCGTCCTACTTCGTTTTTCTTGTCGTTAGCATTCGGTAGCCGAAGGAATTCAATGTCTACTTTTCTAAATTCAAGGATAATTTCATTCATATATTCAATGGCGATTTTGCCATTAAATACGTAGAAATTGTTTTGGCTGCGACGGCAAAAAAAACATATGAGTTTAAATTTTTCTAATGTCAAGAAAAATTCTTTCTTGAATTTTCTTCATCTAGAAAGGTTTTCTATATTCAAAGGCAAATTTTCCAAAAACAATAAATTTTTTTTCTATTTACAAAGGTAGGCCGGTTTAATGGCGAGATTTCTAAAATTTATAAATTAATTTTTATGAGTGTACAGCTTGTAGTTCTATTTGGTTGTGGGTCGCAAACATCCATCATAAACGAGGTGAAATCCAGAGAAGACGTGTTGATGATGCTACTCAAAAACCAAACTTCGATCTTGGATTCTACTATAAACGTAGTCAGGAAAAGCGAGTCATCCACTGATAAATTTGGAGCATCAACTAGCAACCTTCAACAAGGAACGAGGCAGATATCAAGGCGACCACTTACAGCAAGCATTTGTAATCTTAACTGCCCAGCTAACCCTGCTGGCAACTGGAATGCAACGGATGCAAGCGAAAATTGCCAGCGTTCTTACCGGCGATCGTCATCGAACCATCAGTCCCATGCTGGTAACTCCTAAGCAGCTAAGAGACCAATTAGACAAAATTCGGGATCATCTACTTCCGGATCAGATGTTGCCGGTCTCGACGGAAAATGTAATGGAACTCTATAAAATCATGCGCGCTGAGGGAACCACAACTACAGATCATGTTATATTCAAAATGACAGTGCCTCTGGTATCGACAGCACAGCAGGAAGTCTTCAGCATCATCCCCATCCCGACGTGGAAATCAGGAGGCTGGAATCGATTCGACATTAAGACACCTATCATAGCTGTAAATTCCCACAGAGATCAATTCATTGGTCTTACTGAGGATGAGTTCGAGCAATGTCTAGTATTATCCAACAACGAACACATTTGCTTTAACCATCAAGCCGCATTCAACGCTGAAAATCGGTGTGAATTTCAGCTATTCAACAACAAATCTGAAATACTCTGTGAGATTATTAAGTCGAAAGCAGATTTGATTTGGTTAAGAACGCATCAACGAAACAGATGGATGTTTGCGACCCACAACCAAATAGAACTACAAGCTGTATGCAAGGGAATACCATCCACCATTTACCTTAATGGATCGGGTTTATTGTCTCTTTCCCCAGGCTGCACCACACGAAACGCCAACATTAGTATTAGCACATTCAGCACGATGATCACCGAATCACGTCTAGCGTACATTCGTTTTGGCAATATAACAACGCCCGTTGTGGAAGATACATCAGAGTCAGCTCAAGAGACTGCAACCCAACCATCTGAATCAAAAGAACTGGATCGTCTACCGTCTAAATACCGTTAAGTTTATTCAATAAAATCAGTAACAATTCTAACTCTTACAATCAAGTTGTACTCATTCTGCATTCAACAGAGGCTGTCGCTCTAGTCTTCAGACCCTCATATGCAAACCTTAGTCCAACTGGTTCAAGTTCTAGTTGCGACGACTTTAGGCAGCTAGTTTATGTACTGTATGCCAGGCATCTAAGCCAAGCAATACCATATTGCTTAGAGGACTTAAATTAGAAATGCTCTTGTTTCGTGCTGTATTTAATTGTTTTATTGAACCATATGTTATGTAGAAGTTAACCTATAAATATTTGTGTTTCGTGGAGTAGAACTAGTAAGAGTACGCGGGATTACAAAAAGTGCAAATGTGGTAATATGTGTTAATGTAAATATGAATAAATGGAGTTAATAACTTTTGCGCATACTTGCGCCATTTCATAATATTTAAATAGATTCGGAACAACTCGACTTTAAAAGGGGCGAACTGCTGGAAATCGGTTCCTTTACCAAAAGACGCAATTCTGCTTTTGGAGGCACCCCTTTGAAAAAGTAATTGATTGACCCGGATTTCCAGTTCGAACAAAATTAAGATTTCGAATTATTTATTTATTTATTTATATAAAGCAGCGGTCGGCAGCGCTCTATTAAGTGAGCATAGGGTTTTGTTCTGCCCAGCCGCTGCTCGCTCACGTATACTGTAGAACAGCGGTCTGCACACACACTCTGATGATCTGCCCAGTGCAATTTACTCATACAAATATTAAACAAAACGTTATTGTATGTGTGTGCCGACCGCTGATATAAAGCAATCTTAAAGTTAAAACTATAAGCTAACTAAGATTAAGAGCTCTAGCAGCTAAGGCCTTCAGCTCGACTGAGGTGTCGAATTATTTTTATTTTTATAATTGTGAATTTAGATTTTGAGCTCAATTTAGGCTTTTTCAAGGTGTCGAATTATATATATTTTTATTTATTATTTGAATATAGATTTTGAATTTAATTTGGGCTTTTTCAAGAAATGATGATTTGATGATGATGGATGATGATATGGTTGATATCTATTGGGGAGTGATGGCAGAATGGGCATGTGCTGGGAAGTGTTCTGTCGATGTAATGGGCATTGGTGAGTTTCGTGTGTCCTAATAGTAGCCTGTGTATGAGAATTTGGGTTTTTCTGTTGGTGCTTGGGGGAAAGTGACAGATGGATTGCGAAGAGGTCTGTAGCATTTGCTTATACCAAGGAGATACATTGTTTTACATGCCAGGTTGTATTGATTGTCGTGTGTTTTTTTAAGAAGTGTGATATGTCGTTAGAATTGTTGTTTGGGGAGAAGGTAAGGGGGGTACTTATGGGCCTCTTTAGCTGTTTTATCGGCGTTTTCGTTCCCTGTTATGCCGATGTGGCTGGGGATACAAATAAGTTCTGATGGTTGAGGGATAATAGGAATGGTTACTGGAGTTGGTGAGGGATTTTAGTGCAGAGAGGGAGTCGGAGCAGATAGCATGTTTGCCTGGTATTTTTGACGCAATTTTACCAGCTTCATGGATGGCTATTAGCTCGCCAGAGAGAACGGAAGAGTAGTGGGGAAGGAGTCCTGTTTTGATTGAATTGGTTTCGCTGGTTACGCTATAGCTGATTATATCGTTGGCCATAGAGCCGTCGGTATAAAGAAAATTGTGGTTGGGTAGAGAGTTTTTTAGAGATTGGAAGAGTTGTTTATATATTGTGGGCGAAGTGCTGGTTTTGTTGTAGTTAGATAGTGTTGTGTTAGTTGATTTGTTAATAATTTCCATGTCGTATTTTTTGTTATGATAGTTTTTTATAGCTGCAAATGGAAGGTGAAGTTCATTACATATATAAATTATTCTGTCAATTGTACTGGGATATTTGTATTTCTTTTTTGAGACTTTAGTAAGTTTTTTGATGGGGGTGTCAAAAGAGTGTATGAGATGTTTTGAAAGTTTGCCTGTTAAAAGTTTTAGTCTGTGTTCTAGTGGGCTTATATTGGTCTCAACAAGTAAATTGTTAATTGGTGTTGTCCTAAATGCACCTAGCGCTGATCTGGTTGCTGAGTTTAGAGAAGTTTTTATACGGTTAATTAGGTGTTTAGGAGCGTTTCCGTAAATGGGCAGACAGTAGTCTATTTTTGAGATGCGGATGGATTTAACTATGTGGATAAGCGAGGATGTGTTAGTGCTGTATTTTAGAGAGGAAAGGTGTTTTATAATGTTCAAAGGCTTGCATAGTTTGGTTTTTAATTTGTTTATGTGGGTGGACCAATTATATCTATGGTTTAGCGTGAGACCTCGGATTGTTGTATTATTAGTTTCAGGGTTATTTACGGCGCCGGTTAGGATTTCAGATTTACAGTTGTGTTTACGGCATATGTGTAGGCTTTGGCATTTTTCAATTGATAGGGAGGCTCCGGAGTCTGAACACCACTGACCTATTTCCTGGAAGAGGGAAGAGAGGTCAACTATAGGGTTTTTTCTCCTATTATGTTCGATAATTACGTGGAAGTCGTCAGCGTAAGCAGTAAAATTTATTTGCCTTGGTAGGGCTAAAATTTTTGTTAGGGAATTGTAGGAAATTAGGAAAAGAATAACTGAAATGGGTGAACCTTGTGGGATGCCGTTGTCGAGAGGAAAGCTGCTAGACAGATTTCTTCCGTTTTTGATAATAATTGTCCTATTTTTCATGAAGTTGGAGACATAGTTTATGATTCGGGGACCTAGCTGCCATTCTTGGAGTTGTTGAATTATTGAGTGGATACCTATTTTGTCGAAAGCCTTGGAAAAATCCAAGGAGATGATAGAGAGGTGGCGCTTTAAGGAGAGGGATCTTGTTGCTAATTGGTCTACATATAGTAGACTGTCTAGAACTGATTTACCTCTTTTAAATCCAAACTGGTTGTTGTGAATGAGATTGTTCGTTAGAACAAACCACCACAACCTTTTAGCAATAATTTTGTCTAGTATTTTGGCTATGCATGGGTTAAAAGATATAGGTCTGTAGGATTTGGGATCAATTTGTGGTTTTTTGGGGTTTGAGGATAGGGAGGAGTAGACTAACTTTGTAGGCTTGCGGTATGTGCGAACTAAGAATATTATTAAAATGTTTGAGGTTTTAAAGGAGGAAGGTGAGTTTTTCATCATGGAATAGGAGAAGCGGTCCACACCAGGTGTGGAACCTTTGAGGGAGTTAAGGGCAGATAAGAATTCTAAAAAGGATATGTCGTTATCAATTTGATTGGCTGCTTGACTCGGGATGTAATTTTTTGATGTATTTAAACGGATTTTGTTCGTTCTGAAGGAATCAGAGAAATTTGTGTCATTGGCTTCTTGCGACCAAAGGTCACCGAAGGTCTTGGCTATTTCTGAAGAGCAAGTGTATGTGTCTTGTGTAAGGGGATTGTGAATAGCATGTATATGTTTTGAAGGGTGAAGGCCACATAATCGTTTTATGTTAGCCCACATTGTAGACGGGTCGGAGTGGAATAGTGTGTTGGAGATTTGTCGTTAAGGAGTATATAGTCTGAGCGGTCTATGAATTTGGCAACAATGTTGCCCCTAGAGTTGGCTCTGGGGGAACCCCAATATGGGTGCCAGCTGTTGAAGTCACCTAGGACTATAGTGGGTAGGTTTGTGGGAGAAAAGACGTTTAGTAAGTTGTTTGAGCGAAATTGTTTGTTGGGAGAGATGTATGTGGAAATTAGTGTAAGTTGAGTTTTGGAATTTATCTGAATGGCGATAGCTTCAAACTCTGGGTTCAGTTGGTGTTGCGTGTAAGAGATAGAATTATGCACCAGTAGCGCTGTGCCACCAAATGCATTAGTGTTTTGGCTCCAGAAAAGAGTAAAGTTTACAGAGGTAGGTTGAGATTCTGTGTGAGAAATATGAGTTTCTTGTAGGGCAATTATATGTTTGTTTTTTTTTTGTATTCCTTTATTAACAACAATGATTATCTAAACTAACAATATTGACTATGCGTGATTAGGGGCGACATCGCACGGTACCGCCGCAAGGCATTGCTTCGCGCGAATAATGGCCGCTGCTGCTGCCTCCCACATCCTTTGGTTCCATATCATCAGGAGAACGAGGGTTTCAGGTAGGACTCTTGCCCCGGCTATCTCCTCCAGCACTTGGCGCTCGTGGTTGAACCGGTGGCACTCAAACAGGACGTGCTGAGCGTCCTCCGCAATCCCGCTACCGCACTCCGGGCACCCATCCTCCGTCTCGTGTCCGTACTGCTTTAGGTAGCTCCGGAAGCAGCCCTGCCCGCTTAGCGCCTGCGTTAGGTAGTAGTCCACCTGGCCATGCTTGCGGTTTACCCACGCCTCGATGCAAGGGATGAGCTTGTGGGTCCACCGTCCTTTGCTCGAGGTATTCCATGCTTTTTGCCAGTTGCTGAGGCTCTGCATTCTGGAGCGGGCCCTGGCCTCGGCTTTGGCCCTCGGATCTTCCTGGATGAGACTCAGTGTGGTGCGGATATCCTTGGATTCCCGTACCAGTTCTCCCAGCGGGACTTGGCCAGCGATAACTAGAACCGCATCGTCAGAGATGGTTCTAAAGGCGCACGATATTCTGATAGCGCACAGACGATATGTCGAGTTGACCTCTCGCATGTCGCTATCCTTAGCCGTGGCCTCCGCCCACACCGGTGCAGCGTACAGCAATTGTGACTTGACCACGCTCGCGAGGAGTATCCTCTTATCCTGCTTCGGCCCTCTCGTGTTCAGCAGGATCCTGCAAAGTGATCTTGTCGCCTCCCTCGCTTTCTTGTTCGCGTACTCGAGGTGCTCGCGGAACGACAAGCGTGTGTCTAGCATCACTCCCAGATACTTCAGGGCACACTGAGGCTGAATTGTAGTCCCACCGACCAGGATCTCCGCCGTCTCCACCACTTTCCTGCTCGAGATTAGGACAGCCTCTGTTTCTGTGCTGCCAGTTCCAAGCCCGCCACAGAAAGCCACGCCTCCACCGCTTGGATCGCCCTGTTGGCAGCCGCGACCATATTTGGCACCTGCTTGGAAACCACTACTAGCGCCACATCATCGGCGAAGCCGACTATGCTGGTGTTGCTTGGCATTGGGAGCTTGAGGACACCGTCGTACATAGTGTTCCACAGTAAAGGCCCGAGCACCGAACCCTGTGGAACTCCGGCAGTGACCTCGTAGATCCTTGGTCCGGATGAGGTGTCGACGGACAGCTGCCTTTTGCTGAGGTAGCTGTGGACTACGTTCAGCAAGTACCCGGGGATGTTGAAGGACCTTAGTGACTCCAGCGTCCTTCCCCAATCCGCCGTTTTGAACGCATTCCGGAGGTGGAGGGTCACTACAAGGCAATACTCCTTCGTCCCTCCCTTCCATCTTGTACCTGCGATGGCTTCAGCCGCAATCCTGGTTACTTTTCCGATCGCATCCAGGGTTGATCTTCCCACAATTATATGTGGGTTAAATTGTTTGAGGAGTATTTGGAGTTCTTGGTAATTATTCTTATAGCCTTTTATGTTCCATTGAATTATTTTTAGCATTAATCTAGGTTAGTAAGGGTGATTGGTGTTTTAATTAATTTCCATATCGCATGAGTCGCTAGAAGCATTCTCAGGCGTAGTTGCGTTTTTTGAGGTGGCTTTGGCTGCTGCTTTGAGGTTTGCGATCGTGCGTTTGGACGTGGTAAGCGGTAGGATTTGGACAGTGCTGAGGGTTGGTTTAGGAGGTTGGGTTGGTTTTAGATTATCTAAGTTATTATGTGTGGTTGAGAGGTCTGCATAAGGTGTTGGAGTAGTCCTGGAGTTAGTTGGTCCTTGTTGAGAACGGTCGGGTCCTTTGAGTTGTTGAGGTCCAGCGTTTTGTTGTGTTGTATGGTTTGTGAGAGTAGTTTGTTGTTGCTGGGTAGTTTTTGCTACTGATGCGTATGAGTGTGGTGTGGTGGCGGTGTTACGAGATTGTCGCATTTTTTTTTGTAGTTTTAATTGCTTTGAGTTCCTGTTGTGTTCTAAATATGGGGCATCTACGGTTAACAGAGTTGTGTGTGTGTGTTTTGCAGTTTACGCAATGTGCTGGTCTTGTGCATTTGTCGTTCTGTTTGGGTCTAAGTGATATTCTTGGCCACAGTTGTAACAACGTTTGTTGTTTCTGCATGCATTGCTGATGTGGTTATACATAAAGCCCTTATTGCATCTGAGGGGTAAGGGAATGTATTCCCTAACATTAGTTTTCTGGTAACCGATCATAATATATTCCGGGAGAGTAAGAGTGTTGAAGGTGAGAATTACGAGGCCGGTTTCTGTGAGAGTACCGTTTTGTCTCCTATTTTCTTAACGTCGTGGACTCGCTGAGAAGCTAGTTCTCTTTTTATTATGTCTTCGTCGATACCTCTAATGTCATTACTGTATATGACTCCCTTGGTAAAATTAAGAGAGTTGTGGATTTGGACGTTTACGGCTATCTCGGCAAAAGCTTTAAGTTGGAGTAGTCTCTTTGCTTGAAGGTTTGTTTTTGTTTTAACTAATAGGGTTCCGTTTCTGTGTTTTTTACATTCATCTACTTCACCGCTGCAGGTAAAGTCAATTGGCTTCTTGATCAAGAATGGTGAGATGTTGCTTAGATCGAGATTTGGATCTGATCTAGCTATGGTAATGTATTTAGGGCCGATAGTTTCTAAGAGTTCCAAGTAATTGCTATGGCTAGGAAGTGGACCTCGGTCGGGTGGGTCTCTCATCATGCTACGTAAGGCGCGTAGGTTATGTTTGGCACTTGCACATCTTGCACTTGCAGTAACCGTTTGGTTTACGAATTGTTGTTGTGGCTTGTAAGATAAGCTTTGGATTTCAGACGATGATAGAAAGGCACGACTGATCTCTATAAGAGTGACTTTGCGACGATGATTAGTGAAAATAAAAAAAATGTAACAGGTAAATTCATTTTATATATGGGATTGGGGCGGCTGATTGGGTGTGGTCAAAATCAAACGAGAGAAAAAACCGAAATTTTTCAATGGTCTCAATATTATGTACAACAAAATTGAGATCAGTATCATTAAAATAAAATTCGCGGGCGGGGGTGGTTCATTTGGGCGTGGTCAAAATTAAAAAATAATCAAAACCGAAGTATCACTATAGTCTCACTACCATGTACAAAAAAATTTGAAATCCATATCTTCAAAATTAGAGTTTATGCAAAAAATGGAAAAGAATGGAAACGGAATTGTAATTTACTAACGTCCGTTGTCGTATTAAATCGGACTCGGATTTTTAGACAGATCGTACAGAAAGTCAACGTATTATGTTTTCGGATGGCTGACTGTCGACCGGAAGTTAATAAAATTTAGTAAGTTTGCTCTTATCTGCTGAAGCAATCTGGCTCGAAGGACCAAAATGGTCCTTTTGGGAGTCAGACTCGTTCGGAGGCAGCTTGTTGGACGTTGTGGCAGGGTTGCACGTAGCCGGTTGCAAGCTGTGAGGGAGATAGAAAAATTCACTCGGCGATCCGAGAAAAGAGAACACGAAAAACTTGCGACTTGCGATGTATTTCAATGCGTTTGACAGAAAGTACTAACTAACAAGAGAGAACGTTAAAGTTGGGTGCCCCGACTATCAGATACCCGTTACTCAGGTAAAGGGAGTACGAGAGAGATGGAGTTAGAAACTTTGATCACGCATAACTTTTTAACGAATGGTCCGATTTGTAAAATTTCGTCTACATTTCGATAGGTATTGATAAACACAATAAAACTGCATTTTTACTTTTCCGAAACATTTAAATTTTTAAAATCGTATATGAGCGATTGTGGGCGTTAGAGGGGGCGTGGCACTTTTTTAAAATAAACTTGCGCTGCGTAGGAACTCCTAGAATCTGCATGCAAAATGCCAATCTTCTAGCTTTTATAGTTTCCGAGATCTCTGCGTTCATACAGACAGACAGACAGACAGACAGACAGACGGACAGACGGACAGACGGACAGACGTCTAGATGTCTAGATGGACTCGGCTATTGGTGCTGATCAAGAATATATATACTTTATGTGGTCGGAAACGTCTCCTTCACTGCAAACATCTGACTGAAATTATAATACCCTCTGCTAAAATACTAAAATACTATTTTGTAGGTCATCTACTATTTAATAGGTAATCTACAATACTATTTTTTGGTGCATTATCAATTTGTTATGGGTTGGGGTAGTTCACTATTAAATAGTTAACATAGTTTACATAGTTCTTTTTATGTGAGTAGTTAGAAAGAAATCGTAGATAGAAATCGTACATTTAATAGAAATTATGATAAAATCAAGAATTTTCTGACAGATTTTGACGGAATTGAGTTTGACGCACACTATGCCCGTCTCCAGTTTATACAATCAAAATTTTTTGAAAGTGATGAAGATAGTATGAAACAAGAGAGAACGCTATAGTCGGGTTGGTGTCCCGACTATCTAATACCCGTCACTCAGCTAAAGGGAGTGCGAACGCTGTACTCGGGTTGGTGTCCCGACTGTCTGTCTGTCTGTCTGTCTGTCTGTATGAACGCTGAGATCTCGGAAACTATAAAAGCTAGAAGATTGGCATTTTGCATGCAGATTCTAGGAGTTCTTACGCAGCGTAAGTTTATTTTAAAAAAGTGCCACGCCCCCTCTAACGCCCACAATCGCTTATATACGATTTTAAAAATTTAAATATTTCGGAAAAGTAAAAATGCAGTTTTATTGTGTTTATCAATACCTATCGAAATGTAGAAGAAATTTTACAAATCGGACCATTCGTTAAAAAGTTATGCGTGATCAAAGTTTCTAACTCCATCTCCCTCGTACTCCCTTTACCTGAGTAACGGGTATCTGATAGTCGGGGCACCCAACTTTAACGTTCTCTCTTGTTAGTTAGTACTTTCTGTCAAACGCATTGAAATACATCGGCCGGCCGGTCCGCGCTATTCCCGAAAAGTCGTGTTCTCTTTTCTCGGATCGCCGAGTGAATTTTTCTTTCTCCCTCACAGCTTGCAACCGGCTACGTGCAACCCTGCCACAACGTCGAACAAGCTGCCTCCGAACGAGTCTGACTCCCAAAAGGACCATTTTGGTCCTTCGAGCCGGATTGCTTCAGCAGATAAGAGCAAACTTACTAATTTTTATTAACTTCATGCGTGCCCGATCGATGAACTTCTCGCTTCCTTTTTACAGCAAAGCGGGACAAAATGGGTGCTGTTCGATGAAGCGCTCCTGGAGCGCTCCCTTTTCACACATCGGGCATAAGTGGAAACTTCGGAAACGTTCGGGATTGGTTTCCATTTTTCCCTTCCAAAAGATGCGATCCAGAACGCATCTTTTGGAATGCTTCTGAATGCGTTCTGGATCGCATCTTTGAAGTGCTTCTGGATGCAATGTGATCCAGAACGCATCTTTTGGAGTGCTTTTAAATGCGGCTCTCACGAGTGAAAAAAATTGGTCTACTCGATTTAAAAATACGTTTTTTTTTCAAATTTCATATTTCTTTCTTTAATTTTCTTTTTAAACATATTAAAATTAAATTAAGCCTACTTCTTCCCCATCATCCTCAATATCGTTGTCCATCTCGTTGTCCTTGTCCGGTCCTTTATCGTCGCCTTTCTTCGTGTAGTCTCTTTATACACCCGGTTTTTTTGCCGAGGAAAGGCTGTTCGCACGTCTTTCACAAAGTCTTCGTGCCTATACCCTTCCCTCTTCTGAGATTCTGCAAAATATAGAGTTTTAAAATTTTGTTAGACGAAATTGCCAAATCAACATGAACAATCTTTAAAACTTACCGTGCAGAACTTCGTTTAACGAAGCAAACGTGGAGAACCCTTCCTTTTGCCTGCACCCCGCATAGTTCATCTGCATTATCAGCTCTGGGCTGATAAAAAAAAAAATTAAATACACCTTTATTTGGTTATGGATATTTTACCTCGTTAAGAGGTATTATTTTTTATTTATTATTTCCACTTATCACCGCACTATACTTACTTGGCACAAAAAAGCACAAAGGTTTGTTTTTCAAGAACTATAAACAAATAAAACGATTAAAATTGGTTTAACCGAAAAAACAATTACACTTAACTGGTCAAATTCCAAAAAGCAAGTGACAAGAAATGCATAAGAAACGAAAAAACCGCGCGTTCTTGCAATGTCTCTTTTGTTCTTCTCATTTGTTTTTTTCAAAAGTACCGTTTCAAAGATTATTATTTCATATTTTCTATTCCAATAGATGCATTCCGGATGCATTCCGATGGATGCTATAATTGCACCGATTGAAAAAAAAAAACGAACGATCGGCAAGCGTTCGGGTTTCGGCAAGGGTTCGGCTGCGACGTAAGAGAAGCTACGATTGAACGGTCCGCTCCCTTTTTTGCCTTCCAAAAGAAGCTATAGGGGAGTGATGACTTGGGTTGCATCTAGAATGCATTCTTGATGCTGTCCAACATTGTATCGCATTTTTACTGTGGACAAAGATGCGAGCCGGATGCATTCCGAAAACCGACCACTCCAAAACTTCCGACTGGGTTCTTTCGAGTTCTCTGTCGTCGTTTTGGCTTTCAATCGCTGGAACGGTGCAAGTGTTGCTGCTGCCTAAACGCTTGTTCGTTTTTTGGTGTTACAGCTTGGCGTGTGCTTCCCTACACTACGTGCGCTCGTCATATTATTGTTATTAATTTATTACAATTATACGATTCATTAAATTTATTTAATTAATTATATATAACTCCCCTACACTGCTTGCGTTCAGATAATTCCTCTCGTTGGTTATAATTTTTGTAAATTTAATAAATTAAAAAACAAACAAGAGAGAACTCAGCTAAAGGGAGTGCGAGGGAGATGGATATATACAATTTTTTTGATTGCGCATAACTATTTAATGAATGGTCCGATTTGAAAAATGTCTTCTACATTTCGATAGGTATTAATATACACAACGAAATTGCATCTATACTTTTCGGAAATCTTTAAAGGTGTAGGCGCCAGACACATTTTAAAATCTTTAGTGGGCGACTGTGGGCATTAGAGGGGGCGTGGCGCTCGGCCGCAAAACTTGCGCTGCGTAGGAAGCCTAATAATATGTGTGGGAGATCTCAGCGTTCATACAGACGGACAGACAGACAGACAGACAGACGGAAAGACGGACATGGCTATATCGACTCGGCTAGTGACCCTGATCAAGAATATAACGCTTCCTTCTAGCTGTCACATACTTTTGCACGAATACAATATACCCTTTTACTCTACGAGTAACGGGTATAAATATATATGTATTTGTTTACATATGTATATGTTCAAAAAAATGTATGTACGAGTATGTATTGTACATTGTACATCAGTGTACTTAAGCGGCGGAGGATTGTCAGTTAGTTTTAGTTTTTAGTTTTAAAGTTCTTAAAAATAAAAACAAATTAAGATTTATTAAGATATTTAAGATTTTAATTTTTGCAACAGATAGTTAGGCGCAATTCCTTTTTGTAAAAAGTGGGTGCCATTTTTCGATTTTAAGATATGGAGTTTTTATCAAGCCCTCCGATTTCTTCTAATTAAAACGTATGGCAGCAAGTATTGGTTACTAATGGAGTTCTTGTTCCGCATCGTTTAAAAGACTTTTAACAATTTCCAAGTGACAAAAAGGTATATTAAAAGTCTTTTAACTTATTTGCCATTTATTAAGAACGAAATATTTAGTTTCAGATTTTTTAATTGCTATTGGGTTGGCAAGAAAGTCATGTCGTTTTTTTTCAATATTTTCAAAGATGATTTATTTATATCAGGACTTATAATTAATCAATTATGTATTGGCCGTTTTGTTCGACCACTAATGACCATCTCTCGGGCAGCTGCATAATTCCGCGCTCGAAGAACTTTTGGTCTTTTCCAGCAAAGAATCGAGACAAGTGGTTTTCGACAGCCTCATCTGAATCAAAGTTTTTACCATTCAAAGAGTTTTGAAGAGAGCGAAACAAATGGTAATCTGAAGGTACTAAGTCCGGACTATAAGGTGGATGTGGTAGCACTTCCCAATTCAGCTCCGTTAATTTTTGCCGAGTGACCAAAGATGTGTGGGGCCTAGCGTTGTCATGGTGAAAGACTATACCCTTGCGATTAGCTAGTGCCGGCTCCTTTTCTTTAATTTTTTCCGCCAAATTGGATAGCTGGCGACAGTACACATCTGATGGATATCGGCTTTTGATGTGGCTTGGGCTGGCTCATCTTTCTTGCTCCATGATCTTTTTCGTTGGACATTATTGTAAACAACCCACTTTTCGTCGCCAGTAATGATCCGCTTCAAAAAAGGATCGTTTTCAATCCGTTGCAGCAGAGAATGGCAGATATTGATACGCTTAGTTAGGTGAATTTCCTTTAAGTTATGCGGAACCCAAACATCGAGCTTGTTTACGTAGCCAAGTTTCTTCAAATGGTTTTCAGCCGTTGTATGCGACACACTGAGCTTCTCTGACATCTCCCGCGTTGAATAACGCCGGTTTTCATCCAGCAATGCCTGAATTTGTTCGTCAAAAACGGCCTTTGGTCGACCAGAACGTGGGGCGTCTTTAACTCCAAAATCTCCAAGCCTGAATTTGGCAAACCAGCGCTGACATTAGCGATCACTCATGGCATCTTTACCATACACTTCGCACACTTTTTCGCGAGCTTCAACCGCTTTTTTTCCTTTTCGGAAATAAAAAAGCAAAATATGCCGAAAATGCTCACTTTGATCCTCCATGTTTAATTTGCTATAGCTTCCACAAATGTTATCGAATAATTACCAAATTTCATTGATAGTACCTAAGACAATAAGCTTTAAATCGATACTAAAAAGTGTGACCCTGGTGCTCGATTAGTCGTAAATAAATTAGATTAAAAACGATTACTAAAAAAAACGACATGACTTTCTCTGCGTACAGGGCAAATAAATTTTAATTTGTCAGTTTGACAGGAAAAATCTAGGGCTAGACGTGATATAAAAAACTTATGCTTTTTGTTACGGATAGTCCTACCAATTACCTTCATATTCTATATTTTACAAAATTTGTATCTTCATTGGTACCCTTATAATTCGTACTTCCCCAAAACCTTTTAAAATAACATGCTTTCAAAAGTTTGCGTACAGCTGGTGATAGTTGCATTTATTGGTAAATTAGTGGTCCGATTTGATTTGCATTATCAAGGTAGGCAAAGATGCAATTGTCAAACGATTTTTCAATGCATTTTTAATCATGGACGGCAAAGGAAAGCAAATTCAAGACTCCGAAAGGAAAATCATTTTAAAATTGCATTTGGAAGGGAAAAGCTTAAGAGATATTGGCGGAATCGTAGGTCGCGCACACTCCTCAGTGCAGAGAGTCATAAATAATTATATTTCGACCGGTTCTATACTTCCTAAACTCTGAGAAGGCCCATGTCGATTAACAAAAAGGGAAAAAAGGAAAGTCATATTTATGGTTCAAAACAATCCGAAATTGACTTCCCGAGAAGTGCAGCAAGAGGTGGAAAGTCGGTTTTCTAAAACCATTTCCTACTCGACTATCCGAAGGATTATAAAAAAATCCGGATACATGAGCTGCGTGGCCAGAAAGAAGCCCTATATCTCCAAAACAAATCGAGAGAAACGAATCCAATTTGCAAAGGACCACATTTCCAAGCCACCAGAGTTTTGGAAGTCCGTAATTTTTTCAGATGAAAGTAAGTTTTGCATATTTGGAATAAAAGGAAAAAAATTGATCTGCCGCAAGAGCGGGGAAGCCCTCGAAAAGCTGAATTTACTTCCAACTGTAAAACATGGAGGAGGTGGAGTAATGATATGGGGTTGTATGGCAGCTAACGGCGTTGGAAATCTACACTTCATCGATGGTATAATGGACCATAAGATATATATCCAACTTTTAAAGGATAATTTGATCCAAAGCGCAACCAAGCTGGGACTACAGGACGAATTTATCTTTCAACAAGATAATGATCCCAAGCATACAGCTCAAAATGTCAAGCTCTGGTTGCTGTATAACGTAAAGAATCAGCTCAAAACACCTCCACAGTCTCCAGACTTGAACCCTATCGAGCACCTGTGGGATTTATTGGAACGCAAAATCAGGCAGCACTCAATTACGTCAAAGACAATGCTAAAAACCATATTGCAACAGGAATGGGACCAAATAGCCGAAGCTGAGACTGAGAAGTTGGTTAATTCTATGCCAAAGCGTCTTGCCGAAGTTTTAAAACGGAAAGGTTATCCAACCTCTTATTAAATTGTGATAAAATGGTCAATAAATGCAACTATCACCAGCTGTACGCAAACTTTTGAAAGCATGTTATTTTAAAAGGTTTTGGGGAAGTACGAATTATAAGGGTACCAATGAAGGTACAAATTTTCTAAAATATTGAATATGAAGGTAATTGGTGGGACTATCCGTAACAAAAAGCATAGGTTTTTTATATCACGTCTAGCCCTAGATTTTTCCTGTCAAAGTGACAAATTAAAATTTATTTGCCCTGTACGCAGAGATATGACGCTGAGTGTAAGTCCTGTCCTTAAAAAAAACTCGCCAGGCCAACTTGGTTGACAAGGATCTGGTCAGGTCTGGAATAAAGAGCCCATTTACTACGGCCTCATTTCTGGACTCAGGCCGTAATGGTTTAAAATACAGGTTTTATTGACTACAAAAATACTATAAAAGTCGGGTTTGAGTCTACGGTGAGTCAACCTAAAAGCCGATTTAAGCTTAAGAATTCGCGTATGGATTTTGTTGCTCTACTTTTATCGATGCCAAAGAAATCGCGGTTTTATTTTCGGTTATTTTTATATTTTATTGATAGTTTAAATAAGATAGTAACGAAATGACATTCTTCACCACTAATCTTCTTCAATTAGCCGAAGAACTCGCGGTCTAACCAAATTTTTGGTGAAACCAAATAAGAATGAGGTAATACTTTATATTAGCGGACTCACCCCTGAAATTCGCGAAAAAATTATCCTCGATGGACCGCGATTTCTTAAGAATTTACGTGTAATTAAATTTCAAAGTTCCCGGTTTTGCTATAAAAAACAAGGGTGCTTTTCTCATATTTTCAATCAAGGTAATTACGTTTTAATGAGTTCCTATAAAATTAATTGATTGTTTAAATGAGTTCCTATAAAATTATTTAATTGCTTAAATGAGTTCCTATAAAGAAAAATTTAGAATTTTGTCACATTTTTTTAATTGTATTTTTTGTCTAATGAAAAAACGTATGCAAATAATCATGTTATGAGTGGAGCGTGGTCTATAAAGGACATGATTGTTATCACAATGCTGTATCGAGATTTTAGTGATCGATCATAGCCATCCAAGGTCCCCCACCATTTTAATGCATTAAACAAGAGAGAACGCTATAGTCGGGTTGGTGTCCCGACTATCTAATACCCGTCACTCAGCTAAAGGGAGTGCGAACGCTGTACTCGGGTTGGTGTCCCGACTATCTATTGGGGCTAAAGGGAGTGCGAGGGAGATAGATATATAAACAATTTTGATTGCGTATAACTTTTTAATGAATGGTCCGATTTGAAAAATGTCTTCTACATTTCGATAGGTATTAATAAACACTATAAAATTGCGTTTATATATTTTTAAAATCTTAAAAGATGTGGCCTCCAGACACATTTGAAAATCGTTTATGGCGATTGTGGGCGTTAGGGGGGGCGTGGCACCTCGATGAAACAAACTTGCGCTGCGTAGGAAGCCCAAGAATATGTGTGTGAAATCTCAACCTTCTAGCTTTTATAGTTTCCGAAATCTCAGCGTTCATACAGACAGACGGACGGACGGACAGACGGACAGACGGACAGACGGACATGGCTAGATCGACTCGGCTAGTGATCCTGATCAAGAATATATATACTTTATGGGGTCGGAAACGCTTCCTTCTCCCTGTTACATACTTTTGCACGAATACAATATACCCTTTTACTCTACGAGTAACGGGTATAATAAAACTCAAACAATTTGTATCTTTATATTTATTTAAATAGTTTCAATGAACACTTTTCCGCACCACCATTGAGGTAAAGTTCCAGGCGCGTTTTTTTATAGTGGTGTCCCCCTTAGGCCTAGTCCACGCTTCAGATCCGAATATAACAAAGAGTGTCCTTATTAACAGCTGAGTTGTTATGGCGGCGATTTTTTTTTCATTTCATGCCAAATTTTACTTGTGACTCGTTGCATTTTTTTTTTTAATTTGTACTTGCACGATGTTTTAATTTCATATTTAACATACATCATAAAATTTCGCATATATATTTTTAGGACACCTTCTATAACAACTCAGCTGTTATATGCCTTAAATGGACACTGCCTCTTTGTTTTCTTCTTTTTGTTGAAACTTTCAACTGCGAACCTTCGCCGGCATACAAACATTATTGTTCAATCGTCTTCGACCACTTTGCATGGGCTAAGGCAGGTTGGACAGTCGCGCTTGTACAAAACAACTCCGTGATCTTGTAAAAAGCGGAAATGAACTTTCTCATCCATACCGAGAAACTCTCCAAACGTTACAGAGCAGGACTGGCACGTCATGTTGAACAATATGAATACATAAACCAAAATTTTTGATACAAATTTGAATATTACGGAAACTTAAAAGACAACTCGATTTTTATAGCAAGTATGAGAAAAGCACCCTTGTTTTTTATAGCAAAACCGGGAACTTTGAAATTCAATTACAAGAGAACCATGGCCGACCGCCAAGTTCTTTTTGCACGTAATTTCTTAAGAAATCGCGGTCCATCGAGGATAATTTTTTCGCGAATTCCGGGGGTAAGCCCGCTAATGTATAGTATTACCAAATCATTTATGTATATATGTACACTTTTCCATTTTTGTCAAAATAAGACTAATTTAAAATTAAAAAAAAATCTGAGTAATTTGGTATTATAGGGAACTAGTCCCCACAACCGCGTATAAATGATCCTCGATGGACAGCGATTTCTTAAGAACATGAGTATTTTTATTATGATAATCAGAAGAAATCGTAGACGAAGGAGGATTATATCTTTTTTAAGTCTTTTTTTCTTTATGTCTTTTCCACCCAAAACCTAACATCAAGATTGAATTTGTTTTTCTCAGCGACACAACAATCCTTATTCAGCAAAAAGTACTTATTTAATGCTGACCAAAAAAAAATGAGCCACAGGCAAAAAAAATGTAAGAAAAAATCGCGCGATGTTTTTAAAATTTTTTTTGCATGTGTCGCATTTTTTTACTTTCTTTTTTAAGTGCACTACTTCCAAATACTTTCTACTCGGGAATATTTCAGCGATTTTTTGTTACATTTGTCAATGTTATTTTAGGCAAAGCCTCCCTTGCATTTCTTTCTTCCTCAAAAATTACCAAGCAATACCAAAAAATAAGAAGTTATCCTTTTATTGTACGTCAATATCTTGCAACTATTTTTGAAAAAAGGTCGTTAACAATTTATGTCCGGCAAACTTACAAATTTTACTCTTTTGCAACGCAATTGAATACCCTAAAATTTTCTTCCAGTAAATGGTAAACCTTGCACTTGTTGTATGCTACGGGTAATTTATTCCTACTTATTGAGTCACATTTTCCAAATATTTCAATGCAGTATAAAAATGAAGGGATTTATAATCGACTTTGCTAATACCATTTTACTATGGGTTGGTAAAATACTCTGAATCAGTTTTATTTGCCGTAGTTGACAAAACGTCTTACCAACTACGTATATAGTTAATATGGTTGGATTACGAAAGAGTGCTGTTGAACACAATTCCGAGGTTTTAGGTTGTTTTACGTTTTCAATCTCATCAGTATCAACCTTGAGCTTTTGCAATGGTGCGTTTATTTCTCTTTTGAAAATAATCCAACATTTGGAATTTTTCGGATTTATTTGAAGACCGTTATTCCTCGCCCAATTGCTTACTAGTTTAAGTACACTATTACTGACATCAATACATTCAGATATACAGCTATATGGACGACTCATATACATCAGAATACATCTGGACCAGAGAACGGCATTACCCACCGGGAAAATTGCTCTGGAAAATAACATATTTTCATCAGGTTTCTCCATAGAAGCGGAAGGGACAAAACCTCATTTACACCTTACATTTCTTCCATCTCTGGTTTCAAAATACACGGGGGTGACACAAAAAGTAAGGGGGAAATGAGGTTTCTATCTGGATCTCTGGCAGTAGAATGCAGGCCAAAATCCACTGGTTTTTCGACAGCTATGGTTTTCCTCCACTTGCAATATCTGCTTTTCTACACCCTCGCAGTTTTGGTTTTCCAATACTTTGCAGTATCTGATTTCCCACAATAAAAAATAACTTTTTTTCATGAAATATTTGTATGTGTATTTATTATTTATTTATTATGCATGAAGCATTCTCGGTTTTAGGTTCCCGGTCTTAGGTATCCATGTCTTGTAAGCCTGTCTTCTGAATATATCAAAAATAATTAAGATATGAATTTAAGACCAGAGTAATTACCATTATTACATCTCCATTCAAAATTAAGGGATCTCTCCAGAAATTATGCCTAGTTTGCCATGACCGATCATTTACCCTCTGATCAGATGTTTAATGTCGGGGATGAGAACTATGAAAAGAAAAAATCAAATATGGGAAATGCAGGCGCAAAAGTTCTGGTCCCAAGAAGTCTCAATCGGCCTGGCTGAAATAATTGTAATATTTTGATTAAGGTAAACAACTAAGTTAGTACTGAAGTACTATTCATACAAAACCATTTACTCATTTCTGTTGTGAGTTGTTTGTATGCGGTGTCAAAAATGAGGTTTATGTTCCCAGCGGGAAATTTTCACTGGAAATTATGTTATTTTCATTAGGTTTCCCCATAGAAGCGGAAGGGACAAAACCTCATTCACCCCTTACATTTCTTCCGTCTCTGGTTACAAAATACACGGGGGTGACACAAAAAGTGAGGGGTAAATGAGGTTTCTATGTGGTTTTCCAAAGGAATTTACACTTTCCCTACACCGTCGCCTGCTAAAAGATACAGGATTTCCAACATTTTCTGCTAAAAGGAAGAGGATTTCCAACACACAAAGAACCACCTTCTCACTTTCCCGGTGGGTATTGATGAAGTAGATTTATGTGTGCGGCCACCGCTTGTTTTGTGTAGGCAAAAACAACCTCTAAATTTTTATTTACAAGTAATGACGCATGATTTGAAATTCTTGCATTCGGAACTAACCCCCTTAATTCACGAAAAACTTATCCTCGACGGAAAGCGATTTCTTAAGAACTCTCATGACCATGGATAACCAACATGGGTAATAGTCTAGAAGACGAGCCCTCGATTACCCTGAAAACGCGGTCCATCGAGGGTAATTTTTTCGCGATTTTTGGGGCACAGGCCCCTCTTCAAGAGTATTACCTAGAGCTGGGATACTATCGATGGTCGCGCCATTCGATAGTTTCGATGTTTTTAAAGCAAAAATTCGATAGTATCGATAGTATGGTCATATTTATTTCATTTTTTTCCATATAAAGGTATGGAAAAATACCATTCAGTATTTCCAGGAGCAAAAGATATTTGACCAAACGCAACCCTGTAACACTTGAAGTGTTTTGCTCTCTCTTTCTTACCTTTTTGATTGCGACGTAGAACGGACAAGTTGACTTTAAACACGTGAATAATAAAGTGAAGAATTATAAGTTTAAAGTAAACTAAACGTTTTTCTTATTTGATTGTGATATCTGGGTGGCCTTTTTACAATAAAAGGTTTTTTGTTTTTTAAGCTAAATACATAATAACAAAGAGAAAAAAAAATCAAAATTATTCTACCTCATCATTAACATAAATTATAAGGTAACTTCAACAGATATCATAAAAATGCAGGTCATTTTTGATATAAAATAAAAAAAAAAAAATTATTCTATCCAGGAATTTTTCTGCAAAAATAACAAAATGTCCACATTATTCGCCTTAAACGAAGCTCTGCGGTTATTTATGACGAGGCCAGGTTGCGGGAACACATAAAAATGTCGGCACTAATTTTTTAAAATTATATTCATTATGCTGAAATAAAAGAAATGTTATTTATGTTTTTCCTTATGTTTAGTGAAGAAAAAAAATGCCCAGCACCATCGATAGCGTCAAAAAACTATCGATGGTGACTCAGAAAGGCAAAAATTCGATATATCGATATATTCCAGCTCTAGTATTACCCCAACATGTGCATTTTTTTTATGATAAGATAAAGAAATCGCGGTCCAAGGAGGATTATATATTTTAACCATTACTTAAGTCTTGACCACCCATTTAAGCACAAGTACATTTTTGAGTGTGTACTTTTCCACCGCATATTTTTGTGTGTTGTCTGTGTAACACTCAACTCACAATCGATGCGGTGTTTAAACATCGCAACTGCATAGTAGGCGGTGTTAGTAGCACCGGCACCGCTTTTTAGGCGAATACACCGTTCTCTGGACTGCACTCTGCAAGTTTCCAATCACAAAAGAGCAGACGAACAAAAGAAACGAACGATTCCGTGTGCCGAGAAACTTTGCATCAATCAGTTACCATGGCAACAAGAACAAACGAACTTTAAAGTAAATGAAAACTGTACGTAAGGCTACAAAATATTTCGCCCTCTTTTCTGATTCCGTTTGCGAGCAATTAACGAGTAAAAGCTCGCATCCAAATTTGACGGGCTCATTTATGCGATAGTTAGGCGATGTTTTTTCGGTGCAACTCTGAATTCTTCCTCTTGACTGTGAAAAATGGAACGATGACAGCAAGAACGAATCAAGTCGATGGCGGGAAAAAATTAAATAATGCTTAAGCTCATTGTTTTTTGGCTATTGTTGAATTATTTGTAGTAAGTTATGAGCGGAAAAGCATTTGCAAACAGGTTGCTATGTATGGGCCAGAATTTAAGCTGTTTTGTGAACGAAAACATCAATGTTTGCAGCGAAGTTTCAGAACATGTTCTGCACTTCATAAATAATAACTAATATTAATTAAAAGTGTATGTACTCCTATAAAGTTCCAAAGTTGATAAAAATTACCAAAAATATAACAAATTTGGGTTTGTTTACAAATTTGCCAAATTAATATTGGCTAGACAGAGGCGTAGTAAGAGCGAAGAGTGGGGTGCAGGAGGATATATGGATATGTAGGATATGTTATATAAGTTCAGATATGTCAGTCAGCATTATGTATGTATACTCGTTAAGTGATATGTTATAAAAGCTCAGATATGTTTTAAACTATTATCTTAAGCTATTTATTGTATTATTCTACAACAAGATTACAAGAACGCAATTTTACGCCACTTTTGCCGACTTAAAATCCCCCTTCATTAATGTTGAGTTGAGCAACTGCTCTTCAAGTCAGCTGTTATTGGATGGGATGGTGGATGGAGCTCTGTGGGAACACGAGTTTCACATTTGTCAAAAATCCCAACAGTTTCACACGGATGGACTCTATGGGAAGAGGCTATTACGAACATTTTGAGACTTTTAAGCGATAATAGCCTGTTCACACAGAGGGTGTTTACTAAGCGACCAAATTCCGCGTCAGCGACTTGTTTTCCATAAGAAATCAATGTGCTAGAAAGAGACGAATTCAGTTTGTTTTTTTTATGGGTTAAGGTGATTTCTGTTATCAGCGTTTCGGGTTTTTTCGGGAAGGAAATGCATTTGCACTGCACACAGCCCATTCCTGGACAATTGGCTAATCCCAATGAAGAAATCATTTTCCACTGAAAATATGCCAAATGCTAGCGTTCAAATTTTACTTAGTTTGGTTTTTTTATTGATTTTAGTTACTATTTATTGATGTATTTTATATATCATCCCAACGCTACAAGCTTCGAGCTTATTATTAATGCGCTAGTCACAACTCAATTTATACTAAAGCCTAGTACTCAGTTCGGCTAAGAGTTTTACTAGTCGAAAAATATTAATCTTTTAGTGTGGCCGAAGTTTTTGTAGTTCATCCGCAATGCATGTAGCATGGTCTTACTGGGTTTTTTGACAAACAGCAAACATCAACTGGCGCCAATTTTAAAATATTACAAAATGTTGAGCCGACTTGGGTCGCAAGAGTTAAATTCGCTGTTGGCATTGCGATATGTATTGCCGCAAATCCTACAGGCACTTTTCCATTGGTTTTCGGGGGTTTCCTTCCATTTATAATGTGTTATTGGCACACCGCTTCTGCACAAACACAGCCAAAGATCAAATTTTCTATTCTTTGGGCCGCGGCTAAAGGCGTTCATCGGAATTCATCCGCTAAATCTGGTATTTTTTTGGTATTTCCTTACTATTTCCTTAGCTCAACTGAGTACCGAGGTGAAAAAAAGTCCCAGCTAAAGGCGTTAGCTACCTATTTGCCTCTCGCTTACTCCTATGCTTAGCTAGCAGTTTTCGTCGTACTGAGTACTAGGCTTAACTCAATTTGCACGTTCTTTCTCTGCTTCTTCGGATTGTTTATGATTCCAATCAGCCGCGCCTAAGCGGTTCTCTTTGTGAACACGTTTTGGTGTAAAATTTCAACAGCGAGTGCATAGGGTATTATTAAATAAAATATTTTTTTATGCGGTTATTCTACTACATTGTTCGGCTCATTCATTAGAGCAATTTTTTCTCAGCCTACACGATTTAACGTAGGCGCGAGCAAGACAGATATATGCCAGCTGCAATGAGCAATTAATGAGCAAAATTGTAAAAGTATTAGTATTAGTATTTTTTTCGGTATTTAAAAATACCTCCATACGGTACTACCTAGACCGATGAGCAATGAGCAAAATTGTATCTAAAAAGTACAATTTTGCTCATTCATTAGAGCTACTATAAAATAGGACAAATAATAAAAATTGATTTGATGCTTTTTGGTTGAATTGTCAAACCTTTTGCGACTAATTAGGTGCTATAAACAAATAAGAACAATACAAAATTTATTATAATTACTCAGTTGCCAACTAAAAATTACGCTCATATTTCTAAATAAATTTCTAAAAATGTATATAAAATTGCCTTTCTAAAAATTAATGCCGGATATGATGAAATTAAAACAATTACATGTGTACTTTGAACAGCCAAAAACATTTTAAAACATGGTAAAAATGTCAGATTTCATGGCAATACACACCATGATTTAACCAGTTAAAGTTATTTGAATTATAAAGTTTACATTTAACGTCTAAATTCTAAGTGACCATGCCATCTTATCCAAACAAATCTCAGTACATGTATATATATTTGTCCCTTTCTAAGCCTCCAATGAATGCTCTAATGAATGAGCCGAAAATGTAGTGGAATAACCGCATTAGCAGATTTGGCTGTAAGAAATGGCAACTTAAAATACCATAAGTGTTCACGCTGGTCGAATCTTGTAGGGTCTTCCCACAGAGCTCCATCCACCTTCCACCATCCGTTGAACGGATGGTCCGTAAGGTTTTGCCGTTCCGAAAATTTCCCAGTTAGTCCGCCATCCAATTTTGACGGACTTTAACGGGCTCTTTTATGCGATAGTTATAGCCTCTTCCCATAGAGTCCATCCGTTTGAAACGGTTGGGATTTTTGACGAATGTGAAACTCGTGTTCCCACAGAACTCCATCCACCATCCACCATCCAATAACAGCTGACTAAAGAGCAGTTGCTCATCTCAACATAAAAGAAGGGGGGTTTCAACTCAGCAAAACTGTCGTAATATTTCGTTCTCCTAATCTTATTATAGAATAATACAATAAATAGATTAAGAAAATAGTTTAAAAACATATTTGAACGTTTTTAACATATCCTACAACGAGAATGCATACATATTGCTGACTGAGGGAGAGCCTAACCTCCCGAACCCCTCACTACGCTCTTAGTACGCCTCTGCCTATATTAATATGAAAAATATTAATATGAAAAATTTGTAAACAAAACCAAATTTGTGCTGTTTTTGGTCATTTATAGCAACTTTGAAACTTTATAGGAGTACAAAGTACACTTTTAATTAATATTAGTAATATTTACGAAGTGCAGAACATTTTCTGACACTTTGCTGAAAACATTTATGTTTTCGTACGCACAACAGCTTACATTTTGACACACACACATAACAAACTGCTTGCGAACGCTTTTCCGCTCATAACTAACTACAAATAGTTCAACGATTGCCAAAAAACAAATGAACTTAGGCATTATTTAATTTTTTCCCGCCATCGATTTGATTTGTTCTTGCAGTCATCGTTCCAATTTTCACAGTCAAGAGGAAGAATTCAGAGTTGCACCGAAAAAACATCGCCTAACTATCTCATAAAAGAGCCCGTCAAAGTCCGTCAAAATTGGATGGCGGACTAACTGGGAAATTTTCGGAACGGCAAAACCTTACGGACCATCCGTTCAACGGATGGTGGATGGTGGATGGAGCTCTGTGGGAAGACCCTATTAGGCGATGTTTTTTCGATGCAACTCTGAATTCTTCCTCTTGTCTGTGAAAAATGGAACGATGACTGCGAGAACAAATGAAATTGATGGCGGGAAAAAATTAAATAATGCCTAAGTTCATTGTTTTTTGGCCATCGTTGAACTATTTGTAGTTAGTTATGACCGGAAAAGCATTTGCAAACAGGTTGCCATGTGTGGGCCGAAATTTAAGCTGTTCTGCGAAAGAAAACATCAATGTTTGTAGCGAATATGGTCTGCAGAATATGGTCTGCACTTCGTAAATAATAACTAATATTAATTCAAAGTGTACTATGTACTCCTATAAAGTTCCAAAGTTGCTATAAATGACCAAAACAGCACAAATTTGGTTTTGTTTACAAATTTGCCATATTAATATTGGCTAGGCAGAGGCGTAGTAAGAGCGGAGTGTGGGGTACGGGAGGTTAGGCTCTCTCCCAGTCAGCAATATGTATGCATACTCGTTATAGGATATGTTTTAAATGTTCAGATATGTTTTTTAACTATTATCTTAATCTATTTATTGTATTATTCTACAAAAGAATTAGGAGTACGCAACTTTACGACAGTTTTCCCGAGTAGAAATCCTCCTTCGTTAATGTTGAGCTGAGCAACTGCTCTTTAGTCAGCTGTTATTGGATGGTGGATGGTGGATGGAGTTCTGTGGGAACACGAGTTTCACATTCGTCAAAAATCCCAACCGTTTCAAACGGATGGACTCTATGGGAAGAGGTTATTGGATGTGCTCTGTGGGAATCGATGTTTCACAACAAAACCCAAAATATAAAACATTTTTCGGAGATGTGATCAGTGGGACTGGTCTATTATTAACCGGTGATCCCTTACTTACAAGCATTTATAAATGTCAAAAAATTGCTGGGCACAGTGGCAACTCTACGGAGGCAGCCATGTTTCTTTCTTTTCCCAGCTTCACGTCAGCGTGGACGTCGATATATTAAGGTTAGTGAATAATGCCTTTTTATATGTGCTGACGAAGTGTTTGTGATGTTGGGAAACTTGTGGATATGCTTTGTACCCTAACGTGAAGAAAATATTTTTCTAAAGTCTATATTATTGCAGGGTGCGCCAATCAAAATGACAAACTCAAAGGGCTACCGCCGTGGCACACGGGATATGTTCTCCCGTCCCTTCCGGAAGCATGGTGTTATACCACTGTCTACATATATGCGCGTCTTTAAGATTGGAGACATCGTGGACATTAAGGGACATGGTGCCGTACAGAAGGGTTTGCCATACAAGGCCTACCACGGCAAGACTGGACGCATTTTCAATGTAACTCAGCACGCCGTTGGTGTAATTGTAAACAAACGTGTGCGTGGTAAGATCCTTGCCAAGCGTGTCAATGTACGCATTGAACACATCCACCACTCCAAATGTCGTGAGGATTTCCTGCGTCGCGTGAAGGAGAACGAGCGTCTGCTGAAGGAGGCCAAGGAAAAGGGTCAATGGGTCAGCCTGAAGCGCCAGCCCGAACAGCCAAAAAAGTCGCACTTTGTCAAGAAATTGGAGGAACCGATCGCATTGGCTCCGATTCCATACGAATTCATTGCTTAATCGAATCTTGTTTGTTGCATTGAAATTGTGTAAAGTGGTTGGTTTAGCAGTAAACGAAAAGATTTTATTCATGATTACTGCAATTACTTGCAATCTTTTTTATATTTGTATTGCGGGGGTGTGTATTCGAATAGTAAACCCTGTAAGTTGGTTTTAAATATGAGAAGCCCCACATTTGAAAGATTTTAAGATCGGAATATAATTATATATGGTTAATTTATTTCATATGCACGTTTCAACTTCTAAGGTGTGTAACACAGATCAAGAGAAATGTTCGGGTCTGACTATTTGATTTCGATAGCTAAGGCTTTTCCACTATTCAATGACATTATGTTTTATATTTGTGAGTAATTTGCACGGGCAGCTCTTTGATGTTCGTGTGTAGACCTCTGTTCTACCCCTGCAAGCATTTTCTATCGCGGAAGTAACTATTAAGTGACGTCTAGAAGATGAAAACGATCGTCCGCGATATCGCATTCGGATCGCCGAAGTCACCCCCGTCGGGAAGAACTGTTCCACTACGGCGACACTTCCCGAAGTGTCGCCGAAGTCACTTCTAGAAGTGCCTTCCGCGACACTTCTGGAAGTCACTCAGAAGTGACTTCGGGAAGTGTCGCCGTAGTGGAACAGTTCTTCCCGACGGGGGTGACTTTGGCGATCCGAATGCGATATCGCGGAAGGCACTTCCAGAAGTGACTTAGGCGACACTTCTAGAAGTGCCGCCGTAGTGGAACAGTTCTTCCCGACGGGGGTGACTTCGGCGATCCGAATGCGATATCGCGGAAGGCACTTCCAGAAGTGACTCCGGCGACACTTCTGGAAGTCACTCAGGAGACGCTTGTAGAAGATACCTAGAAGAGCCTTTTCCAATTAGAAATTTAAAAAATATATTTTTTAGTTTACTTATTTTTTATTCATTTATATTTATTTAGGTTAAAAGGGTTTTTGCCGTTTGTACACCCGGTCCCTGGCTTGCAAAAAATGTTGCTGAACCACTTTATTAACGTCCATCTCAGTCGCATTTGTAAATTTGAGAATAGCCATTTCTAAAAGAAACAGAAACAAAAATGGGTTTATATTCAATCAAAATCAAAATAAGAACGGAGGCATTACCTTTTATAATCGAGTACGTGGAGAACATTTGAACGCTAGGTTTTTCAAGTGTTCCCCGCCAGGTTATATCCACCGCTAACTTATCTGATATTACAGATTTAATAGCCAGCCGCGTAAAGGTTGGTACATCTTGGCCTCCAAACATTTTTATTTTGGATTTCTGGAAATAGGCAAAAAAATATTTGTCAGATGACCATTAAGATACAATATTCAAAAAAATTACCAGCTCTCTCCGGAGTTCATCATCCGTGTATATCTTCTGATCGAATTCTTGGAAGGATTGCAAAGAGCTTTAGCGCTAAAAATTGAATTGGGATAAATCGGTTCTCCAATCTCTCCCTCAAGCGAGGTGCCTAGAATCGCCCAAATTATTGTCAACAATTTCAATACCTCGATTTCCCTACAAGCTGGTTATAAAACCATTGATCTGCACTCATTTTGAGATGCTTCGATATGTGTTCGGCTGCTACGTGCAATGTCTAGCTTCTTACTGTCCAATCGCGAGTGAAAAAGCGGAGCAAAGACGGTTGATCATTTTCGCATTTCTAACAGCGTTCAGCGGTTGGTCAATCGGAAATATGAAAATATCGCCGAAGTCACCCCCGTCGGGAAGAACTGTTCCACTACGGCGACTCTTCCCGAAGTGATCCAAATGCGATATCGCGGAAGGCACTTCCAGAAGTGACTTCGGCGACACTTCTGGAAGTCACTCAGGAGACGCTTGTAGAAGATACCTAGAAGAGCCTTTTCCAATTAGAAATTTAAAAAATATATTTTTTAGTTTACTTATTTTTTATTCATTTATATTTATTTAGGTTAAAAGGGTTTTTGCCGTTTGTACACCCGGTCCCTGGCTTGCAAAAAATGTTGCTGAACCACTTTATTAACGTCCATCTCAGTCGCATTTGTAAATTTGAGAATAGCCATTTCTAAAAGAAACAGAAACAAAAATGGGTTTATATTCAATCAAAATCAAAATAAGAACGGAGGCATTACCTTTTATAATCGAGTACGTGGAGAACATTTGAACGCTAGGTTTTTCAAGTGTTCCCCGCCAGGTTATATCCACCGCTAACTTATCTGATATTACAGATTTAATAGCCAGCCGCGTAAAGGTTGGTACATCTTGGCCTCCAAACAATTTTATTTTGGATTTCTGGAAATAGGCAAAAAAAATATTTGTCAGATGACCATTAAGATACAATATTCAAAAAAATTACCAGCTCTCTCCGGAGTTCATCATCCGTGTATATCTTCTGATCGAATTCTTGGAAGGATTGCAAAGACTCAAATGGCAGCATATTGAGACGGCTAGTCTCAGGCTCGGCAACCGGGAAGGCTTTTAGCTGCCTTACCTCGCCACGAAGCATAATTATTTCTTCTGTGAGCGATTTCCAGCTCGTGCATAATTCTCTCCAAGACGGAATCTGAAACATTTTTAATAATTAATAATAATAAGACAGAAACCCATATTTTGTAAACATGCACTTACTATGGGGTGAAATCGCGTCAAATGGCGAAAAAGAACGGCCTAGAAAATAAAAGTTATTATTTTGTAATAAGTATACACTCAATAAAGTATTTGCCCTGAATATGAAATCAGCGTCAATAGCAATTTTATTCGTTTTACACCAATATTTATTTCATTGTTTGATTTTTTTTAAGTTTTCAGAATTGACAATAATAATACTTTACAAAAAAATTATTATAACGCCAACTTTCTAAAATTCAGTGCAAACACTTTTTTGAGCATTTCAATAAGTTTTTAAGTTTTGTATCGTTTTATGTTTAAAGTAGTTTTATTTTTAATATTTTTTGAAGAAAAATTAAACATACAAATAAGATACAAAATTTCAAAAATTAAATGCAATTAAATTTATTCACAGTTAATTTAAAAATATAAATAAATATTTAATGATACAAGTATTACTTACCTGCATCCTGGCTGTAACTCATATTTTTACTTTACTTAGGAAACTAAACAAATGGAAAAATAGCAAAAGAGTTTTGTTTGCTTTTAAGCATTATTGCTTTGCTTTTTATATCGTTAAGGGTTAATCTAATAATTTCGTTAGCTACAATCTCATCTACCTTATAAATTCCTAAATTGGTTGAATCACAGGCATCTAAACCTAATTTTTTTTGAAGAGCTAGCAAAAATTGCTGAATCCTCAGTCTCGTAAAGCGCTGAAAATATTCGCGCAGCTTTACGCTTATCACGTATTTTATCAGTCTTTGTTGGGAGAGACATTTTAATATGTTATTAAATTAATAAACACAACACAAAAAACAAAAAAACAAAGCAATAATTTGTAAACACACAAATTTGACACAAAACAGCACTGACCACAGACACTGGCGAAAAAATAATAGCGTGGGTCAAAAGGGAGACCCGAAGAATTTTCAGAAATAAAGGGTAACGGTAGATTATCGCGACCTCCTTTTAACCCGCGCGCGTCGTTTTTGAAGACACAGTGAACTATCTATTCAGTGAACCATTAAAAATAAACGGCGTTTGCTAAATATGTAGATTAAGTTCACTGAAGAGATTGGAATACGTATTTCATTTTGTTGAAGTAAATATATTATTTATATTTCATTTTTTTAATACATTTTTTTTTTAAATATTACATTTTTTACCATTAAAATTGTTTTTAGATAAAAGTTTTATTTATTTTATTAAATTAATCAAATTACTCAATGAAAACTAATACTTAAATATAAATTAATATATAAAATATAAAATATATTTACCTTATAATTTTTTAAACATTACACATAATAAATAAGTTGGTTCATCAAGAAAGTGTATACTGTTTTGTATAGATCGCGCACTGTACCTGCTGAGACGCTGACTGGACGCCAAAGAAAAAAGACAACAACTTACAATAACAAAATACATGTTTGCAAATTCCTTTCTATCTTCTTTTCAATTTCTAGAAGTAATTTGGAAGACATTTTTTTTTATCCGTAATATTGTTTTTGTAAAATGTGTTCTATCGTCTTTCTATCGCCCAGAAGTGCCTCAGAAGTTACTTCTTTGCGATCGCAACCCTTTTTAGGTAGTCAAATGTGTTCTGTCGCATTTCTATCGCCTAGAAGTGCCTTAGAAGTTACTTCTGCACAATCGTGACCCTTTTTGTTTTTGTAAAATGTGTGCTATCGTCTTTCTATCGTCCAGAAGTGCCTTAGAAGTTACTTCTGCACGATAGCGACCCTTTTTGTTTTTGTAAAATGTGTCCTATCGTCTTTCTGTGTATAACTTCAGTCTACATATTTGGCATCGATCGGACCAATGTCCTTGCATCCTTCGCCGTTATTTGATTTCATTCCTCGACATTGAGTTTTTTCAGCATACCCTTGGATGCAAGGGTGTGAAGGTGAGTCCTGCCCTCCAGGACATCACAAAAATGCTTAACGGGATTGAGATATTCGTTCGTTGTCCTCTTGGTACCAAAAGTCCTTTTGAGTCCCACTTTCAGGGCGCTTTAATTTGTTGTTTAAAAGTGCATAAAACAACCAACAAAATGAGGTATCGTTTATTAAAATCGGATGCAAGGACATTGGTCCGATCGATGCCAAATATGTAGACTGAAGTTATAAAATATAAAGGGTATCAAACTCCGTACTAAACTCGACGTACTTTGCCCAAAATATGGCTTTTTGTAATACTATATACATTTGTACGCATACTTTTTCTGATGCGAAATCCGGCCATTCTGTACATTTTTGTTTATATTAGGAAAAGTAAAGGTGCCAGAAATTAATGAGTTACGTCAAATTAAAGCTTAATATGTGTACTAAATGTTAAAATTAAAATGTCATTTTTACGATTTTTTTAAAGACCTTTTTTTAAGCTCTAAAGTTCTGGAAAATATTTGTACGCATACTTTTTCTGGCAAGTGTACATATTTCCGATTGACCAACCGCTGAACGCTGTTAGAAATGCGAAAATGATCAACCGTCTTTGCTCCGCTTTTTCACTCGCGATTGGACAGTAAGAAGCTAGACATTGCACGTAGCAGCCGAACACATATCGAAGCATCTCAAAATGAGTGCAGATCAATGGTTTTATAACCAGCTTGTAGGGAAATCGAGGTATTGAAATTGTTGAAAATAATTTGGGCGATTCTAGGCACCTCGCTTGAGGGAGAGATTGGAGAACCGATTTATCCCAATTCAATTTTAGCGCTAAAGCTCTTGCATAATGATTTTTGAAAGCTCAGAGAGCCTGAGTCGAGTAAAATGAAATTTTTGAATTTTGAAAACGGGAATCGTTTGACCCCCATATGATCACTTTTGCCCAGGGTTCGGAAAATAACACACACTGTAAATAACTTGTGTTATTAACATGTTAAATGTCAAAGTGTTATGTTCAAAAAAAGTTATTGACATCTGTGTTAAAAATTGTAGCCTACATATGTTAGAAACATAAATATTTGTGTTATTTACACGACGTGTTATTAACACAGCGTGTCAAAAATGTATGTTAAACTGTTAACATTTCTATAACATTTTTGATATGAAGACAGTTTACAATATATGTAAATAATTTGATTCTGCCTACCGTTACTAATATAATGTGTCTATTTTATAATAAAATTATATGTTTTTTGTTATGGATAATTTTTCTAAAAATCTATTGAATTAAAAAATTTTAATGGGTAAAAAATGTCCTACTTTAAAAAAATAAATATAGGCCGTTTTAAAATAAGTTCCAAAGAAATAGGTAAGCAATAAGCACCAACCAAATACGGTTGGATTTGTGCATTGATATACTTAAAAACTATAATGGATTTTGTTTTCCCGAAGATGTGTCCATTAAAAAAATTGAACTTGTTAGTGGGTGAATCAACGAGTCTTTCCTTTGTTTTATATTTAAAAGAGTATAGAATTCTATAAAATTTTATCATTTATACTAACAGTTACAGTTTTTTTTGACTAGCTCACTTTTGAAGTCAAAAACACATCGTGTTAAAAACACATTGTGTAAAAAACACGGCGTGTTAATAACACGTCGTGTTAAAAACACAAGTCGGCTGTGTGTGTTAACAATTATTTTTCACATTTAACACTTTTGTATTTGACACACATGTCAACAACTTTGCTCACACTGTAAAATACAATTTTTCATGTTTTTAACATGTGTGTCAAATTCCGAACCCTGCTTTTGACCACGTCCAGTTTCAAAAATATCGAATTTCAAACATTTTAAAAAATCACAAAGTTAACTTTTTAAATTTTTATACCCGTTACTCGTAGAGTAAAAGGGTATATTGTATTCGTGCAAAAGTATGTAACAGCTAGAAGGAAGCGTTTCCGACCCCATAAAGTATGTATATTCTTGATCAGGATCACTAGCCGAGTCGATCTAGCCATGTCCGTCTGTCCGTCTGTCTGTCCGTCTGTCTGTCCGTCTGTCTGTCCGTCTGTCTCTCCGTCTGTCTGTCTGTCTGTATGAACGCTGAGATCTCGGAAACTATAAAAGCTAGAAGATTGGCATTTTGCATGCAGATTCTAGGAGTTCCTACGCAGCGCAAGTTTGTTTCAAAAAGGTGCCACGCCCCCTCTAACGCCCACAATCGTATATACGATTTTAAAAATTTCAATATTTCGGAAAAGTAAAAATGCAGTTTTATTGTGTCTATCAATACCTATCGAAATGTAGAAGAAATTTTTCAAATCGGACCATTCGTTAAAAAGTTATGCGTGTTCAAAGTTTCTATCTCCATCTCCCTCGCACTCCCTTTACCTGAGTAACGGGTATCTGATTGTCGGGGCACCCGACTATAGCGTTCTCTCTTGTTATACCCGTTACTCGAAGAGTAAAAGGGTATATTGTATTCGTGCAAAAGTATGTAACAGGGAGAAGGAAGCGTTTCCGACCCCATAAAGTATATATATTCTTGATCAGGATCACTAGCCGAGTCGATCTAGCCATGTCCGTCTGTCCGTCTGTCTGTCTGTCTGTCTGTCTGTCTGTCTGTCTGTCTGTCTGTCTGTCTGTCTGTCTGTCCGTATGAACGCTGAGATCTCGGAAACTATAAAAGCTAGAAGATTGGTATTTGGCATGAAGATTCTTGGAGTTCCTACGCAGCGCAAGTTTGTTTCAAAAGGGTGCCACGCCCCCTCTAACGCCCACAATCGCTTATATACGATTTTAAACATTTCAATATTTCGGAAAAGTAAAAATGCAGTTTTATTGTGTCTATCAATACCTATCGAAATGTAGAAGAAATTTTTCAAATCGGACCATTCGTTAAAAAGTTATGCGTGTTCAAAGTTTCTATCTCCATCTCCCTCGCACTCCCTTTACCTGAGTAACGGGTATGTGATTGTCGGGGCACCCGACTATAGCGTTCTCTCTTGTTTTTTGTGGAATTGTTTGACTTTCATTTTTAGAATTTTGAAAAAGTGAAAGCTTTGGAAACTGTGCATTTTTCGTTTTTTCTCAAAATTAAAAAATAAATGTTGTGCAATCGTTTGACCCCTACTTGAATTACAATTTTGAAAAAGTAAAAACTTTGATAACTTTGATAAACTTTGATACGTTTTTTATTAAAATGAAAATGAAAATAAAAACTTTAGCACACCTTTTAAGCATAATTTATTTCGTTATCCCACCTCTTATAGCTAAACATTTTAATAAACAATTTTACACTTGCAAATAATTAAAATTAAAAATAAAACTTCTTACAAATATAAATCTTAAAGCAAAACATTTTTAGTTCACCTCTTAAAACTAAAAAAATTCAATAACAAATTTTTGCTTCCCACAAAAAAAAACAAAGCTAGTAAACTTTATAACTTTTGCCAACAAAATTACATTGAATCATCTTCAAAATAACTTTTAAAAATTCGAAATTAAAAAAGCTATTTAAAAATTTTAAATTAAATTTGAAAAATCGCAAGTCTTTAAAAGGAATATAAACTAAATTCGAAGGATTCGTAAAATAAAACTCAATTTAAACTGTTAAACTTCGCGAAAAATTGTGCGAAGTGTATGGTAAAGATGCCATGAGTGATCGCTAATGTCAGCGCTGGTTTGCCAAATTTTTGGAGTTAAAGACGCCCCACGTTCTGGTCGACCATCGGCCGTTTTTGACGAACAAATTCAGGATTTGCTGGATGAAAACCGGCGTTATTCAACGCGGGAGATGTCTGAGAAGCTCAGTGTGTCGCATACAACGGTTGAAAACCATTTGAAGAAATTTGGCTACGTAAACAAGCTCGATGTTTGGGTTCCGCATAACTTAAAGGAAATTCACCTAAGCGAATCAAGATCTGCCATTCTCTGCTGCAACGGATTAAAAACGACCCTTTTTTAAAGCGGATTATTACTGGCGACGAAAAGTGGGTTGTTTACAATAATGTCCAACGAAAAAGATCATGGAGCAAGAAAGATGAGCCAGCCCAAGCCACATCAAAGGCCGATATCCATCAGAGGAAAGTTATGCTGTCTGTTTGGTGGAATTGGAAGGGTGTAGTGCACTTTGAGCTGCTGGGACGGAATGAAACCATCAATTCAGATGTGTACTGTCGCCAGCTATCCAATTTGGCGGAAAAAATTAAAGAAAAGGAGCCGGCACTAGCTAATCGCAAGGGTATAGTCTTTCACAATGACAACGCTAGGCCCCACACATCTTTGGTCACTCGGCAAAAATTAACGGAGCTGAATTGGAAAGTGCTACCACATCCACCTTATAGTCCGGACTTAGTACCTTCAGATTACCATTTGTTTCGCTCTCTTCAAAACTCTTTGAATGGTACAAACTTTGATTCAGATGAGGCTGTCGAAAACCACTTGTCTCGATTCTTTGCTGGAAAAGACCAAAAGTTCTTCGAGCGCGGAATTATGCAGCTGCCCGAGAGATGGTCTTTAGTGTTCAAACAAAACGGCCAATACATAATTGATAAATTATAAGTCCTGATATAAATAAATCATCGTTGAAAATATTGAAAAAAATCGACATGACTTTCTTGCCAGCTGCATAATTCCGCGCTCGAAGAACTTTTTGTCTTTTCTAGCAAAGAATCGAGACAAGTGGTTTTCGACAGCCTCATCTGAATCAAAGTTTGTACCATTCAAAGAGTTTTGAAGAGAGCGAAACAAATGGTAATCTGAAGGTACTAAGTCCGGACTATAAGGTGGATGTGGTAGCACTTTCCAATTCAGCTCCGTTAATTTTTGCCGAGTGACCAAAGATGTGTGGGGCCTAGCGTTGTCATTGTGAAAGACTATACCCTTGCGATTAGCTAGTGCCGGCTCCTTTTCTTTAATTTCTTCCGCCAAATTGGATAGCTGGCGACAGTACACATCTGATGGATATCGGCTTTTGATGTGGCTTGGGCTGGCTCATCTTTCTTGCTCCATGATCTTTTTCGTTGGACATTATTGTAAACAACCCACTTTTCGTCGCCAGTAATGATCCGCTTCAAAAAGGATCGTTTTTAATCCGCTGCAGCAGAGAATGGCAGATATTGATACGCTTAGTTAGGTGAAATTCCTTTAAGTTATGCGGAACCCAAACATCGAGCTTGTTTACGTAGCCAAGTTTCTTTAAATGGTTTTCAACCGTTGTATGCGACACACTGAGCTTCTCTGACATCTCCCGCCTTGAATAACGCCGGTTTTCATCCAGCAAAGCCTGAATTTGTTCGTCAAAAACGGCCGATGGTCGACCAGAACGTGGGGCGTCTTTAACTCCAAAATCTCCAAGTCTGAATTTGGCAAACCAGCGCTGACATTAGCGATCACTCATGGCATCTTTACCATACACTTCGCACACTTTTTCGCGAGCTTCGACCGATTTTTTTCCTTTTCGGAAATAAAAAAGCAAAATATGCCGAAAATGCGCACTTTGATCCTCCATGTTTAATTTGCTATAGCTTCCACAAATGTTATCGAATAATTACCCAATTTTCATCGATAATACCTAAGACAATAAGCTTTAAAACGATACTAAAAAGGGTGACCCTGGTGATCGATTAGTCATAAATAAATTAGATTAAAAACGATTTCTAAAAAAATGACATGACTTTCTTGCCAACCCAATAACTGCATTTTCATTTTTTTTTGGTAAACGTATAATTTTAAAATATCGGTAGCCTTACAGAAATTCCATTAAGCTGAATTTTACAGTCGAAATTTTCCTTAAAATTGCTTTTGTTTTTCAAAATGCAAAAGCCTGATCAGCAAACTATTTATTAGTTTTCAAATGTTGAGTTATCGACAAACTTTGGATTTGTAAAAAACAAGAACAAAAAATGATTCGCTCTGCTATGTACACACACACGCACAATATATAAAAATAAAAAAAATTCGAATTTTACACACACAGCCATTAGATACATATATGCGTGTGTACGTTTGTGTGTGTGCATTGCAGTTGACTAAAGAATTGAGATTCGCTCAAATTCAACAAAAAACAAGAGAGAACGCTATAGTCGGGTGCCCCGACAATCAGATACCCGTTACTCAGGTAAAGGGAGTGCGAGGGAGATGGAGAAAGAAACTTTGAACACGCACAACTTTTTAACGAATGGTCCGATTTGAAAAATTTCTTCTACATTTCGATAGGTATTGATAAACACAATAAAACTGTATTTTTACTTTTCCGAAATATTGAAATTTTTAAAATCGTATATAAGCGATTGTGGGCGTTAGAGGGGGCGTGGCACCCTTTTGAAACAAACTTGCGCTGCGTAGGAACTCCAAGAATCTTCATGCCAAATACCAATCGTCTAGCTTTTATAGTTTCCGAGATCTCAGCGTTCATACGGACAGACGGACAGACAGACAGACAGACAGACGGACAGACGGACAGACGGACATGGCTAGATCGACTCGGCTAGTGATCCTGATCAAGAATATATATACTTTATGGGGTCGGAAACGCTTCCTTCTAGCTGTTACATACTTTTGCACGAATACAATATACCCTTTTACTCTACGAGTAACGGGTATAACGACCCAAAAGTGCCCCAAAAATTGATTTGTTTTTTTTTAAATTCTTTCTTTCGCCATTTCTCTGTTATAAATGTTGTTAAAATGGTTTTAAAATGTTATGTTCATAATCTTATGGCATACCCGCAACTAACTGCATTTTCATTTTTTGGAAATTCAGCCTCCTTTACCAAGTCCTCAATACTTTCCAATTTGGCTTTGCCGATTTGACGTCACGGCCTCCACATATGTATGTATGTATGTTCTGCTGGCGCACTTTCCATTAAGTCGTAAATGTGTGTGTGTCGCATTGTAAGTGTGACCGCGCAAGGAGAAAAACGAAAATACCACTGTTTATTTAAAATGCGCGGTTAAAAAATCGATTATATCGCAAATCTTTTCTTTTGCGCTTTTTTTTAGGTAAACGTTAAATTTTAAAATATCGGTAAAATACATGCTCACAAAGAATTTACAAATTATTTGAAGTCAGAAAATACATAAGTTTATTATAATTAGTAGCATTAGGGATATCAAACAGTAAGACGTGGCACAGTGAATTATAGTCGTCACACAGAACACGAAAAGGATCATGCAGGGCATAATTAGATCTACATATTGGCAGGGACAACGGACGAAAACGGCGAACTGTTCTACAGGGTACATTCCAGTTAAGTGAACTAAGAAGGAAAGGGGAGTCGACATCACCATTAATAATTTTGTGTAAGAACATAACTCCATGACACTTTCTACGATGATAGAGGGTTGGTAAGTCGAGCAGGCGCAACCTCGCAAGATCAGAGCAAATAGAAGGAATTGTTTTTGAACAGACTCTAACATATTTTGGTAACAGCTAATTTGAGGAGACCATATACAAGAGCAATATTCCATAGACGGACGAACAAGAGAAACATACAAAAGCTTTGTTGTGTAAGGATCATCGAACTTCCTTGACCAACGTTTCATAAATGCAAGAAGACTTCTGGCTTTATTAGATATAATAGATATATGGTCTTTAAAACTAAGTTTATGATCAAATAAAACGCTAAGATCCTGAACCAAAAAAATTCGTTCAAGGGCGTTATTTCCAATAGAATAAGAATACAGAGATGGATAACAACGATAAAAGGTCATAAAGTTACATTTAGAATAGTTTAAATTTAACATGCTTATCATGCACCACGCATACAAACAATCAAGATCTAATTGAAGGTCATTATGTGAGCTAGGTAAACACATGGACAAACATAGCTTAACATCATCTGCATACATTAATACGGTAGATGATTTTATAACATTAGGTAGATCATTAATCATTAAGCCAAAGAGTAAAGGACCCAGGTGGCTACCCTGTGGCACTCCAGAAGTAACATTAATTATTTTGAAAATTCTATTGTTAAAACAGACCATTTGAGTTATATTAGAAAGGTAGGAAAGTATCCAGTCAAGTAGGTTTGGAGGAAACCCTAAAACCCTAAAAGAGACAATTTATAAATAAGAAGTTTATGGTTCACAGAATCAAAAGCTTTAGAAAAATCGGTATAAATCACATCAGTTGGATGATGTGTCAGGAAGCCTCTAGTAATTAAAGATGTAAATTCTAGTAGGTTTGTAGAAGTAGAGCGACGTCTAGTGAAGCCATGTTGACACGGTGAAATAATAGACCGGCAATGATGCTGCAACTGACAGGTAATAATTTTTTCAAAGTCTGTCTGCGAGCCGGATATTTTAAACCGTTTAAAGAGTCTAGTTTTTTATTCTTTAGATAAGAAAGTTGCCGGGTAAACCATGGAGAGCTGTAAGAATTCTTCATGGAAGCAAGAGGGACATGTACATCAAATAGACGGTAAAGGACTTCATAAAAGTACCCAACCGCATCATCAACAGGAAGGTCAACTAGATAGGACCAGCTTACTGTAGATAAAGATTCCACTAGTTTAGCGTAATCAGTCCTTCTAAAACATAAACTGCGCTGTACATTTATAACAGTCCTAGGGCTATTAAAAATCCATTAAAACAGAGCTGAAGGGTAGGATGATAACAATCTTCAGGTAAAGATAGTGGCGGAATACGACTAATTTCAGCATCGCTACTATCAAAAACAAAGATAAGGTCAAGAAGACGGCCAATATGATTGGGAATCCTGTTAACTTGCTGCAAAGATAGTTCAACTAGACATGACATCAAAGTCATGTTGCATCCTAGGAATCATTGCCAATGAGTCATTAAGCACAATAAGTTGGTCAGTTTCAGCAAGCAACAAGGAGATAGACTGTATGGCGGACAGGTGCAAAAGATACACGTTAAATTCAGAGCCAGGGGGTATATAGGAGCAAGTTAAAAAAATATTAGTTTTTGGGAAAGATATTTTTACGGAAATAAATTCAATACAAGATGATTCAGAAATATCAACAAGCTCAGAAGTTAAATTAAATTTGACTCCAATAAGAACGCCTCCACCTTTATGGGTCAGACGATCCTTCCGATAAACAAACAAGAGAGAACGCTATAGTCGGGTGCCCCGACAATCAGATACCCGTTACTCAGGTAAAGGGAGTGCGAGGGAGATGGAGATAGAAACTTTGAACACGCATAACTTTTTAACGAATGGTCCGATTTGAAAAATTTCGATAGGTATTGATAAACACAATAAAACTGCATTTTTACTTTTCCGAAATATTGAAATTTTTAAAATCGTATATAAGCGATTGTGGGCGCTAGAGGGGGCGTGGCACCCTTTTGAAACAAACTTGCGCTGCGTAGGAACTCCAAGAATCTTCATGCCAAATACCAATCTTCTAGCTTTTTTAGTTTCCGAGATCTCAGCGTTCATACGGACAGACAGACAGACAGACAGACAGACAGACAGACAGACAGACAGACGGACAGACGGACAGACGGACAGACGGACATGGCTAGATCGACTCGGCTAGTGATCCTGATCAAGAATATATATACTTTATGGGGTCGGAAACGCTTCCTTCTCCCTGTTACATACTTTTGCACGAATACAATATACCCTTTTACTCTACGAGTAACGGGTATAAAAAGTTATTAGACAAAATCTCACTATCGTGTACGGATTGGTTAAGCCAGGTCTCAGTGAATACTATAACATTGGCTTCAAAAATTGAGCTGTTTTTATAAAGCATAGAAAGCTTACTAAGGAGCCCCCGAACATTCTGATAGTGAATTAGGAAATTTAGTTTTTTGAATTTAAAGCAGAGTTTGGTGTGAACGAGGAAGTCGTGGAAAGGGAGCTGTTTTTTTTTTATACTCATGAACAATTATATTAGCAGGCCAGAAATTGGGGTCAAGAAGTTTGGGGAACAGTCCATCCGGAACAAGTATTTTAAATGAAGAGTAATCTCTTATCTGTTTAAAATTAAATTTGGTGATGTCAATACTATTTTGATTGGGAAGGGAGAGGTTTGTGACAATATGATGCATCACGTCTGTTTAGAGGAGGCATTAAATTATGCCACATTTTTTGCGAATATTTAACGAGAGAGAATTATGCGTGTGTCAGAACGGTGCTAAAAGAAAAGCCGAGAATGTGGTTCGATTTTAAATGCGTTTATTGTGGTAGCGAGAGCGAACGAACTGCTTCGTACCAGCGATCAAAAGGGAATGTTAATGATGAGAGTCCGAGAGAGCAGCGAGCGCAGTCGCTTATCTCGGCTTATCATATGCAGAATAGATAATTGGGAGCTTTGGTTTACATTGTTGTTGTCAGTGATGCTGACCAAATGGGAAACAATAAATGGGTTTTAAATGATTTTAAAATGATTTCTGCGGCTGTTCCCGACATGCTCCCCCCGTTGGAAGAGTCATGCTTCCAAGTGAAGTGGTTTCCAGGGGCAGTACCGCAAGCTTCCTCATTGCCCGCTTGCACAGTCCAGAGTCGGTTCGGATGACTGCAACTCGTTCGACGCCATCCTCTCCGGCGACGGTGCTCTCGACTCTGCCGAGGCGCCACCGCAAAGGGGGTATGTTGTCTTCCTTGATGAAGACCATGCTGCCTGCCGGTACGTTGCTCACAGGAAGGCGCCATTTGGTCCGCTCCTGCAGCAGCGAAAGGTAGTCGGCGCTCCATTTGCGCCAGAAGGTTTGCTGCATTTGGCATACGCGCTGCCACCGGCTCAAGCGATCGATGTTCAGATGGGTGACATCAGGCTCATCCATTGCGGTGAATGTAGATCCAATGAGAAAGTGTGCAGGAGTAAGAACACTAATGTCATCTGGGTTTTCTGAAATGGGACAGAGCGGTCGTGAGTTTAAAATTGCGGCAATTTCACAAACTAAAGTGCGCAGTTCATGAAATGTGAGAATTGATTTTCCAACAACACGGACGAAATGATATTTTGCGGATTTGACCGCGGCTTCCCACAGGCCACCAAAGTGCGGGGAACGAGGTGGGATGAAATTCCAACGGGTCTCCATCGACGTAGGGGAATTCCATAGCTCAATGTTTTGAGGATCGCTCAGAAACAGCTGCCGAAGCTCAATTAGCTCGTTTTTGGCTCCCACGAAGTTCGTTGCGTTGTCTGACCAAATCGTTTGAGGCTTTCCCCTCAGGCTTACAAATTGCTTCAGGGCTGCTATGAACGATTGCGTTGAAAGGTCTTCGACGACTTCCAAGTGTATAGCTTTGCTGACGAAGCAAACGAATATGGCTATGTAGCACTTCGTAGGGGGCCTGTTTCTGACCTCTGACTTCGAATAAAAAGGGCCACAAAAGTCCACTCCAGAGATGGCGAATGGGCGATTCGGCTGCACTCGGTCCTCCGGGAGCGGCGCCATGATGTGTTCGACTAGCTTGGGCTTTAATCTGAAACATTGAATGCACTTGTTGATGACAGCAGAAGCCGTTTTTCGCCCTCCAATGGGCCACAATCTCTGTCGTAAAGCGGCTAACAAGCTCTGTGCTCCTGCATGAAGGAACTTGCGATGAAAATGATCAATGATAGCTGAGGTTATATGATGAGACTTGGAAAGAATCATAGGGTGCTTGGCATCGAAATCCAGCTGCGAATTTTGAAGGCGTCCGCCGACGCGCATTAGACCTCCTGCATCTATAAATGGGTTTAAGGACAGAAGTTTGCTCCTCGGCGACAGCTTCATCTTCAAGGTTAGTGCCTTGTGATCCTCGGCAAAGTGCACGCGCTGAATCCCTTTAATCCCACCAGCTCAATAGGGGTACATCCACGAGATAAGATGTCCGCCGGATTCTGCCGTGACGGTACGTGCCTCCAAGTCATTCCCTTAGTTCTGTCCTGTATCTGCGAAATCCTGTTCGAAACGAAAATGTTAAAATCGGATGGAGGTTGTCGGATCCAAGCCAAAACTATTGTCGAATCTGACCAACAATGAAAGGTGCAAGATCGAGGTGCAATTTGTGCCACTTGAGAGACAAGCTCGGAGAGTAAAAGAGCGGCAGATAACTCTAGCTTCGGAATCGTAAGGTTCTTCAAGGGTGCGACTCTTGATTTTGAGCAAAGTAGGTTCGACGAAACGATACCTTGGTTCTCTGATCGAACATAAATGCAAGCTCCGTAAGCTGCCATGCTTGCATCGCGAAATCCATGTATTTCGCACGATGAGTTATGCTGTAGAACAAAGCGTGAAAACTTCAAGCAAGCAACTGTGGCGATCTGCGACATATGCTCCAACCAAGCGGCATGTAAAGATTGCGGCAGGGATTCATCCCAGTCGAGCTTATCCTTCCATAAGACCTGCATGAAAATTTTAAGTTTGATTGGGGCTATTAGTCCAAGGGGATCGTAAAACTTAGCGATAGCCGACAGGATGCTGCGCTTGGTTGCGGGTTTTTCTGTCCATTCGTTTGAGAAGTTGAAAAGCAAGCTATCCGATAGCGTGTCCCAAGATAAACCTAATGCCATTGTAACGTCGGTTCCGTCGTGGAACTTTAAAGTTTTCTCCCGATCCGAGTCATCCACTCCTTCTAACGCCGCAGGTTCGTTGGAACACCATTTGCGAATTGGAAAATGTCCTCTTTCCAGGAGCGCCTTGATTTGTTGACGAATTTCAACGACCTCCTCAATGGTGTCTCCTCCTGCGATTAGATCATGCACGTAGAAGTTTGTGCGTATGATTTTAGCTGCTACTGGAAATTCCGCTTCTTCATCGTAGGATAGCTGCTGCATTGCACGAATTGCCAAAAAAGCAGCAGGTTTCGTGCCATAGGTTACGGTGTCCAGCGAGTAAACTTGAACCTCGTCTTCTGGCCGATCGCGCCATAAAATACATTGAAGAAACTGATGGGGATGCGTAACCCGAACGCAGCGATACATTTTGCAAATATCCCCACACAAAGCAACCTTGAAAAATCGAAAACGAAGCAGGGTAGTGAAGATTTTTGGTTGAATGGAAGAACCAGCGTACAACAAATCGTTCAACGAATATCCTGAAGTGGACTTCGCTGAGCCGTCGAAAACAACTCGCAGTTTTGTTGTTGTACTTTCCAATTTTTGGACGCAGTGGTGGGGTAGATAATACTGATGAGCTGCAGCATTTTAGTTGTTAGAGACATGTGGCCAAGGTTCAGGTACTCCTCTATATAGGCTTTATACTGCGACTTCAGCTCTAAATTTCTAGCTAATTTGGTCTCGAGTGCTTTAAAACGAAGAAGTGCACGATCATATGAATCTCCTAGAGCATCGAAACTAGTTTTGGCAGGAAGTAATACCGAATATTGGCCAGATTCAAGCCGAGTGTATTCCTGCTGAAATAGCTGCTCGCATAGAGCTTCTTCTTTCGAAATGGTTTTTGTAGAATCTGCGCAATTGTCGATTTCCCAAAATCTCTTTAGTATCTCAGAGATCGACTCCGACTCCGAATGAGTTCTGGGCTCTTGAGATAAGGAAACTAAAGATGAGCGAACGGAAGATCCTACCGTTAGACACCCTGAGACGATCCAGCCAAGTCTGGTTTTCTGCAGAGTGGGTAAATTGCTGCCTAATCGAATTTGTCCAATACAAAGCAGCTCGAAGAATATGCTTGCTCCAAGAAGCAATTCGATGCGTTGACTTTTGTAGAAGAGCGGGTCGGCGAGCTCGAGATTTTCCGGTATTTTCCATTCAGACGCGTTAAGATCGAAATGCGGGTGGTAATCGGTGATTGACTGGGTGACAGCAGCAGAGAGCGAAGTGCTATACTTTGCGTTACTCGACTGAGCGAAAATATGAACCGATTTATCCGAAGCGAGCGAGGACTCACCGATTCCTGATATGAAGATGAATGAACGATGGATCTTGAGCTGAAGCTGATTGGCGAAACGAGATGTGTCGAAGTTGATTTGAGAAGCCGAATCTAGGAGGGCCCTGCATGGCACGAACGCGCCAGAGTGATTTTTTACGTAGACTATGGCGGTATCAAGCAAGACGTATTCGGATCTAGTTGACGATGAAGCTAAAGGCGGTGTTTTGGACAAGGCTACAGAGACGTGAGATGATCTTTGCGGAAGTATTTCTGGAACAGGCTGGGCCAGGGTTGCAACGGGATTTGTTTCCAAATGAAGAAGAATATGATGCCTCTGGTGGCAGTGTCTACAGTTGCCAGACTTGCATTGCTGTAGGCTGTGTCCTTTTCGTAGGCAGTTGAGACAAAGATGTAGCCTTTTTGACTCTCTATACCGCTGATTGGGGTTCAATCCTAAGAACTGTGGGCATTTTGTCAAATAATGTTTCCTAGACTCGCAGAGGGTACATGATGGCATAGCTGATGATGAAGCAACGAGGGTGCTACGACAAAATTTGTTAGCTACCTTTCCAACCTGTTTGCTAGGTGCTTGGTTTACCATAGCATATTCCAAATTTTCCATCATGTCCAAGAACGATGAGAATTTATCCCAACTTGGCAGCTCCTTGGAAGGTAATCCTTCTTCCCACCTCTCCTGGGTCTGAATGTCCAGTTTTGAAGCGATGAGATGAATTAAGAGGCCGTCATAGATCTCCTGCGTAGAGGCCATAGTAGCCAGGGCGCGCAAATGAGAATTTGCCTTGTCGCTTAGCTGCCGCAGACTACTTGCTGATCCCTTATCCACCCCTGGGAGCTTGAATAAAGATCGAACATGTGCCTGATGCAATAATCTATTATCAAATCTCGACGTTAACAATTCCAAAGCCCTGTCGTAATTATTTTCCGTAGGCTCCAGCGAGCGAATTGCGTCCAGTGCAATGCCGTCCAAACATGCGCGAAGATGCTGAAATTTTTCCACCTTTGTTAAATCTTCGTTCTTTCCCACTACGGTGTTGAACATGGCGTAGAAATCCGGCCAATCGATGTATGCTCCGCCAAATCGCGGAAGTTGAAATTCCGGTAGCCTGGTGGGCCGCGAATTGCACTTGAAGGCGGCTGCGTGTCCACCGAGGATGCCGTGCAACTCAGTTGAATTTGCCAACGACTTTCTCTTCTCACTATTGAGATGGCGGCAGATTTTCCTTTCGTCTCACAATATGCCGTTGTAAAGGTTAAGCGCGCATCTGACTCCAGCTCCTCAATTACAAGCCGTTCGAGGTTAAATCGAGAGCTGTCGAGGTCAGAGTACATGCGCTCGATTAAATCCAGCCGCACCTGCAACTCACTTTCGTCGAATTTGGCCAACTGCTCCTCTGTCAAAAATAAATTTAAGGCCGCCAGCTGGCGTACCATAGACTCTGCCTTTGCCCGATAAAACTCCTCGCCGTTTGGTGCGTGAGGCGCGAGCTCAGGCTTTTTCGTATGTTTGGCTGGCATTTTTAATTTTTATTTTCCGTTTGTAGGGTATACGAAAGTCACCGCACGAAATTTGCGCTGCACCTGCACTTGGGCCAGCGAAAACCAAAGAACGAATTTGGGGGTAATGACGGAGCCGGAAACAACGGGCAACGACTTCTGCCTGGCGAGCGAAGTTGTGTAACACTTTCCGTTATGCAAAAAGTTTAGACTGTACAGCAGCCGATTCTAACTGTACAATGTATGTATGTATGTCGGTATATGCGAATACCGTGCGAAGCGATGCGAAAAGAGTTTGTGTGTGTGCGGCCCTGCAGCGACACATGCAAAGGGCGCGTAGAATTATTAAAACGATATTTAATAATTGCTTAACTTTGACACACGTTCACGATCACGTCGGGGTCACCAAATGTTTAGAGAAGGCATTAATTTATGCCACCATTTTTGCGAATATTTAACGAGAGAGAATTATGCGTGTGTCAGAACGGTGCTAAAAGAAAAGCCGAGAATGTGGTTCGATTTTAAATGCGTTTATTGTGGTGGCGAGAGCGAACGAACTGCTTCGTACCAGCGATCAAAAGCGAATGTTAATGATGAGAGTCCGAGAGAGCAGCGAGCGCAGTCGCTTATCTCGGCTTATCTTATGCAGAATAGATAATTGGGAGCTTTGGTTTACATTGTTGTTGTCAGTGATGCTGACCAAATGGCAAACAATAAATGGGTTTTAAATGATTTTAAAATGATTTCTGCGGCTGCTCCCGACAACGTCATTTACTGTTAGTGCTGCATTCAACCTTGGCACAAAAATCGATTTCCTAGGTGAGTGGTACCGGAGAAGAGAGAGCTGGGCTATGGCTATTCTTCCTAGGGATCATGCTAGAAAGTGGGACAGGAGGAGGTGCAAGGGTATTAGCTAGAGGGAGTACGAGGTTCGGCAGAGCCCCCGAAGTGGCAACAGCCGGCGACCGGTTAGTAGGCCCTAAAGACTCAGGCGAAACTACGTTCAGCGAATCTGGCCGAGATTGCACCCTGGCATCGGTCGTTGATGACTCGTTCCCATTGGAATCGTCCTCATCGCATGACACATAGCTTGCAGTGGGGCTGGGAAGAGAGAGGTTGCTCGAGAGATCTGGAACGTGTAAAGAGACATTAGGCTGTGTAGGACTACGATTTATATTCAATGATACTTGATTAAGAAGAATCCGACCTTTAAAGTTGGAGTCGAAAACATTAAATCGACTTAATAAGTCCGTAAATCCAGCACGTAAAGCTTGGAACTCCAACTCCGTTTGCCTCATAAATGCACTAATATCAATTTTGATATGTAGGCATGTAGGGCACGTCCAGTCCAGGTTGGCATTAGACCTAGTACGATCAGCAATTTGGGCCGCACTATGCCCAAAGTCTGCACATTTAGCGTGCGCAATGTTTTCGCATAACCAGCAACTAACAGTCGGCTGCCGAAAACAGATTTTGCCAATAAATTGGCAACCAACAACACAGCCGGCAGACATTGTTTACAAATTGAAGTAAGTTAAAATGTAGAATGTAGATTGTAGAAAAATGTAAACAAAAAGCTTTAGATGAGTGCCAACAAACAGCTGTGTGGCTAAGAAACACAGAAGAAAGAAAAGAGCGCGATAAGACCAATTCAGCAATGACCCGTTAACTCGAAAATGAGAGCCGGTGACTGAAGTTGGGAGATGTAGCAGAGCAAAACGGTGCGAGAGAAAAATTTCGACACTAAGCGAATAAATGTGGGAGCGAATGTAAAACACGTCCGTATACAACAGCGAGAGAGAATAACTATTCTTTAAAATTGCTTTTGCTTTTCAATATGCAAAAGCCTGATCAGCAAACTATTTATTAGTTTTCAAATGTTGAGTTATCGACAAACTGTGGATTTGTAAAAAACAAAAACGAACAATGATTCGCTCTGCTATGTACACACACACGCACGAAATATATATGTCCAAAAAATGCGTATTTTACACACACAGCCATTAGATACATATATGCGTATGTACGTTTGTGTGTGTGCATTGCAGCTGACTAAGGAATTGAGATTCGCTCAAATTCAAATTCAATATAATACTGATATATTTTTGCTAAAAGAATATTTCATTTACATTTCCACAACAGATTTAAGACATTTTGTAACCGATTTTTGTGAACTAAAATTCAAATCGCATTGATAATATTAAAAGAACATTATTACTTTATTACACGTGCCTCATATTGTTTAAACAAATGCAAATGTTTAAACAATTTGATTCACGGCTTCCCCGCCCACCTGTCTTCCCTATTATTATCTCTATACTAATATAATGCTAAGGGTAAAATATAGTCAGTAGCAAATTCCACCCAGAACGGATTGACATAAAAATCTAGAAAAATCAAATTAATTCGGAAATAATTAGGCGCCGCGTGTGAGGTACAAATTAAAACAAAAAACGACCCCAAAGTGCCCCAAAAATCGATTTGTTTTTTTTTTAATTCTTTCTTTTGCCATTTCTCTGTTATAAATGTTGTTAAAATGGTTTTAAAATGTTATGTTCATAATCTTATGGCATACCCGCAACTAACTGCATTTTCATTTTTTGGAAATTCAGCCTCCTTAACGAAGTCCTCAATATTTTCCAATTTTGCTTTGCCGATTTGACGTCTCGGCCTCCACATATTTATGTATGTATGTATGTTCTGCTGGCGCACTTTCCATTAAGTCGTAAATGTGTGTGTGTCGCATTGTAAGTGTGACCGCGCAAGGAGAAAAACGAAAATACCACTGTTTATATAAAATGCGCGGTTAAAAAATCGATTATATCGCAAATCTTTTCATTTGCGACTTTTTTAGGTTAACGTTAAATTTTAAAATATCGGTAGCCTTACAGAAATTCCATTAAGCTGAATTTTACAGTCGAAATTTTCCTTAAAATTGCTTTTGTTTTTAAAATGCAAAGGCCTGATCAGCAAACTAAATATTAGTTTTCAAATGTTGAGTTATCGACAAACTTTTGATTTGTAAAAAACAAAAACAAACAATGATTCGCTCTGCTATGTACACACACACGCACAAAATATACATACCCACCGGGAAAGTGAGAAGGTGGTTCTTTGTGTGTTGGAAATCCTCTTCCTTTTAGCAGAAAATGTTGGAAATCCTGTATCTTTTAGCAGGCGACGGTGTAGGGTATTTGAAATTCCTTTGGAAAACCACATAGAAACCTCATTTCCCCCTTACTTTTTGTGTCACCCCCGTGTATTTCGAAACCAGAGACGGAAGAAATGTAAGGGGTGAATGAGGTTTAGTCCCTTCCGCTTGTATGGAGAAACCTGATGAAAATATGTTATTTTCCAGAGGAATTTTCCCGGTGGGTATCCAAAAAATGCGTATTTTACACACACAGCCAATAGAAACATACCCACCGGGAAAATTCCTCTGGAAAATAACATATTTTCATCAGGTTTCTCCATAGAAGCGGAAGGGACTAAACCTCATTCACCCCTTACATTTCTTCCATCTCTGGTTTCAAAATACACGGGGGTGAAAAAAAGTTATTTTTTATTGTGGGAAATCAGATACTGCAAAGTATTGGAAAACCAAAACTGGGAGGGTGTGGAAAAGCACAAACAAATATTATAATCGTAGTGCCACAGAAATCACACAGCGCATAAGTGGCCTGATATTGATGCTATTCAGAAACCCACCCCATTTGACGCTCAGAAATTATCTATCCCCACACCGCCGCCTGCAAAAAGGTACAGGATTTCAAGAACACAAAAACCAACTTCTCACTTTCCTGCTGGGTATATGCGTGTGTACGTTTGTGTGTGTGCATTGCAGCTGACTAAGGAATTGAGATTCGCTCAAATTCAAATTCAATATAATATTGATATCTTTTTGCTAAAAGAATATTTCATTTACATTTCCACAACAGATTTAAGACATTTTGTAACCGATTTTTGTGAACTAAAATTCAAATCGCATTGATAATATTAAAAGAACATTATAACTTTATTACACGTGCCTCATATTGTTTAAGCAAATGCAAATGTTTAAACAATTTGATTCACGGCTTCCCCGCCCACCTGTCTTCCCTTTTATTTTCTCTATACTAATATAATGCTAAGGGTAAAATATGGTCAGTAGCAAATTCCACCCAGAACGGATTGACATAAAAATCTAGAAAAATCAAATTAATTCGGAAATAATTAGTCGCCGCGTGTGAGGTACAAATTAAAACAAAAAACGACCCCAAAGTGCCCCAAAAATCGATTTGTTTTTTTTTTTAATTCTTTCTTTTGCCATTTCTTTGTTATAAATGTTGTTAAAATGGTTTTAAAATGTTATGTTCATAATCTTATGGCATACCCGCAACTAACTGCATTTTCATTTTTTGGAAATTCAGCCTCCTTAACCAAGTCCTCAATATTTTCCAATTTTGCTTTGCCGATTTGACGTCTCGGCCTCCACATATTTATGTATGTATGTATGTTCTGCTGGCGCACTTTCCATTAAGTCGTAAATGTGTGTGTGTCGCATTGTAAGTGTGACCGCGCAAGGGGAAAAACGAAAATACCACTGTTTATTTAAAATGCGCGGTGAAAAAATCGATTATATCGCAAATCTTTTCTTTTGCGACTTTTTTTAGGTTAACGTTAAACTTTAAAATATCGGTAGCCTTACAGAAATTCCATTAAGCTGAATTTTACAGTCGAAATTTTCCTTAAAATTGCTTTTGTTTTTCAAAATGCAAAAGCCTGATCAGCAAACTAGTTATTAGTTTTCAAATGTTGAGTTATCGACAAACTGTGGATTTGTAAAAAACAAAAACTAGCAATGATTCGCTCTGCTATGCACACACACACGCACAAAATATATATATCCAAAAAATGCGTATTTTACACACACAGCCATTAGATACATATATGCGTGTGTACGTTTGTGTGTGTGCATTGCACCTGACTAAGGAATTAAGATTCGCTCAAATTCAAATTCAATATAATACTGATATCCTTTTGCTAAAAGAATATTTCATTTACATTTCCACAACAGATTTAAGACATTTTGTAACCGATTTTTGTGAACTAAAATTCAAATCGCATTGATAATATTAAAAGAACATTAAATATTCTAACCAATTGATTCTCTTGCTCTTTATTACACGTCTCTCATATTGTTTAAACAAATGCAAATGTTTAAACAATTTGATTCATGGCTTCCCCGCCCACCTGTCTTCCCTATCTTCTCTATACTAATATAATGCTAAGGGTAAAATATGGTCAGTAGCAAATTCTACCCAGAACGGATTGACATAAAAATCTATAAAAATCTAATTAATTCGGAAATAATTAGGCGCCGCGTGTGAGGTACAAATTAAAACAAAAAACGACCCCAAAGTGCCCCAAAAATTGATTTGTTTTTTTTTAATTCTTTCTTTTGCCATTTCTCTGTTATAAATGTTGTTAAAATGGTTTTAAAATGTTATGTTCATAATCTTATGGCATACCCGCAACTAACTGCATTTTCATTTTTTGGAAATTCAGCCTCCTTTACCAAGTCCTCAATATTTTCCAATTTGGCTTTGCCGATTTGACGTCACGGCCTCCACATATGTATGTATGTATGTTCTGCTGGCGCACTTTCCATTAAGTCGTAAATGTGTGTGTGTCGCATTGTAAGTGTGACCGCGCAAGGGGAAAAACGAAAATACCACTGTTTATTTAAAATGCGCGGTTAAAAAATCGATTATATCGCAAATCTTTTCTTTTGCGCCTTTTTTTTTTAGGTAAACGTTAAATTTTAAAATATCGGTAGCCTTACAGAAATTCCATTAAGCTGAATTTTACAGTCGAAATTTTGTATTTATTTGGACGTTGATGCACTATGGTCAGTACAAACAAGTGGCCCTTACGACACCAAGCAAAGCTTGTTACGCGCGGAGCCCTAAACCGTTTTGGGCCAGTAAGCGGAATCGCGGACATTGAAAAATACGATAGTAATAGACAGTTTAAAATACATACTCACAAAGAATTTACAAATTATTTGAAGACAGAAAATACATAAGTTTATTATAATTAGTAGCATTAGGGGTATCAAACAGTAAGACGTGGCACAGTGAATTATAGTCGTCACACAGAACACGAAAAGGATCATGCAGGGCATAATTAGATCTACATATTGGCAGGGACAACGGACGAAAACGGCGAACTGTTCTACAGGGTACATTCCAGTTAAGTGAACTAAGAAGGAAAGGGGAGTCGACATCACCATTAATAAGTTTGTGTAAGAACATAACTCCATGACACTTTCTACGACGGTAGAGGGTTGGTAAGTCGAGCAGACGCAACATCGCAAGATCAGAGCAAATAGAAGGAATTGTTTTTGAACAGACTCTAACATATTTTGGTAACAGCTAATTTAAGGAGACCATATACAAGAGCAATATTCCATAGACGGACGAACAAGAGAAACATACAAAAGCTTTGTTGTGTAAGGATCATCGAACTCCCTTGACCAACGTTTCATAAATGCAAGAAGACTTCTGGCTTTATTAGATATAGTAGATATATGGTCTTTAAAACTAAGTTTATGATCAAATATATCCTGAACCGAAACAATTCGTTCAAGGGCGTTATTTCAAATAGAATAAGAATACAGAGATGGATAACAACGATAAAAGGTCATTAAGTTACATTTAGAATAGTTTAAATTTAACATGTTTATCATGCACCACGTATACAAACAATCAAGATCTAATTGAAGGTCATTATGTGAGCTAGGTAAACACATGGACAAATATAGCTTGACATCATCTGCATACATTAATACGGTAGATGATTTTATAACATTAGGTAGATCATTAATCATTAAGCCAAAGAGTAAAGGACCCAGGTGGCTACCCTGTGGCACTCCAGAAGTAACATTAATTATTTTGGAAATTCTATTGTTAAAACAGACCATTTGAGTTCTATTAGAAAGGTAAGAAAGTATCCAGTCAAGTAGGTTTGGAGGAAACCCTAAAACCCTAAAAGGGATAATTTATAAATAAGAAGTTTATGGTTCACAGAATCAAAAGCATTAGAAAAATCGGTATAAATCACATCAGTTTGATGATGTGCCAGGAAGCCTCTAGTAATTAAAGATGTAAATTCTAGTAGGTTTGTAGAAGTAGAGCGACGTCTAGTGAGTCCATGTTGACACGGTGAAATAATAGACCGGCAATGATGCTGCAACTGACAGGTAATAATTTTTTCGAAAAGTTTAGGAATTGCACTGAGTTTAGCAATACCACGATAATTTGAGATATCGGACTTGCTCCCTTTTTTAAACAATTGAAAAATAAACGATTCCTTCCATATGGATGGAAATCTTCCTTGACTTAGCGACAAATTAAATATTAATGTTAAGGGAAAAGCTAGATAGGACGAACAATTCCTCAGTATACAACTTGGTATTTTGTCAGGACCCAGTGAAAAAGAGAGCTTAAGAGTATCAAGACTCTGAAGAACATCAGATACATTAATCACTGGTTTAAAGCTAGAATTCAAATGAGGTAGAGGGTATGGATAATCTATATTAGTAACACTATTGCATTCTGTATATGTCGATTGAAAAAAATCTGCGAATAAGTTGGAAATATCATTGTCATCAGATGCTACATTATTATTGAGAAAAAGAGAAGGAGGGAAGCAGTTAGATTTCCGTTTAGAATTGACAAAAGAAAAAAAGTTTAGGATTGCTTTTGAAATCACGCTTACAACGAGACAGGTAATTTTTATAACAGTCAAAATTGTACTGAATAAATTCCGCCTTAGCCGAACTATATTTAGCAAAGTCTGTCTGCGAGCCGGATATTTTAAACCGTTTAAAGAGTCTAGTTTTTTATTCTTTAGATAAGAAAGTTGCCGGTTAAACCATGGAGAGCTGTAAGGCAAGAGGGACATGTACATCAAATAGACGGTAAAGGACTTCATAAAAGTACCCAACCGCATCATCAACAGGAAGGTCAACTAGATAGGACCAGCTTACTGTAGATAAAGATTCCACTAGTTTAGCGTAATCAGTCCTTCTAAAACATAAACTGCGCTGTACATTTATAACAGTCCTAGGGCTATTAAAAAATCCATTAAAACAGAGCTGAAGGGTAGGATGATAACAATCTTCAGGTAAAGATAGTGGCGGAATACGACTAATTTCAGCGTCGCTACTATCAAAAACAAAGATAAGGTCAAGAAGACGGCCAATATGATTGGGAATCCTGTTAACTTGCTGCAAAGATAGTTCAACTAGACCATCAATAAAGTCATGTTGCATCCTAGGAATCATTGCCAATGAGTCATTACTCTCCAGCCAAGAAATATTGGGAAGATTAAAGTCACCGAGCACAATAAGTTGGTCAGTTTCAGCAAGCAACGTGGAGATAGACTGTATGGCGGACAGGTGCAATAAATACACGTTAAATTCAGAGCCAGGGGGTATATAGGAGCAAGTTAGAAAAATATTAGTTTTTGGGAAAGATACTTTTACGGAAATAAATTCAAAACAAGATGATTCAGAAATATCAACAAGCTCAGAAGTTAAATTGGATTTGACTCCAATAAGAACGCCTCCACCTCTATGGGTCAGACGATCCTTCCGATAAACAAAAAAGTTATTAGACAAAATCTCACTATCGTGTACGGATTGGTTAAGCCAGGTCTCAGTGAATACTATAACATTGGCTTCAAAAATTGAGCTGTTTTTATAAAGCATAGAAAGCTTACTAAGGAGCCCCCGAACATTCTGATAGTGAATTAGGAAATTTAGTTTTTTGAATTTAAAGCAGAGTTTGGTGTGAACGAGGAAGTCGTGGAAAGGGAGCTATTTTTTTTTAAACTCATGAACAATTATATTAGCAGGCCAGAAATTGGGGTCAAGAAGTTTGGGGAACAGTCCATCCGGAACAAGTATTTTAAATAAGGAGTAATCTCTTATCTGTTTATATTTAATTTAGAATTTAGAATATTTAACGAGAGAGAATAATGCGTGTGTCAGAACGGTGCTAAAAGAAAAGCCGAGAATGTGGTTCGATTTTAAATGCGTTTATTGTGGTAGCGAGAGAACGAACTGCTTCGTACCAGCGCTCAAAAGCGAATGTTAATGATGAGAGTCCGAGAGAGCAGCGCTCGGCTTATCTTATGCAGAATAAATAATTGGGAGCTTTGGTTTACATTGTTGTTGTCAGTGATGCTGACCAAATGGCAAACAATAAATGGGTTTTAAATGATTTTAAAATGATTTCTGCGGCTGCTCCCGACATGCTCCCCCCGTTGGAAGAGTCATGCTTCCAAGTGAAGTGGTTTCCAGGGGCAGTACCGAAAGCTTCCTCATTGCCCGCTTCCACAGTCCAGAGTCGGTTCGGATGACTGCAACTCGTTCGACGCCATCCTCTCCGGCGACGGTGCTCTCGACTCTGCCGAGGCGCCACCGCAAAGGGGGTATGTTGTCTTCCTTGATGAAGACCATGCTGCCTGCCGGTACGTTGCTCACAGGAAGGCGCCATTTGGTCCGCTCCTGCAGCAGCGAAAGGTAGTCGGCGCTCCATTTGCGCCAGAAGGTTTGCTGCATTTGGCATACGCGCTGCCACCGGCTCAAGCGATCGATGTTCAGATGGGTGACATCAGGCTCATCCATTGCGGTGAATGTAGATCCAATGAGAAAGTGTGCAGGAGTAAGAACACTTATGTCATCTGGGTTTTCTGAAATGGGACAGAGCGGTCGTGAGTTTAAAATTGCTGCAATTTCACAAACTAAAGTGCGCAGTTCATGAAATTTGAGAATTGATTTTCCAACAACACGGACGAAATGATATTTTGCGGATTTGACCGCGGCTTCCCACAGGCCACCAAAGTGCGGGGAACGAGGTGGGATGAAATTCCAACGGATCTCCATCGACGTAGGGGAATTCCATAGCTCAATGTTTTGAGGATCGCTCAGAAACAGCTGCCGAAGCTCAATTAGCTCGTTTTTGGCTCCCACGAAGTTCGTTGCGTTGTCTGACCAAATCGTTTGAGGCTTTCCCCTCAGGCTTACAAATCGCTTCAGGGCTGCTATGAACGATTGCGTTGAAAGGTCTTCGACGACTTCCAAGTGTATAGCCTTGCTGACGAAGCAAACGAATATGGCTATGTAGCACTTCGTAGGGGGCCTGTTTCTGACCTCTGACTTCGAATAAAAAGGGCCACAAAAGTCCACTCCAAAGATGGCGAATGGGCGATTCGGCTGCACTCGGTCCTCCGGGAGCGGCGCCATGATGTGTTCGACTAGCTTGGGCTTTAATCTGAAACATTGAATGCACTTGTTGATGACAGCAGAAACCGTTTTTCGCCCTCCAATGGGCCAGAATTTCTGTCGTAAAGCGGCTAACAAGCTCTGTGCTCCTGCATGAATTAACTTGCGATGAAAATGATCAATGAAAGCTGAGGTTATATGATGAGACTTGGAAAGAATCATAGGGTGCTTGGCATCGAAATCCAGCTGCGAATTTTGAAGGCGTCCGCCGACGCGCATTAGACCTCCTGCATCTATAAATGGGTTAAAGGACAGAAGTTTGCTCCGCGGCGACAGCTTCATCTTCAAGGTTAGAGCCTTGTGATCCTCGGCAAAGTGCACACGCTGAATCCCTTTAATGAGTAGATTAGTCCCACCTTTGATTTCATCGACTGTAAGCTCTCCTTTATGCCGTACTCGATACTTGCTGGCCCTTTGAAGGAACCGATATACGTATCCGAAGACTCTCTGCATTCTCCTAAACGAGTTTCCAAACTTGCAACTGTGTGAGATGTCCATTTCCTGCGACAGCACCAATGCGCTGCGTCTACGCTCAGGAAGCTCCTTGACAGGGGGCGAGTCATCGGGCCATGTAGAAGAATCAGTGAGTAAGAACTGCGGTCCTTCACTCCAAAGTTTTGATCCCACCAGCTCAATAGGGGTACATCCACGAGATAAGATGTCCGCCGGATTCTGCCGTGACGGTACGTGCCTCCAAGTCATTCCCTTAGTTCTCTCCTGTATCTGCGAAATCCTGTTCGAAACGAAAATGTTAAAATCGGATGGAGGTTGTCGGATCCAAGCCAAAACAAGAGAGAACGCTATAGTCGGGTTGGTGTCCCGACTATCTAATACCCGTCACTCAGCTAAAGGGAGTGCGATCGCTGTACTCGGGTTGGTGTCCCGACTATCTATTGGGGCTAAAGGGAGTGCGAGGGAGATAGATATATAAACAATTTTGATTGCGTATAACTTTTTAATGAATGGTCCGATTTGAAAAATGTCTTCTACATTTCGATAGGTATTAATAAACATCTTAAAAGATGTGGCCTCCAGACACATTTGAAAATCGTTTATGGCGATTGTGGGCGTTAGGGGGGGCGTGGCACCTCGATGAAACAAACTTGCGCTGCGTAGGAAGCCCAAGAATATGTGTGTGAAATCTCAACCTTCTAGCTTTTATAGTTTCCGAAATCTCAGCGTTCATACAGACAGACGGACGGACGGACATGGCTAGATCGACTCGGCTAGTGATCCTGATCAAGAATATATATACTTTATGGGGTCGGAAACGCTTCCTACTCCCTGTTACATACTTTTGCACGAATACAATATACCCTTTTACTCTACGAGTAACGGGTATAACTATTGTCGAATCTGACCAACAATGAAAGGTGCAAGATCGAGGTGCAATTTGTGCCACTTGAGAGACAAGCTCGGAGAGTAAAAGAGCAGCAGATAACTCTAGCTTCGGAATCGTGAGGGTCTTCAAGGGTGCTACTCTTGATTTTGAGCAAAGTAGGTTCGACGAAACGATACCTTGGTTCTCTGATCGAACATAAATGCAAGCTCCGTAAGCTGCCATGCTTGCATCGCAAAATCCATGTATTTCGCACGATGAGTTATGCTGTAGAACAAAGCGTTGAAACTTCAAGCAAGCAACTGTGGCGATCTGCGACATATGCTCCAACCAAGCGGCATGTAAAGATTGCGGCAGGGATTCATCCCAGTCGAGCTTATCCTTCCATAAGACCTGCATGAAAATTTTAAGTTTGGTTATGATTGGGGCTATTAGTCCAAGGGGATCGGAAAACTTAGCGATAGCCGACAGAATGCTGCGCTTGGTTGCGGGTTTTTCTGTCCATTCGTTTGAGAAGTTGAAAAGCAAGCTATCCGATAGCGTGTCCCAAGATAAACCTAACGCCTTTGTAACGTCGGTTCCGTCGTGGAACCTTAAAGTTTTCTCCCGATCCGAGTCATCCACTTCTTCTAACGCCGCAGGTTCGTTGGAACACCATTTGCGAATTGGAAAATGTCCTCTTTCCAGGAGCGCCTTGATTTGTTGACGAATTTCAACGACCTCCTCAATGGTGTCTCCTCCTGCGATTAGATCATGCACGTAGAAGTTTGTGCGTATGATTTTAGCTGCTACTGGAAATTCCGCTTCTTCATCGTAGGATAGCTGCTGCATTGCACGAATTGCCAAAAAAGCAGCAGGTTTCGTGCCATAGGTTACGGTGTCCAGCGAGAAAACTTGAACCTCGTCTTCTGGCCGATCGCGCCATAAAATACATTGAAGAAACTGATGGGGATGCGTAACCCGGACGCAGCGATACATTTTGCAAATATCCCCACACAAAGCAACCTTGAAAAATCGAAAACGAAGCAAAATTGCTGCCTAATCGAATTTGTCCAATACAAAGCAGCTCGAAGAATATGCTTGCTCCAAGAAGCAATTCGATGCGTTGAGTTTTGTAGAAGAGCGGGTCGGCGAGCTCGAGATTTTCCGGTATTTTCCATTCAGACGCGTTAAGATCGAAATGCGGGTGGTAATCGGTGATTGACTGGGTGACAGCAGCAGAGAGCGAAGTGCTATACTTTGCGTTACTCGACTGAGCGAAAATATGAACCGATTTATCCGAAGCGAGCGAGGAGTCACCGATTCCTGATATGAAGATGAATGAACGATGGATCTTGAGCTGAAGCTGATTGGCGAAACGGGATGTGACGAAGTTGATTTGAGAAGCCGTATCGAGCTGGGCCCTGCATGGCACGAACGCGCCAGAGTGATTTTTTACGTAGACTATGGCGGTAGCAAGCAAGACGTATTCGGATCTAGTTGACGATGAAGCTAAAGGCGGTGTTTTGGACAAGGCTACAGAGACGTGAGATGGTCTTTGCGGAAGTATTTCTGGAACAGGCTGGGCCAGGGTTGCAACGGGATTTGTTTCCAAATGAAGAAGACTATGATGCCTCTGGTGGCACTGTCTACAGTTGCCAGACTTGCATTGCTGTAGGCTGTGTCCTTTTCGTAGGCAGTTGAGACAAAGATGTAGCCTTTTTGACTCTCTATACCGCTGATTGGGGTTCAATCCTAAGAACTGTGGGCATTTTGTCAAATAATGTTCCCTAGACTGGCACAGGGTACATGATGGCATAGCTGATGATGAAGCAACGAGGGTGCTACGACAAAATTTGTTAGCTACCTTTCCAACCTGTTTGCTAGGTGCTTGGTTTACCATAGCGTATTCCAAATTTTCCATCATGTCCAAGAACGATGAGAATTTATCCCAACTTGGCAGCTCCTTGGAAGGTAATCCTTCTTCCCACCTCTCCTGGGTCTGAATGTCCAGTTTTGAAGCGATGAGATGAATTAAGAGGCCGTCATAGATCTCCTGCGTAGAGGCCATAGTAGCCAGGGCGCGCAAATGAGAATTTGCCTTGTCGCTTAGCTGCCGCAGACTACTTGCTGATCCCTTCTCCACCCCTGGGAGCTTGAATAAAGATCGAACATGTGCCTGATGCAATAATCCTAATTATTTTCCGTAGGCTCCAGCGAGCAAATTGCGTCCAGTGCAATGCCGTCCAAGCATGCGCGAAGATGCTGAAATTTTTCCACCTTTGTTAAATCTTTGTTCTTTCCCACTACGGTGTTGAACATGGCGTAGAAATCCGGCCAATCGATGTATGCTCCGCCAAATCGCGGAAGTTGAAATTCCGGTAGCCTGGTGGACTGCGAATTGCACTTGAAGGCGGCTGTGTGTCCACCGAGGATGCCATGCAACTCAGTTGAATTTGCCAACGACTTTCTCTTCTCACTATTGAGATGGCGGCAGATTTTTCCTTTCGTCTCACAATATGCCGTTGTAAAGGTTAAGCGCGCATCTGACTCCAGCTCCTCAATTACAAGCCGTTCGAGGTTAAATCGAGAGCTGTCGAGGTCAGAGTACATGCGCTCGATTAAATCCAGCCGCACCTGCAACTCACTTTCGTTGAATTTGGCCAACTGCTCCTCTGTCAAAAATAAATTTAAGGCCGCCAGCTGGCGTACCATAGACTCTGCCTTTGCCCGATAAAACTCCTCACCGTTTGGTGCGTGAGGCGCGAGCTCAGGCTTTTTCGTATGTTTGGCTGGCATTTTTAATTTTTATTTTCCGTTTGTAGGGTATACGAAAGTCACCGCACGAAATTTGCGCTGCACCTGCACTTGGGCCAGCGAAAACCAAAGAACGAATTTGAGGGTAATGACGGAGCCGGAAACAACGGGCAACGACTTCTGCCTGGCGAGCGAAGTTGTGTAACACCGTGCGAATACCGTGCGAAGCGATGCGAAAAGAGTTTGTGTGTGTGCGGCCCTGCAGCGACACATGCAAAGGGCGCGTAGAATTATTAAAACGATATTTAATAATTGCTTAACTTTGACACACGTTCACGATCACGTCGGGGTCACCAAATGTTTAGAGAAGGCATTAATTTATGCCACCATTTTTGCGAATATTTAACGAGAGAGAATTATGCGTGTGTCAGAACGGTGCTAAAAGAAAAGCCGAGAATGTGGTTCGATTTTAAATGCGTTTATTGTGGTGGCGAGAGCGAACGAACTGCTTCGTACCAGCGATCAAAAGCGAATGTTAATGATGAGAGTCCGAGAGAGCAGCGAGCGCAGTCGCTTATCTCGGCTTATCTTATGCAGAATAGATAATTGGGAGCTTTGGTTTACATTGTTGTTGTCAGTGATGCTGACCAAATGGCAAACAATAAATGGGTTTTAAATGATTTTAAAATGATTTCTGCGGCTGCTCCCGACAACGTCATTTACTGTTAGTGCTGCATTCAACCTTGGCACAAAAATCGATTTCCTAGGTATCATAACAGTGAGTGGTACCGGAGAAGAGAGAGCTGGGCTATGGCTATTCTTCCTAGGGATCATGCTAGAAAGTGGGACAGGAGGAGGTGCAAGGGTATTAGCTAGAGGGAGTACGAGGTTCGGCAGAGCCCCCGAAGTGGCAACAGCCGGCGACCGGTTAGTAGGCCCTAAAGACTCAGGCGAAACTACGTTCAGCGAATCTGGCCGAGATTGCACCCTGGCATCGGTCGTTGATGACTCGTTCCCATTGGAATCGTCCTCATCGCACGACACATAGCTTGCAGTGGGGCTGGGAAGAGAGAGGTTGCTCGAGAGATCTGGAACGTGTAAAGAGACATTAGGCTGTGTAGGACTACGATTTATATTCAATGATACTTGATTAAGAAGAATCCGACCTTTAACGTTGGAGTCGAAAACATTAAATCGACTTAATAAGTCCGTAAATCCAGCACGTAAAGCTTGGAACTCCAACTCCGTTTGCCTCATAAATGCACTAATATCAATTTTGATATGTAGGCATGTAGGGCACGTCCAGTCCAGGTTGGCATTAGACCTAGTACGATCAGCAATTTGGGCCGCACTATGCCCAAAGTCTGCACATTTAGCGTGCGCAATGTTTTCGCATAACCAGCAACTAACAGTCGGCTGCCGAGAAGTGATTTTGCCAATAAATTGGCAACCAACAACACAGCCGGCAGACATTGTTTACAAATTGAAGTAAGTTAAAATGTAGAATGTAGATTGTAGAAAAATGTAAACAAAAAGCTTTAGATGAGTGCCAACAAACAGCTGTGTGGCTAAGAAACACAGAAGAAAGAAAAGAGCGCGATAAGACCAATTCAGCAATGACCCGTTAACTCGAAAATGAGAGCCGGTGACTGAAGTTGGGAGATGTAGCAGAGCAAAACGGTGCGAGAGAAAAATTTCGACACTAAGCGAATAAATGTGGGAGCGAATGTAAAACACGTCCGTATACAACAGCGAGAGAGAATAACTATTCCTTAAAATTGTTTTTCAATATGCAAAAGCCTGATCAGCAAACTATTTATTAGTTTTCAAATGTTGAGTTATCGACAAACTGTGGATTTGTAAAAAACAAAAACGAACAATGATTCGCTCTGCTATGTACCAACACACGCACAAAATATATATATCCAAAAAATGCGTATTTTACACACACAGCCATTAGATACATATATGCGTATGTACGTTTGTGTGTGTGCATTGCAGCTGACTAAGGAATTGAGATTCGCTCAAATTCAAATTCAATATAATACTGATATATTTTTGCTAAAAGAATATTTCATTTACATTTCCACAACAGATTTAAGACATTTTGTAACCGATTTTTGTGAACTAAAATTCAAATCGCATTGATAATATTAAAAGAACATTATTACTTTATTACACGTGCCTCATATTGTTTAAACAAATGCAAATACTAATATAATGCTAAGGGTAAAATATAGTCAGTAGCAAATTCCACCCAGAACGGATTGACATAAAAATCTAGAAAAATCAAATTAATTCGGAAATAATTAGGCGCCGCGTGTGAGGTACAAATTAAAACAAAAAACGACCCCAAAGTGCCCCAAAAATCGATTTGTTTTTTTTTTAATTCTTTCTTTTGCCATTTCTCTGATATAAATGTTGTTAAAATGGTTTTAAAATGTTATGTTCATAATCTTATGGCATACCCGCAACTAACTGCATTTTCATTTTTTGGAAATTCAGCCTCCTTAACGAAGTCCTCAATATTTTCCAATTTTGCTTTGCCGATTTGACGTCTCGGCCTCCACATATTTATGTATGTATGTATGTTCTGCTGGCGCACTTTCCATTAAGTCGTAAATGTGTGTGTGTCGCATTGTAAGTGTGACCGCGCAAGGGGAAAAACGAAAATACCACTGTTTATTTAAAATGCGCCGTTAAAAAATCGATTATATCGCAAATCTTTTCATTTGCGACTTTTTTTAGGTTAACGTTAAATTTTAAAATATCGGTAGCCTTACAGAAATTCCATTAAGCTGAATTTTACAGTCGAAATTTTCCTTAAAATTGCTTTTGTTTTTAAATGTTGAGTTATCGACAAACTTTGGATTTGTAAAAAACAAAAACAAACAATGATTCGCTCTGCTATGTACACACACACGCACAAAATATACATACCCACCGGGAAAGTGAGAAGGTGGTTCTTTGTGTGTTGGAAATCCTCTTCCTTTTAGCAGAAAATGTTGGAAATCCTGTATCTTTTAGCAGGCGACGGTGTAGGGAATTTGAAATTCCTTTGGAAAACCACATAGAAACCTCATTTCCCCCTTACTTTTTGTGTCACCCCCGTGTATTTCGAAACCAGAGACGGAAGAAATGTAAGGGGTGAATGAGGTTTAGTCCCTTCCGCTTGTATGGAGAAACCTGATGAAAATATGTTATTTTCCAGAGGAATTTTCCCGGTGGGTATCCAAAAAATGCGTATTTTACACACACAGCCAATAGAAACATATATGCGTGTGTACGTTTGTGTGTGTGCATTGCAGCTGACTAAGGAATTGAGATTCGCTCAAATTCAAATTCAATATAATATTGATATCTTTTTGCTAACAGAATATTTCATTTACATTTCCACAACAGATTTAAGACATTTTGTAACCGATTTTTGTGAACTAAAATTCAAATCGCATTGATAATATTAAAAGAACATTATTACTTTATTACACGTGCCTCATATTGTTTAAACAAATGCAAATGTTTAAACAATTTGATTCACGGCTTCCCCGCCCACCTGTCTTCCCTATTATTATCTCTATACTAATATAATGCTAAGGGTAAAATATGGTCAGTAGCAAATTCCACCCAGAACGGATTGACATAAAAATCTAGAAAAATCAAATTAATTCGGAAATAATTAGTCGCCGCGTGTGAGGTACAAATTAAAACAAAAAACGACCCCAAAGTGCCCCAAAAATCGATTTGTTTTTTTTTTTAATTCTTTCTTTTGCCATTTCTTTGTTATAAATGTTGTTAAAATGGTTTTAAAATGTTATGTTCATAATCTTATGGCATACCCGCAACTAACTGCATTTTCATTTTTTGGAAATTCAGCCTCCTTAACCAAGTCCTCAATATTTTCCAATTTTGCTTTGCCGATTTGACGTCTCGGCCTCCACATATTTATGTATGTATGTATGTTCTGCTGGCGCACTTTCCATTAAGTCGTAAATGTGTGTGTGTCGCATTGTAAGTGTGACCGCGCAAGGGGAAAAACGAAAATACCACTGTTTATTTAAAATGCGCGGTTAAAAAATCGATTATATCGCAAATCTTTTCTTTTGCGACTTTTTTTAGGTTAACGTTAAATTTTAAAATATCTGTAGCCTTACAGAAATTCCATTAAGTGAATTTTACAGTCGAAATTTTCCTTAAAATTGCTTTTGTTTTTAAAATGCAAAAGCCTGATCAGCAAACTATTTATTAGTTTTCAAATGTTGAGTTATCGACAAACTTTGGATTTGTAAAAAACAAAAACGTGTGTACGTTTATGTGTGTGCATTGCAGCTGACTAAGGAATTGAGATTCGCTCAAATTCAAATTCAATATAATACTGATATCCTTTTGCTAACAGAATATTTCATTTACATTTCCACTACAGATTTAAGACATTTTGTAACCGATTTTTGTGAACTAAAAATCAAATCGCATTGATAATATTAAAAGAACATTAAATATTCAAACCAATTGATTCTCTTGCTCTTTATTACACGTGTCTCATATTGTTTAAACAAATGCAAATGTTTAAACAATTTGATTCACGGCTTCCCCGCCCACCTGTCTTCCCTATTATTATCTCTATACTAATATAATGCTAAGGGTAAAATATGGTCAGTAGCAAATTCCACCCAGAACGGATTGACATAAAAATCTAGAAAAATCAAATTAATTCGGAAATAATTAGTCGCCGCGTGTGAGGTACAAATTAAAACAAAAAACGACCCCAAAGTGCCCCAAAAATCGATTTGTTTTTTTTTGAATTCTTTCTTTTGCTATTTATCTGTTATTGTTTAAGAATTAATGCAGTAATGGCAAACTTTGTTGTTATTTCCATCCGATACTTCCCGCTAAGGAATAGGGAATACCTTTAATGCGTTGTATCGATATATCGTAAGTTAAGTAGGCGATAACTATGTATCTCTACTGCTCATCCCTAAGAACACACACATACATTGAAACCATTGAGAAAAAATACACGTGAGGTTAAGCGCCGAAACTTTGGAGTTTTTTACCAGTCCAAATAAAAAAGATTAAATACAGTCCACTCTTTGTCTTATTCGCGAACATTTTGGTCCTTCGAGCCGGATCCATCGGTCTCGGTTTAGTTTTCTAACAAATTAGTGGTAAAATTCTCATTTCTAAACTTCACATTTTGGTGAAATCGGGCTTAACCTCAAACATTTAAATGTCGCTGCAAGCAGTGAAAACGCAACTTGGGTTTTGCAAGTCGCAAATCACACGCGCACATGGTCGGGCCTCGGAATTCATATCGACCGTAACAGCTTTGCACACTTTGGAACATCATCTTCGCCGTTCGATCAACTTCTAAAGCTGTCTGCGGAAACTTACTCCCTCTCTGAAGACGAGGATTTGGCCGAACCCGACGATCTACTCGAGTACGAAACTAAATACTACGAATTGCACGCTTTGTTATCAGATGCCATAGCAGAAAGGAAACGGACAAACCCACACTCATCTACCCTAATCGCCAACGGGGAGGACCCACTTGAACGACTGGCTACCTCGCAGGCACAGCTGGTGGCTTCGCAGACACAGTTCTTGGAGCAGGTTCGGGAATCACATACACACACAGACTTGAGGTTTGAAAAGATCAAGATTCCTACTTTTCGAGGCAACTACGAAGATTGGCCTCAATTTTGTGATCTCTTTCTGGGATCGGTTGATCGACGAGAAAACCTAACAAGCTGCCAGAAATTCCACTACTTGAAGTCTTATTTGGATGGAGATGCTCTCAACTTGGTGAAGCACATTGCCGTCACCGAGGAGAATTATGTGGAAGCCTGGGATAAACTCGTCCATCGGTACGACAAAAAGCCACTTATAACGCGCTCGTTTATTGCGGGATTTTTGGCGTTACCCAACGTTGCAGCTTCGGGAGTGGCTGCCCTGCGCAAGCTAGCCGATACAGCAGACGAATCTATTCGAGGATTACACGCACTTGGATGTGATCAGCGGGACCCATGGCTAATCCACATACTACTAGGCAAATTGGATATGGACACCCGCCAATCTTGGGCGGAACGGCAAGAAGGCTGCTCGAACGACGTGAAGATCGGGACCTTCTTGGAATTTTTGTTCTCCAGATGCGACGCTCTGGAATCATGTCAATCAACTCCCAAGGCATACGGGAGGCGCACCGCCAACGTACACGTCGCTGGCGAAGCTTCAAAACCATCACAAAAACTTTGTATTGTCTGCACCCAACCACACTCGATCATGGCTTGCACTCAATTTCTATCAATGGAAATACCAGATCGTCGATCATTCGTAAAGCTCCACAAATTGTGCTTTAATTGTTTGAGTCGCAACCATGTCGCTAGGCAGTGCACTTCGAAATTCAGATGTCGGCTCTGCAAAGGATCACATCATACATTGGTACATCAAGAATCACAAGGGGAACGTGAGCCCACAGCCGCTAACTCATCGGACAGCAGCGGCACAAGAACCGAAGCTCTACCAGCCGGAATATCGAACTTCTCCGTAGAGACTGCATTTCTTGCTCGAGCGCAGACCATGATGCCCACCATACTAGCTCATGTGGTGGACAGATGTGGTACACGGACGCTGTGCCGAATTCTTTTGGATTCGGGATCAACCATTACATTGGCCACGGAGGCATTCATTCAACGCATTGGCGCACCTCGTACCCACGCGCGCATTTCGGTTATGGGTCTTTCTTCTCAAGCCGCAGGTACAACTCGAGGATGTGCAAAAATTCAACTGCAATCAAGAGTCTCGCAGGACGTCCAGGAGATTAAAGTTCTAATTATGAGTTCTTTAACTGCATCTGTACCAGCCGAAGAGGTACAAATACAAAATTGGCGAGACCTACAAGGATTAGATTTGGCTGACCCCACGTTCGCCACCCCTGGAGACATTGATGTCATTATCGGATCGGACCAGCTATGGAGCTTCTTTACGGGCCAACGAAAACTGTTAAGTAAACCTAATTTATTCGCACTTAACACGTTCTTTGGTTGGGTAATTGCAGGTTCCGGGGACTTACAAAAGGTAACTGAAAAACCGGAACAAGCGCATCATGCTCAGGTCGATTTGGACGAGGCGGTGAGGGCATTCATGGAAATGGACACTATTCAGCCCAGTCAGGCAACTATCGATGCATGTGATCCTGTGGAGCAGCTCTTTGTCGACACCCACAAACGAGATCAGGACGGCGTATACATTGTGGAGTACCCGTTCAAGAAGGACATGCCGACAATTCAGGACCCTTTTCTGCGTCAGGCTTTGAATCGATTTGCAATGCTGGAAATCAAATTTCGCCGGAACCCAGCATTGAAAAATCAATATTGTGAATTTATGAAGGATTATCTACAACGGGGGCACATGGAAGTGCTGGATAAACCCCAGCTCAACGTGCCAGAGAAAAATGGCTTTTATCTAGCTCACCATGCCGTCCTCAAAGCGGAAAGTTCCACAACCAAATGTCGTGTGGTATTTGATGGATCCGGTAAGGATATCAATGGCCATTCTCTCAACGATCGCTTACACATCGGCCCGCCGATTCAACGAGATCTCTTCGGAGTTTGTTTGAGATTCCGACAATATCGATATGTGGTTTGTACGGACATTGAGAAAATGTTCCGGGGCATAAAGATAGCTCCCGCACATTCTGATTATCAACGGATTGTTTGGCGAGAGGATGAAAAGGACCCGCTTCAGCACTATCGGCTGCTAACTGTAACCTACGGGCTAGCACCATCACCCTTTCTGGCAGTAAGAGTTCTCAAACAACTGGCAGACGACTATCATCACCGATATCCACTGGCAGCTTCATCATTATTAACGGATGCATACGTTGACGATATCTCAACAGGTGCGGATACAGAGGACGGACTCATAAAACTGCAGAAGGAACTTGTCGGGCTGCTGGCGGAGGCCAAATTCAACTTGCGAAAGTGGAGTTCCAATTGCAAAACACTTATGGATTCCCTACCAAAGGAGGATTGCGCTTTCCAAGCAGGCACCACTCAATCAAACAATGTGAAAATATTGGGTCTACTTTGGGATCCCGATACGGACACATTTTCTACATCTCCACGATCAATTATTGTCACACAATTGCCCACCAAGCGGACCTTACTATCAGAGCTCTCCAAGATATATGATCCATTGGGTATTGTATCCCCAGCTACAGTTATGATGAAGATACTCTTTCAAGAATGTTGGCTCTGTTCTCTAAGCTGGGATGAACCTTTGACTGAAAACATTGCCAGGAGATGGAGCATATTAGCAGGCGAGCTGTCCATGTTGGCACAATGTCCAATCCCTCGATACTTGGCCAGACCCTCGCAAGCTATTGAGCTGCATGGATTTGCGGATGCCTCTTCACAAGCAGTCGGAGCCGTTGTATACAGTCGAGTTACAACAGGGATGGAAACGATTGTCACGCTAATCGCAGCCAAGACTCGGGTAGCTCCTATCAAAGCTATTTCGATACCGCGATTGGAACTCACAGCAGCTCATCTACTAGCCAAGCTACTAACGCTCGTCAAGTCGTCCTTGTCAATCCCGATTACCGGAACCTTTTGTTGGACGGACTCTGAAGTCGTTCTTCACTGGCTGTCAGCGCCACCTCGACGATGGAACACCTTCGTATGCAACCGGACGGCGGAAATATTGACAGAGTATCCCAGAAGCTGCTGGAACCATGTACGTTCGGAGGACAACCCAGCGGATTGCGCGTCCCGCGGTCTGCTCCCCTCCACATTGCGGGATCATACTCTATGGTGGACAGGACCTAACTGGTTAGCGGAATCGCCGTCTTTGTGGCCCACTGGCAAAAAAGGGCAGAATCGAAAGCTGCCTGTAGAGGCACTTTGTGAAGAAAAACCGGACAAGCAACTCAATTTCTCACTGGAAGCTACTCATCAGGATATTCTCGATGGTTTAAGTCACAAACTTTCGAGTTGGATTCAGCTTTTACGAGTTGTTAGCTACGTTTTCCGCTTCATAAGAAAAATGCGCTCCAAGGTGAATGCACGTCTTACCAAAAACTCGGATCTACAGATGGCATCGCAACAAGCTGTTTCACATAGCGGATTCTTGACAACTAAGGACTTGCAGTACGCTCGAGAGAGATTGTTAAAACACATGCAAATCACTTCATTTCCGTTGGACTACGACGCTGTCAAGCATGGTCAATGCCTGCCCAGAAAATCAAAGTTGTTGAGGCTCACACCGTTTTTAGATGAGTCTGGATTGTTACGCACCGGTGGACGTATCGACCGATCAGTATTGCCGTTCAACGCAAAACACCCGATTATCGTATCAAAGGAATCTCCGCTGGCACTACTCATCATACGCTATTTTCACAAGGCTAATTTACACACGGGAGTAGATGCCACCTTCCACCACGTTCGTCAGCAATTCTGGATTTTGGGAGCCAGAAACCTGACTCGTAAAGTAGTTTTCCGCTGTAAATCCTGCTTTATGAACCGACGCCTGACGCAGCACCAGATCTTGGCTGATTTACCGATACCACGAATCCAACAAAATCCTTGCTTCCGTCACACTGGCCTTGACTACGCTGGACCCATCGCTATTAAGGAAACGAAAGGTCGCACTCCTCGCATCGGCAAAGCTTGGTTCGCCATATTTGTTTGCCTGGCCACCAAGGCGATGCACCTAGAAGTCGTCAGCGATCTCACCACAAAAGCGTTCATTGCTGCGTTCAAACGGTTTTGTGCACGTCGGAAAACCCCCACCGATTTGTATTCCGACAATGGAACTACGTTTCATGGAGCAAGACGAGAGCTGGAGGAGATGCGGAAGTTAGTTCAAGATCAAGCTAAGGACGAGGAATTGGCTGATTTCTTCTCGACTGAAGGCTTAAATTGGCATTTCATACCCCCTCCGCGCCCCACTTTGGCGGATTGTGGGAATCGGGAGTGCGGTCGGTAAAGCTGCACCTACGCCGCGTTGTGGGAGCAGCCGCCCTAACCTTTGAAGAATTGTCAACAGTGCTCGCACAAATCGAAGCTATTCTCAACTCACGACCACTGGCCCAGGCCAGTGATCACACTGTCGATCCACTTACGCCAGCTCATTTTTTGATTGGACAGCCGTATACAGCGGTACCTGAGCCTTCTTTACTGGACACGCAGATGAATCGATTGGACCGGTGGAATCAACTTCAAGCCATGGTACAGGGATTTTGGAAGCGATGGCACACCGAATACTTGACTTCTCTACAGTCACGCGGCAAGTGGCAAGAAGGGACGACTAATTTAGAAGTAGGCACTCTTGTTGTACTCAAGGAGCCCAACCTACCACCGGCGAAATGGATACTTGGTCGCATCCAGGAAGTACACCCAGGACAGGACTCAAAGGTCAGAGTGGTCACCGTCAAGACAGCGCATACAATCTACAAACGCCCTATCACCAAGATCGCAGTACTTCCCCTTAACTGAACGCGTCGTTCAGGGGGGCCGGTATGTTTAAGAATTAATGCAGTAATTGCAAACTTTTGTTGTTTATTTCCATCCGATATTTCCCGCTAAGGAATAGGGAATACCTTTAATGATTTGTATCGATATATCGTAAGTTAAGTAGGCGCTAACTATGTATCTCTACTGCTCATCCCTAAGAATACATACATACATTGAAACCATTGAAATCTACACGTGAGGTTAAGCGCCGAAACTTTGGAGTTTTTTTTACCAGTCCAAAATAAAAAGATTAAATACAGTCCACTCTTTGTCTTATTCGCAAACAATGTGAAATTGCGTCCGAGCATTTTGACAAGTTAGCTTGTACGCGGCGTTGGCTTCATGGTACATTACCGCTGCACTTGCTGAATTTTTTGATTTTACCTGCCTTAGCATGTTAAAAGAAAGCATTCGAGCTGCCTCACACTGCTCCGTGTACCACTCCTGTTTAAAGTCTCTGGGCTTTCTTCGACCTCGTGTATTAACGGCTTTGCTAATGCAATCTGTAAGAAACCCTTCAATCTCATCAGGGGTTCATATCTGCCACACAACTTGTTGCCAGGTTTCAATCCAACTTTGTCCTATAGTTCTCCTTCTCTAGATTTCGCCAAATCAGACTCATTGTAACTTTGCAGGAAGTAGGCGTTTTGATTTCTGACAACTTAAAAAGGTATTTCTTTTATCTGCAAGGGTATATAAGCTTCGGCTGGCCGAAGCTAGCTTCCTTTCTTGTTTAAACATTTCTTTGATTGATTCGACTTCCATTGCACCCGCAGATCCTTGGTGTTTCGCATGACATACTTCTATGTGTTGGCTGTACCATTCCTCATATTCCACAGTATTTTTTTATTATTCCAGTAATTACAGCCCGAACAGAAGCTACTTTTTACGACTAAATCAATAACTTTACCAGTACCATATAATGATCTAAAGCCTTGTTTCTTCCAAGATCCGTCGCCAGATACTTTCAAATTGTCAACTGGCCTTTTGAGAATTTCATTCTATTTTTTTCTGTGACATTATACAAATGTATAATAATATTGTTATACGCACTTTCACTGAGGCCGTTGCAAATGTCCATAAGATTGCAAAATAAATTTATCCCTTCTCTTGCAATTCCTAAAAGGCGCATAACTAGGACAATTCTCCGATTGATTTTGAATCCGTTATTGATAAATGGTCCAGAGTTGATCAAGTTGCGGCCACATCGGCATAATATAACTAGCTTAAACCTCAAGCCTCGAAAATTAGTCTCTTCAAATTTTACTGTTTCTTTACACTGACGGCATATTAGATATTCTGAAAATGCAGTAAACACTGTGAAAAATTCAATTATCCTGTATGAATGCAACGGATTATAAGAAATCTTCGCGGTATTGACTTTAAAAAGTTTTCTCGCACTGGCACTTTGTTGTCCTTGTCTCTCATTTGAATCTTTCGTTCCATTTTGTCTTTCTTCCTTCGTGAAGTACTGATTAGCGTTAAATTTGCGTCGACAACGGCGAAAAGGACGTGCCGTTACACTTCTTTTTGTTTTTCGGCTGGCGTTCAACGATCTTATTTTTTTTGCTGTCGAGATCAGAGCGATAAGCATTGGGAGCACTGGCAAATAAGCAACTTTTCGTCGGTACTTTTTGAAACAGGAGGCTGGTTCCTTTGGAATGGAATATCTTCCAAAGTACTCGGAATTTCTTCGTGAAACTTTCATGGCATATTCTTAGGGCCGTTTTCTCGTCCGTACTTTAGTTTGCCTGCCGGGACAACGGGGCGATAAACCAAAAATCGTTTACTCGTCCTTATGTTAGCGCAGGTAGCGGCAAATTTTGTCTCGGTGCGCAAGTGTTGCCAGACATTCGAGCGTTGTCAATCTGGTTCCACTCTTCAATCGAAAACAGCTGATTCTATTTACAGTTAAATATGAATCAAAATTGTTCAAGTCATCCCATTTATTATACCCGTTACTCGTAGAGTAAAAGGGTATATTGTATTCGTGCAAAAGTATGTAACAGGGAGAAGGAAGCGTTTCCGACCCCATAAAGTATATATATTCTTGATCAGGATCACTAGCCGAGTCGATGTAGCCATGTCCGTCTGTCCGTCTGTCCGTCTGTCTGTCCGTCTGTCTGTCCGTCTGTCTGTCTGTATGAACGCTGAGATCTCGGAAACTATAAAAGCTAGAAGATTGGTATTTTTGGCATGAAGATTCTTGGAGTTCCTACGCAGCGCAAGTTTGTTTCAAAAGGGTGCCACGCCCCCTCTAACGCCCACAATCGCTTATATACGATTTTAAAAATTTCAATATTTCGGAAAAGTAAAAATGCAGTGTTATTGTGTTTATCAATACCTATCGAAATGTAGAAGAAATTTTTCAAATCGGACCATTCGTTAAAAATTTATGCGTGTTCAAAGTTTCTATCTCCATCTTCCTCGCACTCCCTTTACCTGAGTAACGGGTATCTGATTGTCGGGGCACCCGACTATAGCGTTCTCTCTTGTTTTACAATGAATTCCCGAGCGATTTATCTTCAAACTCTGTGGGATATCGTCGAATTGTCTGAAGTGCGAACCTATCGGCGCAGATATCAAGTCCAGAGAAATTACTTTGAACATTACAGTGAGGAAGAATTTGTTAAAAGGTTTCACTTGTGTAAAAGCACGGCACTTTTTGTTTTGCAAAAAATTGTTTTGCGACTTGAATCTAAAGTAAAGAAGTAAGAGCATCTGGATATATCTGAAATGCATTTCTGCTGTAAAGATATGCAGCGGCGACAGTCCTGTATCAAGATATAGCATCCTGTTCGGGGTAAATCTGGGTAGACGAAAAATCTTCTTTAAAAAGAATCTTAGAAGACTTTCAACTTCTTCATAGGGTAAGATGCCCCAGACCTGCGCGCCGTAACATAATATTGACCGCATTGCTGCACTAAACAGCTTGTACTTGCTACTCATTGGAACATCCTTTTTCCCTAGCAGCGATTTCCATGTGCAATTTATGGCCAGTTTTGCCTCTCGAAGTTTCTCCTGTAAGTGGTTGTTGAAACGACCGTTGTGGTAAATCCAGACTCCCAGATACTTATATGCATTGACAATATCTAGCTGAATTGACCCTAAATTCCACTTTTCGTTTTGCGCTAGCCTTCTCCAATGCCTCTTGAAGATTAGAACTTTTGACTTCTCGGTGTTTACAGATAGTCCCCACAATAGATAGTATTTGTGCAGATCATTAATCATTTCTTGCAGTTCGTCGGGTGTTTCGGCGAGGATCACAATGTCATCTGCATACAGCAGCGCCTTAATTGCGCATCCGCCTATTTGAATACCGCAAGGCAGGCTATCCGTGATGTCGTTTAAAAACAGGGAAAACAGAAGGGGGCTGAGTAGACATCCTTGCTTGACTCCAGCTTCAGTGGCAAACCACTCAGACAGTTGTTCACCATCCCATACTGCCGCCAAGTTATCCGTATACAAGCTCTGAAGGACGTTTAAAAACGTGGTTGATATGCCGATATTGCTGAGCTTGTACGTTAGGGTTCTTCTGTCTATTGAGTCAAAGGCAGCTCTGAAGTCTACAAAGAATGCGTATAACCTTTTTCCACCGTCGATATATGACCTTGCTATACTTGTGAGACTAAAAATGTTGTCTACTGTCGAATATCCTTTTCTAAAACCGGCTTGGAATTCAGTAAGAATATCGCAGTCTCTTAACCAGTTCTTAAGCCGTTCGAGTAGTAGAGCAGCGAAGACTTTAGCTAACGCATTTTGAAAAGATATTCCTCTATAGTTAGATGTCACCTTCGGGTCGCCTTTCTTAAAGATCGGGAAAATAATCGCTTTTTGAGAGCTCTTTGGGACTGCAGTGACAAGGCTGGCTGTGAATTGAGGCGTAGCGTACTTAATGAATTCCGATGGTATTCTATCTGGCCCGGGTGCTTTTCTTTCTTTTAACATTGCAATTATATTTTCCACTTCTTGTCCTGTAACATACCCATCTAAAATCTGATTTTGTACCGACGGCATTGCAAAATGCAGGGGTTGCGTCCAATCAGGAGGGGCTAGAAGATCACGGAAATGGTTTCCTAGATCATCTGCATTAACTTCCATTGATTTTACAAATGAGCTTCCATTGAGTTTCTTAATAGTAGTCCAATAAGCCCTGCTATCTGTTATGGAATCCAGTGATCTTGCTAGGTTAATGTGAAATTGCGTCCGAGCATTTTGACAAGGTAGCTTGTACGCGGCGTTGGCTTCATGGTACATTACCGCTGCACTTGCTGAATTTGTTGATTTTACCTGCCTTAGCATGTTAAAAGAAAGCATTCGAGCTGCCTCACACTGCTCCGTGTACCACTCCTGTTTAAAGTCTCTGGGCTTTTTTCGACCTCGTGTATTAACGGCTTTGCTAATGCAATCTGTAAGAAACCCTTCAATCTCATCAGGGGTTCTCATATCTGCCACACAACTTGTTGCCAGGTTTCAATCCAACTTTGTCCTATAGTTCTCCTTGTCTAGATTTCGCCAAATCAGACTTGGCAGAAGTCCAAGCGGCGCTGTGGCTGCGTTCGATGTTGTGGAGAGAGTGACTGTAACTTCCAGCGGCAGATGGTCAGAGAATATTTGACTGCTCACTTCCAAGTCTTGGATGGTTTTTATCCATGTGCCGCGTGCCATACATAGGTCGATGGTAGACCGAGCTTCACCTCTCATAAAGGTGTAATCGCCCAAAGGATCGCTTGACGACCTTCCATTGACCACCGTGAAGCCGAACAGCTCAATCAGGTCCATTAGGTGCCGGCCATTGGCGTCCGTTACTTTGTCTTTGGCATTACGGGCTTCATTGAGGGCACTTGTGCCTAACTGTTGGTCAAAACCGAGAAGTTGCGCTTCTCCCAACCTTGCGTTACAATCTCCTATGATCAGTGCACTTTCATTTAATCGGACATGGTTTAAAATCTCATATAACATTCCAGAATCTCTTTCCCAGTGATTGCAATTAATGTACACTGGCAGTAGGTGCAGGTTTTCATTTTCTACTGTCCTCAGTTGGATAATAATTGCCTCATCTACATTTATGAAACTAATTATATTCTGCTCATGAAGTTCTTTTTTTATACCATATATCGGATGGCAGGCACCCATCTAAGCACAAAGTCTTTAAATTTTACTTCGACAGCATCCAATTTGGATTCCAGAAATGTTTCAGATAGAATGCAAATTTGAAACGACGCAATGTATTGGAAGAAATCATTATATATAAGCTTATTTTTTATTCCTGCCACGTTATAGGACAATATTCTGATCTCCAGTCTCTCTATGGTATCGGGCTCTTTAATCGCATTTACACATGCAACATTACTACATTCTAACATAGGACTACATTTAATACATTTATTTTTGTTTCTATTTAGTTTTTTGACTTGGACTTTTGGCTTAAGAACGCATACGTAATGTGAGACATTTCCAAACTGTTTCCGTATATTTCTTTTAATTTAGGTTCAGCTGGTTTTCCTTGCCACATAAGCACCTTGTTGTTATTAAACGACATCCAATTTCCGTCTACGTTGATGCTGTCGTTTTGGACTTTTACTTTTGTTTCCCTGCGAATGGCCAGAAGAATCTTTTTTAACTCTAGAAGAGCCACTTTGTTTGCATTTTTTTCTACTGTCAAGTCCTTTTCAAGGAACACCTGGCTTCCACGCAACTTATGACTATTCTTCAAAATGTTTTCCGCTTCTCCTTGTGATTCGCATTCTACCAAAACCATCGTTTTGCCATCCCGCTCATTTAGCTTTCGAACATCGGAAACCCTTGAACTTTTTAATTGCAGTTTCTCTTCAATTAATGTTTTAACCGCCAGTTTGCAGTTTTTATCTACTTTTAGGCCTTTTACCACTACGTTTTTTTCTTTTGTTGTTCTAGCAACATATTTATCGTACGCTTATCGGCTTCTCTATCAGCGCGAAGGCTTATCACCACTTCTTTGAGCCGTGTGTTGTCGTCGGTTAGCTGTTTGACCTGCAGCGAAATGGCACCAATATCGCTTTTCAGATCCTGTTTTAGCCCTTCGACGTCAGATTTAGTTGGCACACCCAAAAAAATAGTCATCAATATGCCCCTAATTAGCTGTCAATGTGACACTATTGAGTGGAAAAAAATCATTGATCCGACAGTTATTAAATTGACCCTATTCTGGTGTCACTTTAATACTTTCGAAAATATTAATTTGACCCTTTTTGGTGTCAAAGAGCCACTAGCCGGTGTCATTTTCTTGGTATTAAATAAAATTTGACAATTGCTTGAATGTTCCTGTAACCATTCTGCCATAGAGGAAAATAATATGGGCATGGCTCAGGGGCTAAGGTGCTAGGTTCTGGTATTATTTTGTGCTCGGGGGAACGAGGTTCAAATCCCGCTCGCAACACATAATTTTTTTTTTTTTGGAATTAGTAATCTAAACACAACTTAACATTTTTGTTCTTATAATTATTAAGGAAATGTTAAATATGCATTTTAAAAACTTTTTACCTCCTCTGATTTATCTGGGATTCGAACCGGGGTCCTCTCGCATCAGGGGCAGACCTTACCAACTGGGCCATCACACCATTTTCCACGCGTGTGCACTCTTGACAATTATAAAGCGAAATCGATACTTGAGTAAAACATCGTCCTATCGCCGTCGCGATAGGCTCAGTTCGAACTTCGAAAATCAAAAATGATAACTATTGTCATCGATGTGACCCTAGTTTTAGCAAAATGACACTATTTAGTATCAAATACGATTTTTCTAAAAATGCGGTATACTTCTGACACTCATTTGGGGGCAAATTGACCCCAAAAATTTGATCCTAGGGGTAGTGTCATTTTAACCCACAATTATTAAATTGACACTCAGGATTTTTTTTTTGGGTGCAGGTCTTTTAGCTTTATATCAAGCAGCTTCGACATAGCTGATGTCAGCTCCTTCAAGGACGCTCCTCCTCCAATATTTTGTGACATATTCTCCAGCTTCCTCTTTTGCGATGCCTGCACTGGTGATAAGTAATTTTCTTTTCATCCGAACTAGACATGACTACTAACTATCTACACGCCTAGAAGTATGCACTATTTTTGCAAAAAGGTAACTGGCACCCTCCAACGGAGGCCGCTACTGGATTGGTTTTAAAATTTTTCGTAGAGTGTTAGGCAACTCACTGCGGCTGCGACCAGCTGACGATTACCACCTCTAGTCTTGTTTACTTCTTCCCACGCCGGTTCAACTCATCCGCGTTTTCCTGCCTTTTCCCGGTTTTTCGCAGCTTTCGCCGAAAAAAATGAGTGAAAAACCTGGTTCAGCTTCTTGGAAAGCAAAGTGCTGATTTTCCTGAGATGCGTTGCTCCACAGCTGATCCTCCGTGTGTTCTGCGGTCAGTGAGCCGTGCGTCGTCGTTTGGCCGTAAGTATATGTTTTTTAATAGTGCGGGTGTCTTGATATGAGACTCTTTTCTCGGAGCCTGATTAAAAAAAACTCAACTACACAGTTTCACTCTTCTTCTTCTTACTTTTATTATAGTCATTCTTATTTGGTTTCACCAAAAATTTGCTTAAACCGCGAGTTCTTCAGATTATTGGGTGGCCAACTTCTTGGTCAAGAATGTCATTTCCTTACTGTTGGGGCGGGGGTGGCTTGATTGAAGTAGTTGCTGAGTCCCAGGAAAAACGGTGGAAACCCGCGTAGAAATTATAATCGAAAACACGGGAGAACTTTCGGGGTTTTGCGCGACGTGCGGCTGTTTATTTGACACTTGAAAATAGAACTAACTACATGAATCTAAGCTTAGTGGCTCCAGAGCGGAGCGGAGAGTTGGAGAGGGAGAGCGAAGGGCAGTGCGAGCGAGCGAGATGTGGAGATCTGGAGAAAACTGCCGCTCGACACTGCCTCCAGAAATTAAACGCCTTTTTGGCGTGAACATTCTCCCCCCTTGCGAGGACCTCCGTAGCAAGAACCTAAGGATAGTAGGCTCAGGTACATGATTGAAGCGAAGATCGGTGGTCCATGTGTAGCAGCGTGTGGTGGTCCTTTCCACACTTGTGGCAGTGGTCATCACTGCGGCATGAGTCCTCGGAATGATCGTGGGCCAAGCAATTGGAGCAGTACTTGTGGATACGTACTTCCTGGAGCCGTTTCTCAGCACTAAGCCGCAGAAAACGATGGCATTTCCGTAGCGGATGGATCTTATGGCAGACTCGGCATTGGTAGGATTTAATACCTCGGGAACGTCTGCCATCCAAGGCGGGATATGGAACCCAATAGTCGGAATTCTTAGTAGGAAGGACCCTTATAATCGGGTCCGGATCGGAAATTCTATTAGTCCCACACGCGTTGGAAACACGCGCTGAGAAGGACGAAATTCTGTATGGGATTGAGGCGGACACTGGCCCTGGAGGTTTGGATGGAATCGAAGTCAATGGAGAATTGTTGCTTGGATGCAACAGCGTATGATGCCGACTTTGGCAAGTGAAACAATTTTGGACGCTTGTGCAATCCTGGAACTGGTGGTTGCTCGCAAAGCAATTGGAGCACAACTGTTTTTTTTGGATATAGTCTGAACGATCATCCACCGTTAATTGTAGGAAGCGTGGACATATACGCACGGGATGGTTCTTCTTGGAACATAGATCGCAAACATTGGGTATCGGAACTACCCTTGTAGTGAAGGACTTTATTTTTGGAAGTTCTGCCAATCGAGCTGTGGCTTTGGACGGAACTTGGAGTGAACTAGCAGACCGGATGCTATCGACGGCCTCTAGGGTTCGGTGGCGTTCAGTCAAGAAAGAATCAAGCTCTCGCCAAGTTGGAAGCTCGGCTTTATTTTTAATGGATTGCTCCCATAATGAGAGCGTGAGCTTTGGTAGCTTCGTTGAGCACATGTAGACGAGGATAGGGTCCCAATTCTCAATATTTATGCCGGATACTTGTAAAGACGTTAGGCAAGCTTGAACGGTGTTTTGAAGTTCCTTCAAGGCATCTCCAGATTCTTGTGCTATAGACTGCACATTGAAAAGAGTTTTCAGGTTGCTGTTCACCTGGAATCGCTTATTTTCGAAACGCTCAGTTAGATTTGTCCAAGCTGAGCGGAAGCCATCATTGGTGAGTGGGGATTTTGAAACTATGGAATTAGCTTCGCCACTTGTTTTTGAATTTAAATGAAATAATTTTTCAACGGGCGTTAGACTCGGATTGTCTATATATATCGCCGTGAAAAGGTCCCGGAAAGTAGGCCAGCGAAGGTAGTCGCCCGAAAAAACCTCTGTGTCGATAGGAGGGAGTCGACAGCCATAAGATAATACACTTTGGGACGGAGTTACTGGAGCTTGAGATTTTTGGGAGGAGCCCTGTTGGATTTCGATTTGCCCGAGGATCTGAGCGGCGACCCTTTCGTATACATCGTACGTTATATTGTATTTCGCCTTGAGCATAGATTTCGTATCTGCGGCACTATCGCCTGCAGCCAAAATGCAATCGGAGCATATGTCATATGATTCCTTGACCTTTTGCCACAAGGAACTGACATGCTCCCTACGGATTTTGAGGACGGATAAGGTAGGGGTGGATGCACCCGGTACAGTAATGATAGCTTCAAAATGGATCAGAGTGTCAGCTGTGACAATAAATTTATTTAAAGCGGATTTTGCTTGGGATGCCATGTCAAATAATAACTATTTATAGAGGTGGGTAAAAAATTAATAAACAATTTGGAATTTAGGAACCAATTGAAAAGTCCGTAAGGATATACGGTCACACTGGAGTGTACTGTGGAGGTTTTATGGAACCGTAATATAAATTTTTAGAAATAATTTCGACAGAAAATATTTAAGGTGGGCGCAAAAATATTAATTAAAATATTTAATGGAGACCAGACTAGTATAATATGGTCACACTGACACTCGTGGAAGCGTATATTAATTTTGGAACTTTATTAGTAATTTTAAATTTTTGGTTAAATATATTTGAAAAAATAATATATTTTAATTTTCTGAATACCCTTGAACCACGGTGCGGTTCGGAATGTGTGTAAGTACGTTATGTCTATACGTGTGTATGTATGTACGAACAGCGGGACAGGGTAAGGGCACCGATTGCGGGAGTTTTGGAGACGAATAACGGAATGGCGTTGAAAAGCAAAATATGTTTGCGGGAATTTCTCAAAATTGAAACAATTAGCTCAAAATGTAAGTAGATAGAGTGGACTGTATTTTTTGAATATTTATGCAAAAATATATGCACGCAGCAGGAAACACAGTAAAAACACAAAAGCTGCCAATTTTGGCGGATCACTTTTATTTTGAAATATTCACTGTGGCTGGATTATATATTTTTTACACAAGGAAAAATTTAGTTTATAGACCACGAATATATATTTTAAAATATAGGATATATGTATTGTGTTTGTGTTATTAGGGTCTTGGAATTTATGTAGCAGTGCAGAGTAGTAGAATTGGACTTTACTGGAATATTTATGTAAAAATATATACACGCAGCTGGAACACAGTAAAAACACAGAGTGCAATTTTTGCGGAACAATTTGAAAAATAGGAAACTTTTACTGCGGCTGGGTTATATTTTTACACACACTTGGAGTTTTTAGGAATATTATTATTTATAATTGAAATAATTTGGCACTACGGACTTGCAACTTTGCACGGAATTTTTTGAAGTGTACGAAATTTTCGGCATAAAGGAATGGAAAAAATGCCGCACTTACAAAAGGAATTGAATAATATATTAAATGCCGTTGCGTCGGATTAAATCGCTTTTCGATTTAGACAAGAAATCATACAACAAATTGAACGAAATGGGGTTCGAACAACTGGCTGTATGACCGGCAAATAATAACAATTGGAAATGGAACTTAGCTGAAGCGGTTCAAGCCACCGTAGGCGCTGGAGATAATCCTCGGAAAAATCCAGGAGTGGAAGTCCAAAGATCCGGCTCGAAGGACCAAATGTTGGGGCGGGGGTGGCTTGATTGAAGTAGTTGCTGAGTCCCAGGAAAAACGGTGGAAACCCGCGTAGAAATTATAATCGAAAACACGGGAGAACTTTCGGGGTTTTGCGCGACGTGCGGCTGTTTATTTGACACTTGAAAATAGAACTAACTACATGAATCTAAGCTTAGTGGCTCCAGAGCGGAGCGGAGAGTTGGAGAGGGAGAGCGAAGGGCAGTGCGAGCGAGCGAGATGTGGAGATCTGGAGAAAACTGCCGCTCGACACTGCCTCCAGAAATTAAACGCCTTTTTGGCGTGAACACTTACCGTCTTATATATGCAAGTCCTCAATTAAATATCAAAATAACCGAAAATAAAACCGCGAATTCTGTGGCGTGTGGATGTTATATATGCATCGCTTAACAATAGCATTTACCAAGAAAAAAACATTGGTCGCCAAGAGTAGAGCAACAAAATCCACACGCGAATTCTAAAGCGTCAATCGGCTTTTAGGTTGACTCACCATAGACTCAAACCCGACTTTGTAGTATTTTTATACCCGTTACTCGTAGAGTAAAAGGGTATATTGTATTCGTGCAAAAGTATGGAACAGCTAGAAGGAAGCGTTTCCGACCCCATAAAGTATATATATTTTTGATCAGGATCACTAGCCGAGTCGATCTAGCCATGCCCGTCTGTCCGTCTGTCCGTCTGTCTGTCCGTCTGTCTGTCCGTCTGTCTGTCTGTCTGTATGAACGCTGAGATCTCGGAAACTATAAAAGCTAGACGATTGGTATTTGGCATGAAGATTCTTGGAGTTCCTACGCAGCGCAAGTTTGTTTCAAAAGGGTGCCACGCCCCCTCTAACGCCCACAATCGCTTATATACGATTTTAAAAATTTCAATATTTCGGAAAAGTAAAAATGCAGTTTTATTGTGTTTATCAATACCTATCGAAATGTAGAAGAAATTTTTCAAATCGGACCATTCGTTAAAAATTTATGCGTGTTCAAAGTTTCTATCTCCATCTCCCTCGCACTCCCTTTATCTGAGTAACGGGTATCTGATTGTCGGGGCACCCGACTATAGCGTTCTCTCTTCTTTTAGTATTTAAAACCTCTATTTTAAACCATTATTTCTACACAAGTACCACAGATTTGTATACATAGGCTGGGTGTTGTAGGCCTTGCTAACTATTTTGTATGAAAATTGTTGTTGGAACTGCTTACACTTTTACACTTTTCAAACGTTTACAACGCATTTGAACACCCTAAATATATTTACTCACGACCAATCCCTCGGAGTCCGCAGGCCTGTTGACTGTACTGCTAGGATGATGTGAGATTAGTTGATAAATTTAATGTAACATAGATGTCTTGATATGTGTGCTAAATGCCACCGAATGAGAAAAGGAAAGAATATGAGTATAGGGTCAAATCAAATTGTGAAAGGAGTTTACTCTAAATTACTTAAGATTAGTTCAAAATATTAAAGATAACCGCAACTAGGCGAGACGCAACATGTGCGGTGTTTTGCCGCCGTTAATTGTCGAAGTTTTGTAAATCCTCCTAAGCGTCACGTTCCAGCTGATCGCTTAAGTCGCCGCACTGTGTTTGCCTCCTCGCTGGTCGAAATGAGCTTATGTCCACGAGGGTTGCCGAAGTGAGGTTATGTGCAGCACGAGCCTATGGGAGGTTAGGTTGCTGCCCAATGTGACACCCTTGGGTACGTCAGCTCTCCAGATCAAGCGCTGCCCCAATCACGCACAATTTGCCGATTAACGCGCGAGAGCGAATTGGCTCCTTGCACGTTTAGGGGCTGATCCAGAGGTAGCTAGATGGGACGGGAGAGTTAGATCGAAACTGACCTTGTGCACAGGCTTGGCTACAAATACCTTGAAATATATATTCACAGAGAAAGATGCTTTTGGGCTCTTTTGGTTGCAACTCCTCAGCTGGCTGAGACCCGCAGTTGAAGGGGACAATTTCAGCAGCGCTGTTTCGGGATCGCCACGTGAAATCCGCGGCTGGCCGAGACTTGGGTTGCAAACTGCAAATACACAGTCTGCCGAGACCTTGGTCTGGCGCTGCCGGGTTGATTGCTGGAGTTTACACAAGACGATTAGAGTCGATCTAGCTTTTGAGGTTTTTTTGCTCACCTATGCGGTTTTCACACACTCGGTTGCTGTTGATCGGAACTTTTCAGAGCTTGCGTGTATTGCGAAATGCCTTACAAACACGGATGAATCGATTGCCTTTAATACAGGACTTTGAGCGCGTGGTATAGGTTGCACTCGCGTTGACTTTTAAACTTTTCGCTGAAACTATGCGTCTGTTTCCTTGGCTGAACGAAACGTAAAAGTTGAGCGGAAATATTGTCTTGCCAGTTTACAAGGTTGCCAGATCTACGTTTGACATATGTCCTTTGTCAGCGTAGCCAGATCATGGGTCAAGGGAACTACCGCTGTTAAGGTTAACAGCACCCTCTGTTCTGTTATGGGAAAGTCTGTTGTTAATGACTGTTAAACTTAAATTTTGGGACAACGAAATTCGTACCCTCACAGGCGAATGAGGCTAACGCTAGAATATACAACTTGAGGGGCAGAAACATCCAATTCGGCGTAGGAGATCAAGTTTACGTGCGTAACTTTTCGCAAAGCAATGCTAGTAAACAGTTTAGGCATAAATTAGCTGAAGGGTTAGTCATGGCAACCGTAAATAGAAAATTGAGTCCAGTGTGTTACGAGTTATCCAACGAGAAAGGCCGTAAGATAGGTGTATATCATGTAAAGGATATACAAACAAGATAGGAGCACTGTCCTTTTTCAGGTTACGATTCCATCGGAAACTCCTGAACATAGTCTGTGGTTATAGTGGCCAGTGAAGAGAATGAGTTTTCTATTTTCTAACGGCCGTATAAAATTATTAGATCAGTTAAGGGTTAAATAATTTGGAAGGAGAGCCTTGCAACCGGCTAGAATGTTCCAATCCAAGACAATATAGTTGTCTCGCTCGCACACTGTCGTTCAGTTTCGCCTGGAAAGGGTCCCGTTAAAGCTCGCTGTACTGTCGCGCTGCTGAAAATTTTCGGTCACGCATATTACTTTGCTGCCGATAATCTACCGCCTCAGTTGCGTACTCTCTTGAATGTAAAACCCTCGATGTATAACCTAACCAACGGAATGTGAGTGGAGCACGTGTCGTTGCATAACACGTGTCATTGTCGTGAGTACTGTACAACCCCAACTGCAGGCTATGCTGTCGTCTCGGATATCGGAGTGAGTCATACGCGCGAGCGTTAAAATGAGAGCGCACATACACACATCACCCTGTAGTCTGGCACTCTTGTAATCTGGCAACCCTACTGTGTTGGCCTTTTTCTTTTGTTTTCGCGCCGAGCAATTCTCGAGCTAATTTTGTGTAACTCGCTGAGTATTTTCACGAGCATTTTTGTAGTTAAATAATTAAATTGAACAATGATTTAAAAGTAGCTTAAACTAATATTAAGTAAAAAACTTTTTGTACAGCCAGCTACCAAAGCAATGTCATCCTGAATCATTTTGTAGTATGCGCACATATCGGGTACATAATGTACATTAATAACGTCAAATTATAAATACAAAAAAGTCCAGCAAATTTTCAAGTGCATTGGTAATATGATCACCCAGCAGACAACTGTCGCTGTGTTGGTATGTCACACACAGGCCGACTTACTTGAATATGATTTATATGTCGCGCACGCTGCATTCCCCTGTTTAATATATATTTAATATATTTAATGTATTAATATATTATGGAATTTATATTATTAATGTTTATATAAACTCCAGGAATACACCAGCCCGATTTGCCAAATAGTAATAACACTTTAGTTGTCGTTTTAGTTAAGTTATATTTTCTACAACCGCACTCTCTCGTTGTCTGAAATCAAGTAAGCAAGGGTACGCATGTGCATACAAAAGGAAACAAAAACGTTCTAAGGCAGAGAGGGAGAGAACACAGAGAGGAGAGAGCTTTGCCTCTCTCTGAGATCTTCATGGTTCCCCAGCGGGAACATTCCTCTGGAAAATAACATATTTTCATCAGGTTTCTCCATACAAGCGGAAGGGACTAAACCTCATTCACCCCTTACATTTCTTCCGTCTCTGGTTTCGAAATACACGGGGGTGACACAAAAAGTAAGGGGGAAATGAGGTTTCTATGTGGTTTTCCAAAGGAATTTCAAATTCCCTACACCGTCGCCTGCTAAAAGATACAGGATTTCCAACATTTTTTGCTAAAAGGAAGAGGATTTCCAACACACAAAGAACCACCTTCTTACTTTCCCGGTGGGTCATCCCCTTCCCATACACACACAATGTATATGTGTACAAGTGTGACTTTTGGTATTCTCAACACGCCACCTCAAAAGTTACACTGATACAAATTAAGGAATAACAAAGGATAATTTTCAGACGAGTGTGTGCATATTCAAATGGTTGTAATATTTTTCATTTCTGGGGACTCTTTCTTTTCTGATCCAGCATTTGCTGCAAAGGATTGGGGAAACCCAGCAAAACCCAATCAGATCAATCAAAAACATAAATTAACAAGATTCGTTTATATAAACAGTAATGGTTAGACTAGAAATTATTTTGGTTTGATTATTGTTAAATATATATATATATATATGCCAAGAGATCCAGTTTGTCTTGGTTTTATGGTGGATTATCCATTAACAAAAGGTTTAGGCTGAAGGTCCAGTTAGCCCCAGTTGGTCTCGCAGTGCAGTGAATCTAGCTGTTGGTAGTGGCTTCGTTAAAATATCAGCCAATTGGAAATCTGTGGAAATATACTTGACGCAGATTAGTTTGTTTTCAATTTGTTCCCTGGTAAAATGATATTTAATATCTATGTGCTTAGTTCTCTTGTGGCAAGTAGGATTATTGGCTATACTAATACAACCTTGGTTGTCTTCAAAAATATCTATTGGTCCATTTAATTTTAATTTAATTTCATTTATTAATGACTTTAGCCATAATGCTTCTCTAACACCTTCAAATAAAGCCATATATTCGGCTTCGGTAGATGAAGCAGCAACTGATTTTTGTTTCATAGTACTCCAGGAAATCGAACAATTTCCAAACATTTTAAATATATATCCTGTAGTACTTCTCCTATCAGTCTCATTTCCAGCCCAATCAGAATCGACATACCCTATAAGAATATTATCCACTTTAAGATTCCTTTTGAACGATAACTTTAAGTCAACAGTTCCTTTTAGGTATCTTAAAACTCGTTTAAGACATTGCCATAATTCTTTGTTATTATTATTAGTATACCGGCTTAAGATACTTATTGATGTACTCAAGTCCGGACGTGTACACAACATTATGTACATTAAACAGCCAATTAAATTCCTACATGGTGCTTCACATGGTTCTTCAGCTTGCAAGTCCCCATAATTTAGTTTGCTTGGAAGAGGGGTACTAACTGGATTACAATCTTCCATATTGAATTTCTTTAAAACATTTTTAATATATGCAGATTGACTGAGACAAATTTGATCATCTTTTCGATCAATTTTTATACCAAGGAAATGTCGTATTTCACATAAGTCAGTCATTTGGAACGTACTTGAAAGATAAGTTTTAAATTTAGACATACTTTCGGAATTACTGGTGGCAATTACCACATCGTCAACATACAATAGTATATATATATTTACTTATATCTCCTTTATTTAAAATATATATACAATGTATATTATACATAGGTCTACTTCTAGATTCTGAAATCCAAAATTTTTAAATGCACTTTCGAAAGCCTCAAACCAGCATCGTGCAGCTTGCTTAAGGCAACAAATAGCTTTATTTACTTTACATACATTATTTCCATCATACTGGTTTAAACCTTTTGGAACCTTCAAGTAAATTTCATCCTTCAAAGTTCCATTTAAAAATTCGGTTTTTACATCCATATGATGGATCAGTAAATTATATTGATTCGAAAATGCTAAAAGAAATCTCAAACTAGAAATTCGTGCAACTGGTGCAAAGGTCATAGTCCATCATATATTCTTGGGTTAAGCCCCTTGCTACTAGTCTTGCCTGATGTTTTAGTAAAAAAAAACATTTTCGTCTTGCTTTAAATTAAAATCCCACTTGCAATCTACTATGATTTTATGCATAGGTCTTTGCACTAAGCACCATGTATTATTTACAAAATGAGAATTTAGTTCATCTTGAATGGCTTCCTCCCACAAGGTTCGGTCATCTCGAAATTTAATTTCCTCATATGTATTGGGAATATCACTTAAACACAATTGGGTATTCATAAGGCATTTTTCTAAAAATCTATATAATAATTTTGGTTTATCTTTATTTCTCTCACTGCGTCTGACTTGTTGATTTTCATTTTCTTGTATATTATCACCAGTTTCAACTACTGGATCGGTATTCTCGAGACAAGTGGAATTTTCATTTGAGTTTTCACCAGACTTTGAATCCATTGATTCATTCATTTCCTGTGTTGGAAAATCAAACTCTTCATTCTCTTCAATTGGAGAATCATGACTTCTGCTAACATCATTATGTTTTACCACAGAGTCATTATACCCGTTACTCGTAGAGTAAAAGGGTATATTGTATTCGTGCAAAAGTATGTAACAGCTAGAAGGAAACGTTTCCGACCCTATAAAGTATATATATTCTTGATCAGGATCACTAGCCGAGTCGATCTAGCCATGTCCGTCTGTCCGTCTGTCCGTCTGTCTGTCTGTCTGTCTGTCTGTCCGTCTGTCCGTCTGTCCGTCTGTCTGTATGAACGCTGAGATCTCGGAAACTATAAAAGCTAGACGATTGGTATTTGGCATGAAGATTCTTGGAGTTCCTACGCAGCGCAAGTTTGTTTCAAAAGGGTGCCACGCCCCCTCTAACGCCCACAATCGCTTATATACGATTTTAAAAATTTCAATATTTCGGAAAAGTAAAAATGCAGTTTTATTGTGTTTATCAATACCTATCGAAATGTAGAAGAAATTTTTCAAATCGGACCATTCGTTAAAAAGTTGTGCGTGTTCAAAGTTTCTCCATCTCCCTCGCACTCCCTTTACCTGAGTAACGGGTATCTGATTGTCGGGGCACCCGATCATAGCGTTCTCTCTTGTTTTCATTTAAAGTCATAGATTCTATGCTTTTTTCGTCCACCACTACATCTCTAGCTATCATAAATTTTCTCGATTCCCCATTCCACAATTTATAGCCATTTGGCTCATACCCAACGAGTATAGTCTTGATCGATTTCTCGTCAAATTTTCGCTTACGAACTTTATTTAGTGCGTATACAGTCGATCCAAATATTTTCAAATATTTTAATATTGGCTTCTTTTTATGCCACATCTCATATGGTGTTTTTCTTATATTTTCCAAAGCTCTACTTGGGGACCTATTAACTAAATAAGTTGCTGTTAAAACAGCTTCACCCCAAAAACTTTTATTAAGTTTAGTACAGTTAATCATAGATCGAGCTTTTTCGGTGATTGTCCTAATCATCCGCTCTGCAACACCATTCAATTGTGGGGTATGAGGAACCGTTAAATGATAGCTGATACCTTTTTCGACACAAAATTCACGCATTTCATTAGAGAGGTATTCCCTGCCATTATCAATAAATAGATTTACCATTTTTAAGTTGAAATGAGCCTCACTTTTCGCCACAAAGTCTTTGAATACAAAAAACACGTCTGATTTATAAGTTATTAAATATGTCACACAGTAATGTGTAAACTGATCAATAAATACTACATAGTAGTTTTTATTATCAATAGTTGAGGGCGTAATCGGACCACATACATCTGAATGAACTACGAACAATGGGCGGTCAATATTTTCTTTGTTTTTAGATTTTTCAAATTTTAGCCTAGATTGTTTTCCGTTAATACATGCCTCACATAATTCATTTCTATTTAGTTGCACGTTTTTTATAAGTTCAACATCTTCAAACAAGCTGTTTCGTTTAATTTCTAAGAATTTTCCTACACTAATATGGCCTAACCTTTCATGCCACAAGCGATACTCTGCCTCATTTGAAATTTTGGTTGTATATACTTTACTATTTAAATAAAATTTC
>JBAMCF010000688.1:0-34173 GCA_037075285.1 Drosophila lutescens
ACAGACAGACAGACAGACAGACAGACAGACAGACAGACAGACAGACAGACAGACAGACAGACAGACAGACAGACAGACAGACAGACAGACAGACAGACAGACAGACAGACAGACAGACAGACAGACAGACAGACAGACAGACAGACAGACAGACAGACAGACAGACAGACAGACAGACAGACAGACAGACAGACAGACAGACAGACAGACAGACAGACAGACAGACAGACAGACAGACAGACAGACAGACAGACAGACAGACAGACAGACAGACAGACAGACAGACAGACAGACAGACAGCGACAGCAGACTGACTCTCTGTCTGTGACGACGCTGAGATCTCGGAAACTATAAAAGCTAGAAGATTGGCGTTTTGCATGCAGATTCTAGGAGTTCCTACGCAGCGCAAGTTTGTTTCAAAAGGGTGCCACGCCCCCTCTAACGCCCACAATCGCTTATATACGATTTTAAAAATTTCAATATTTCGGAAAAGTAAAAATGCAGTTTTATTGTGTTTATCAATACCTATCGAAATGTAGAAGACATTTTTCAAATCGGACCATTCATTAAAAAGTTATACGCAATCAAAATTGTTCATATATCTATCTCCCTCGCACTCCCTTTAGCCCCAATAGATAGTCGGGACACCAACCCGAGTACAGCGTTCGCACTCCCTTTAGCTGAGTGACGGGTATTAGATAGTCGGGACACCAACCCGACTATAGCGTTCTCTCTTGTTTTGATATGTAAAGAAGCTACTACGGCCGGGGTGATTCTCAGCGGCCCAGAGTTCCCCCGGCGGAGCTATCGGCGACGCATGCTGTGGCCCGTAATGCTCCAGCGGCCAATGTCCCAGTCCGTACCCGGCATTATCCAGCGGCCCGTACACAAATTGTCCAGCGGCCCGTGCTCCCAATCCCGATCGTCCGCGCGGACGGTCCCAGCCGCGGAAGAGCTATGTGTGTCCCGGAATGCTCCAGCGGCCCGTGCTCAAGTCTGTACCCGGAAATGGTCCAGCGGTCAGTCCTCGAGTCCGTGCCCGGATCCAGAGGCCACAGGAAAAAGGGATCAGGTAGCCCGCGAAAAGCCCTAGCTTGGAGGTCCCGGGGTACACGAGGAAAAGAAGAGGAGTGAACTATTCGTCCTTTTGTTTACTTGCTGCTTGAAGCTTCGGCGGCAGCGCTGCTTGAAACTTTGGAGGCAGCGCTGCTCGCGTCGTTGATGGTGTCTTTTACTCCTTTGATTGTGTGAGCGACGCGGCTGCTGTTTTAATCGGTGATTGCGCTTCGTCTCTTAATTCTCTTAGTATTCCTAGTTCTCTTAAACATATAATTGACTTTATGGCTTCCTGCCCTCTTAAAATATATTTTGGCTTCGTGCCCTCTTACACTACATGTCTTGTGGCTTCGTGCCCTCTTAAACTAAAGCTTAACCTAATGATTTTGGCGCCGTCGAATTTGTGTCTTCAGATAATAGTTTGTGGAATAGGAGTAGTGGAATTGAGTGTAATACCCACCATGGGTGTAATACCCACTACCAATCTGACTACCAATCTGACGAGATGCAACGAGGTATCGAATACCCAAAATATTCGAATCTTACTCCCAAACAATAATGTTTTGGATATTCAGCTGAAGCTGTATAAGAACAGTTCACTGCTGAGTATCCAAAACATTGATGAGTTAGAGAGTAAATTTAAAGCCTCACAAGGTAAGAATATCAATAACAATAGCAATATAAATAACAATATCAAGAACAATAACAATAGCAAGCAATATTACAGAAGAAAGTAATCTAAAATAAGATGAAGTCGAGAAGCCCCACAAGGTAAATAACAATAACAATCACAAAAAAAAAATGTTTAAAAATTGTCTCTATGTAATTTAATTTCAGAAGCAAGCAATAATACAGAAGAGAGTAATCTAATAAAAGATGAAGTTGACGAAGCCCCACAAGGTATATAACAATAACAATAACAAAAAATATTTTTTTTTAAACTTTCTCTATTATATATAATTTCAGAAGCAACAACAACTACAACGGAAGCAACAACAACCGAAGCAACAACAACTACAACAGAAGCAACAACAACCGAAGCAACAACAAATATAACAGAAGCAACAACAACAACACCAGCACCAGCTAATTTACAACTTTTTGATGAGTATGATGACTTGGCACCCTGGAGTAGATGTAGTAGGCGCATGTAAGTGAAGATTTAAAAATTTTAAATAAAACAGAGAAGCAAAGTGTAGCAAAAAAATTATTCTTTTCTTAAAAAAGAATTGTTAGACAAGTTTAAATCATATTTACTTCAAAGGGAAAATAGAGAGGGGGTACTATTGTAACAGGAAATAGGGGTTTCAATAGGTATTATAAACTCGGTTATAAAAACATTTTCGTATTAAGAATTCAATGTCATTACGTATCCAAAAGGTTAAAAAAAACGTTCTTATCTAGACACTTACAAAGTAATAATAACCTGTGCAGAAATTGATGACGATCTTTTTTACTACCCAAGACTGCAAGGAACAATAGTTTTACCTGCTCCTCCCAAGGGTGTAAATAAAAGTTGAGGAATTAGACTTAGCTGGCGTAGGCTCTGACGGGGGGAAATTATGTCTTTAAAACTGTGGAATTATCTATTTAGCCGACGAATACAAAATGAGAGAAATAAATTACACTCACCAATTCCCTGCGAAATTCGCAAATTTATATACAAATATTGAAATATACATATATTGAAAATTTATAAACAAATATTCAAAACAACACCAATACACGCATATATTATATTTAATACACATTCATATATTTACAAAACTTTATATTGTTCAACACATTTTATCAAATATACTAATCAAATAATTATTTTCTATCGTTAAATCTAAAATTGTTTCTGTTTGTTGGGGTTGGGGGGCAATTCATTATAAAACATTTGAAATTCAAGTGATTTGTAAAGTAAGTAATTTTCAACATTTTCTATTTATTTTTTTAGGAAGTTGTGTAAAGTTTTTTTTTGCTCAGTCTGGAATTCAAGATTTTCGACAGTTTTACCGTAGACTGCATTATTTAATAATTTAAAAAAATCTTTTTCAAATGTACTTTTAGCTTTTTAGCGATATTGGGTGTTAGGATCAATATACGTTTTGAGCCAAGGTTTTGCTCAAAACGTATCTTTCTATGAATCTTTTTAAGCTGCAACGCATTAAGCAAACATTGCTGTACATTTTTATAATGAATAATACAATTTTTTTTATTTCCGAGGCAATTAATTTTTTTTACTTTTTCGCTATTAGTGGCTAACTTGGTTGTTGCACAAAACGGTAAATCACTATGTTAATCATGGATACTGTATGGATAACCATAATTTTCTATGTCTATGGGAGACAACCACTCAAACCCTTGGTAAGGTAAAGGTTGAGACATTGCCCAACCATACAAATTATTTGCATCTAAATACATTAAAATGATGACTCTTTACTATCATCATAGTCTCTTAAGTATTTATTATTTGCTTTAGTAAATCTGTGGCAGCATTGAACCAAACCACCCCGAATTCCACTTTGTATAAATTTATACATATCAATATCAGTTATTAACTGTAACTCAATTTGTGTGGTTTTCAGCATTGCCTGCCAAGATAAACCTAGTGTTGTATAAAAATGAGCTGGGTCAAGAGAATAAATTTTTTATTATATTATATGATGGACGTTGATACACTACGAGCAGTACAAACAAGTGGCCCAACGATACCAAGCACGTGCTTGTTACGCGCGGGACCCTTTATCAATTAGGGCAAAAATGCGAGTTCGCGAGGAAGATACATGAAACAAATAGAGACGGGACACATTATAAAGGCTAAAACTAAGATTGAAGCAAATGAGATAAAATTTTAGTGTTTAATACAGGGATAGATGTTGAAGTGCAAATTAAATGATAAATAATGTTATAATTTTTACATAGAACGCGAAAGGGATCATGGAGAGTAAAATTTGATGTACATCGAGGCAAATTAAGAGGATAATAATTTCGTGTTAGTCTAACAGGGACATTAAAAGTTAAACGGCTTACCAGTTCTACAGAACTAATATCACCTATTATAAGATTTTGCATAAAAATAGTACCAAGCATTTCGGATTTCAAGTGTAGGTAAATTAAGCAATAGTAATCTACTCTGGTCGGAAGGTAGCCTTACGTTTTGATCCCAGTTCAAACTACGAAGGGCAAAAAGGAGACATTTTTTTTGTACCGACTCAATACGGTCGATGTACACTTGATATTGTGGACTCCAAACTGAAGAACAATATTCCAAAATAGGACGGACAAGGGAGGTAAATATTGGGTTGGCAAGAAAGTCATGTCGTTTTTTTTCAATATTTTCAAAGATGATTTATTTATATCAGGCCTTATAATTAATTCAAAATTACGTATGGCCGTCTATTTTGGAATATTGTTCTTCAGTTTGGAGTCCACAATATCAAGTGTACATCGACCGTATTGAGTCGGTACAAAAAAAATGTCTCCTTTTTGCCCTTCGTAGTTTGAACTGGGATCAAAACGTAAGGCTACCTTCCGACCAGAGTAGATTACTATTGCTTAATTTACCTACACTTGAAATCCGAAATGCTTGGTACTATTTTTATGCAAAATCTTATAATAGGTGATATTAGTTCTGTAGAACTGGTAAGCCGTTTAACTTTTAATGTCCCTGTTAGACTAACACGAAATTATTATCCTCTTAATTTGCCTCGATGTACATCAAATTTTACTCTCCATGATCCCTTTCGCGTTCTATGTAAAAATTATAACATTATTTATCATTTAATTTGCACTTCAACATCTATCCCTGTATTAAACACTAAAATTTTATCTCATTTGCTTCAATCTTAGTTTTAGCCTTTATAATGTGTCCCGTCTCTATTTGTTTCATGTATCTTCCTCGCGAACTCGCATTTTTGCCCTAATTGATAAAGGGTCCCGCGCGTAACAAGCACGTGCTTGGTATCGTTGGGCCACTTGTTTGTACTGCTCGTAGTGTATCAACGTCCATCATATAATATAATAAAAAATTTATTCTCTTGACCCAGCTCATTTTTATACAACACTAGGTTTATCTTGGCAGGCAATGCTGAAAACCACACAAATTGAGTTACAGTTAATAACTGATATTGATATGTATAAATTTATACAAAGTGGAATTCGGGGTGGTTTGGTTCAATGCTGCCACAGATTTACTAAAGCAAATAATAAATACTTAAGAGACTATGATGATAGTAAAGAGTCATCATTTTAATGTATTTAGATGCAAATAATTTGTATGGTTGGGCAATGTCTCAACCTTTACCTTACCAAGGGTTTGAGTGGTTGTCTCCCATAGACATAGAAAATTATGGTTATCCATACAGTATCCATGATTAACATAGTGATTTACCGTTTTGTGCAACAACCAAGTTAGCCACTAATAGCGAAAAAGTAAAAAAAATTAATTGCCTCGGAAATAAAAAAAATTGTATTATTCATTATAAAAATGTACAGCAATGTTTGCTTAATGCGTTGCAGCTTAAAAAGATTCATAGAAAGATACGTTTTGAGCAAAACCTTGGCTCAAAACGTATATTGATCCTAACACCCAATATCGCTAAAAAGCTAAAAGTACATTTGAAAAAGATTTTTTTAAATTATTAAATAATGCAGTCTACGGTAAAACTCTCGAAAATCTTGAATTCCAGACTGAGCAAAAAAAAACTTTACACAACTTCCTAAAAAAATAAATAGAAAATGTTGAAAATGACTTACTTTACAAATCACTTGAATTTCAAATGTTTTATAATGAATTGCCCCCCAACCCCAACAAACAGAAACAATTTTAGATTTAACGATAGAAAATAATTATTTGATTAGTATATTTGATAAAATGTGTTGAACAATATAAAGTTTTGTAAATATATGAATGTGTATTAAATATAATATATGCGTGTATTGGTGTTGTTTTGAATATTTGTTTATAAATTTTCAATATATGTATATTTCAATATTTGTATATAAATTTGCGAATTTCGCAGGGAATTGGTGAGTGTAATTTATTTCTCTCATTTTGTATTCGTCGGCTAAATAGATAATTCCACAGTTTTAAAGACATAATTTCCCCCCGTCAGAGCCTACGCCAGCTAAGTCTAATTCCTCAACTTTTATTTACACCCTTGGGAGGAGCAGGTAAAACTATTGTTCCTTGCAGTCTTGGGTAGTAAAAAAGATCGTCATCAATTTCTGCACAGGTTATTATTACTTTGTAAGTGTCTAGATAAGAACGTTTTTTTTAACCTTTTGGATACGTAATGACATTGAATTCTTAATACGAAAATGTTTTTATAACCGAGTTTATAATACCTATTGAAACCCCTATTTCCTGTTACAATAGTACCCCCTCTCTATTTTCCCTTTGAAGTAAATATGATTTAAACTTGTCTAACAATTCTTTTTTAAGAAAAGAATAATTTTTTTGCTACACTTTGCTTCTCTGTTTTATTTAAAATTTTTAAATCTTCACTTACATGCGCCTACTACATCTACTCCAGGGTGCCAAGTCATCATACTCATCAAAAAGTTGTAAATTAGCTGGTGCTGGTGTTGTTGTTGTTGCTTCTGTTATATTTGTTGTTGCTTCGGTTGTTGTTGCTTCTGTTGTAGTTGTTGTTGCTTCGGTTGTTGTTGCTTCCGTTGTAGTTGTTGTTGCTTCTGAAATTATATATAATAGAGAAAGTTTAAAAAAATATTTTTTGTTATTGTTATTGTTATATACCTTGTGGGGCTTCGTCAACTTCATCTTTTATTAGATTACTCTCTTCTGTATTATTGCTTGCTTCTGAAATTAAATTACATAGAGACAATTTTTAAACATTTTTTTTTGTGATTGTTATTGTTATTTACCTTGTGGGGCTTCTCGACTTCATCTTATTTTAGATTACTTTCTTCTGTAATATTGCTTGCTATTGTTATTGTTCTTGATATTGTTATTTATATTGCTATTGTTATTGATATTCTTACCTTGTGAGGCTTTAAATTTACTCTCTAACTCATCAATGTTTTGGATACTCAGCAGTGAACTGTTCTTATACAGCTTCAGCTGAATATCCAAAACATTATTGTTTGGGAGTAAGATTCGAATATTTTGGGTATTCGATACCTCGTTGCATCTCGTCAGATTGGTAGTCAGATTGGTAGTGGGTATTACACCCATGGTGGGTATTACACTCAATTCCACTACTCCTATTCCACAAACTATTATCTGAAGACACAAATTCGACGGCGCCAAAATCATTAGGTTAAGCTTTAGTTTAAGAGGGCACGAAGCCACAAGACATGTAGTGTAAGAGGGCACGAAGCCAAAATATATTTTAAGAGGGCAGGAAGCCATAAAGTCAATTATATGTTTAAGAGAACTAGGAATACTAAGAGAATTAAGAGACGAAGCGCAATCACCGATTAAAACAGCAGCCGCGTCGCTCACACAATCAAAGGAGTAAAAGACACCATCAACGACGCGAGCAGCGCTGCCTCCAAAGTTTCAAGCAGCGCTGCCGCCGAAGCTTCAAGCAGCAAGTAAACAAAAGGACGAATAGTTCACTCCTCTTCTTTTCCTCGTGTACCCCGGGACCTCCAAGCTAGGGCTTTTCGCGGGCTACCTGATCCCTTTTTCCTGTGGCCTCTGGATCCGGGCACGAACTCGAGGACTGACCGCTGGACCATTTCCGGGTACAGACTTGAGCACGGGCCGCTGGAGCATTCCGGGACACACATAGCTCTTCCGCGGCTGGGACCGTCCGCGCGGACGATCGGGATTGGGAGCACGGGCCGCTGGACAATTTGTGTACGGGCCGCTGGATAATGCCGGGTACGGACTGGGACATTGGCCGCTGGAGCATTACGGGCCACAGCATGCGTCGCCGATAGCTCCGCCGGGGGAACTCTGGGCCGCTGAGAATCTCCCCGGCCGTAGTAGCTTCTTTACATATCAAAACAAGAGAGAACGCTATAGTCGGGTTGGTGTCCCGACTATCTAATACCCGTCACTCAGCTAAAGGGAGTGCGAACGCTGTACTCGGGTTGGTGTCCCGACTATCTATTGGGGCTAAAGGGAGTGCGAGGGAGATAGATATATGAACAATTTTGATTGCGTATAACTTTTTAATGAATGGTCCGATTTGAAAAATGTCTTCTACATTTCGATAGGTATTGATAAACACAATAAAACTGCATTTTTACTTTTCCGAAATATTGAAATTTTTAAAATCGTATATAAGCGATTGTGGGCGTTAGAGGGGGCGTGGCACCCTTTTGAAACAAACTTGCGCTGCGTAGGAACTCCTAGAATCTGCATGCAAAACGCCAATCTTCTAGCTTTTATAGTTTCCGAGATCTCAGCGTCTGTCTCAGACAGCGAGTCTGTCTGTCTGTCTGTCTGTCTGTCTGTCTGTCTGTCTGTCTGTCTGTCTGTCTGTCTGTCTGTCTGTCTGTCTGTCTGTCTGTCTGTCTGTCTGTCTGTCTGTCTGTCTGTCTGTCTGTCTGTCTGTCTGTCTGTCTGTCTGTCTGTCTGTCTGTCTGTCTGTCTGTCTGTCTGTCTGTCTGTCTGTCTGTCTGTCTGTCTGTCTGTCTGTCTGTCTGTCTGTCTGTCTGTCTGTCTGTCTGTCTGTCTGTCTGTCTGTCTGTCTGTCTGTCTGTCTGTCTGTCTGTCTGTCTGTCTGTCTGTCTGTCTGTCTGTCTGTCTGTCTGTCTGTCTGTCTGTCTGTCTGTCTGTCTGTCTGTCTGTCTGTCTGTCTGTCTGTCTGTCTGTCTGTCTGTCTGTCTGTCTGTCTGTCTGTCTGTCTGTCTGTCTGTCTGTCTGTCTGTCTGTCTGTCTGTCTGTCTGTCTGTCTGTCTGTCTGTCTGTCTGTCTGTCTGTCTGTCTGTCTGTCTGTCTGTCTGTCTGTCTGTCTGTCTGTCTGTCTGTCTGTCTGTCTGTCTGTCTGTCTGTCTGTCTGTCTGTCTGTCTGTCTGTCTGTCTGTCTGTCTGTCTGTCTGTCTGTCTGTCTGTCTGTCTGTCTGTCTGTCTGTCTGTCTGTCTGTCTGTCTGTCTGTCTGTCTGTCTGTCTGTCTGTCTGTCTGTCTGTCTGTCTGTCTGTCTGTCTGTCTGTCTGTCTGTCTGTCTGTCTGTCTGTCTGTCTGTCTGTCTGTCTGTCTGTCTGTCTGTCTGTCTGTCTGTCTGTCTGTCTGTCTGTCTGTCTGTCTGTCTGTCTGTCTGTCTGTCTGTCTGTCTGTCTGTCTGTCTGTCTGTCTGTCTGTCTGTCTGTCTGTCTGTCTGTCTGTCTGTCTGTCTGTCTGTCTGTCTGTCTGTCTGTCTGTCTGTCTGTCTGTCTGTCTGTCTGTCTGTCTGTCTGTCTGTCTGTCTGTCTGTCTGTCTGTCTGTCTGTCTGTCTGTCTGTCTGTCTGTCTGTCTGTCTGTCTGTCTGTCTGTCTGTCTGTCTGTCTGTCTGTCTGTCTGTCTGTCTGTCTGTCTGTCTGTCTGTCTGTCTGTCTGTCTGTCTGTCTGTCTGTCTGGCTGTCTGTCTGTCTGTCTGTCTGTCTGTCTGTCTGTCTGTCTGTCTGTCTGTCTGTCTGTCTGTCTGTCTGTCTGTCTGTCTGTCTGTCTGTCTGTCTGTCTGTCTGTCTGTCTGTCTGTCTGTCTGTCTGTCTGTCTGTCTGTCTGTCTGTCTGTCTGTCTGTCTGTCTGTCTGTCTGTCTGTCTGTCTGCCTGTCTGTCTGCCTGTCTGTCTGTCTGTCTGTCTGTCTGTCTGTCTGTCTGTCCGTATGAACGCTGAGATCTCGGAAACTATAAAAGCTAGAAGATTGGTATTTGGCATGAAGATTCTTGGAGTTCCTACGCAGCGCAAGTTTGTTTCAAAAGGGTGCCACGCCCCCTCTAACGCCCTCAATCGCTTATATACGATTTTAAAAATTTCAATATTTCGGAAAAGTAAAAATGCAGTTTTTTTGTGTTTATCAATACCTATCGAAATGTAGAATTTTCAAATCGGACCATTCGTTAAAAAGTTATGCGTGTTCAAAGTTTCTATCTCCATCTCCCTCGCACTCCCTTTACCTGAGTAACGGGTATCTGATTGTCGGGGCACCCGACTTTAGCGTTCTCTCTTGTTTTACTTTAATATTATCAATTTATGATTTTGTTATACCCTTGCAGAGGGTATTATAATTTCAGTCAGATATTGTAACGCAGTGAAGGAGACGTTTCCGACCACATAAAGTATATATATTCTTGATCAGCACCAATAGCCGAGTCCATCTAACCATGTCCGTCTGTCCGTCTGTCCGTTTCTATGCGAACTAGTCTCTCAGTTTTAAAGCTATCGCAATGAAACTTTCCCAAAAGTCTTCTTTCTATTGCAGGTAGTACATATGTCGGAGCGAGCCGGATCGGACCACTATATCTTAAGGCTCCCATACGAATAATCAAACAAATATAAGAAAATTCATTGTAACTTTGCAGGAAGTAGGCGTTTTGATTTCTGACAACTTAAAAAGGTATTTCTTTTATCTGCAAGGGTATATAAGCTTCGGCTGGCCGAAGCTAGCTTCCTTTCTTGTTTTATTTAGGTGCATAACAAGCCCTGCCTTTTGATATTTTTATACCCTTGCAGAGGGTATTATAATTTTGGTCAGAAGTTTGTAACGCAGTGAAGGAGACGTTTCCGACACCATAAAGTATATATGTTCTTGATCAGAATCAATAGGGGAGTCGATATAGCCATGTCCGTCTGTCCGTCTATCCGTCTGACCGTCTGTCTGTCTGTCCGTCTGTTTCAATATAGTTTTCGAGCTCAGTTTAAAAGCTAGCGACTTAAAACTTTCACAGTCATCCTAAAATATGTGTACGCAGATCAAGTTTGAAAATCGACCAGATCGGACGTCTATATCCTAGAGCTCCCATAGGAACAATCGGATATAACTTGCAAAATTCAAGATATTTCGCTCAGTGTAAGAGCTATTGACAAGAATCTTTCCAAATCGTATTTTTTTGTGCATACCTTCATCAGGGTAAAAGCGCGTGCCGATCGGACGTCTATATCCTTTAGCTCCCATTTGAACAATATCCTATAGCTCCCATTTGAACAATAGGGAGAAAAATGTAATTTTTTGAAATATGAAGTATTTATACCCGTTAATCGTAGAGCAAAAGGGTATATTGTATTCGTGCAAAAGTATGTAACAGGGAGAAGGTAACGTTTCCGACCCTATAAAGTATATATATTCTTGATCAGGATCACTAGCTGAGTCGATATAGCCATGTCCGTCTGTCCGTCTGTCTGTCTGTCTGTCCGTATAAACGCTGAGATCTCGGAAACTATAAAAGCTAGAGGATTGGTACTTGGCATGAAGATTCTTGGAGTTCCTACGCAGCGCAAGTTTGTTTCAAGAAGGTGCCACGCCCCCTCTAACGCCCACTATCGCTTATATACGATTTTACAAATTTAAATATTTCGGAAAAGTAAAAATGCAGTTTTATTGTGTTTATCAATATCTATCGAAATGTAGAATTTTTCAAATCGGACCATTCGTTAAAAAGTTATGCGTGATCAAAGTTTCTATCTCCATCTCCCTCGCACTCCCTTTACCTGAGTAACGGGTATCTGATAGTCGGGGCACCCGACTATAACGTTCTCTCTTGTTTGTTTATTAATTCATATTGCTATTGTAGTCAAATTTTTATACCCGTTACTCGTAGAGTAAAGGGTATATTGTATTCGTGCAAAAGTATGTAACAGGTAGAAGGAAGCGTTTCCGACCCTGTAAAGTATATATATTCTTGATCAGGATCACTAGCCGAGTCGATCTAGCCATGTCTGTCTGTACGTCTGTCTGTCCGTCTGTCTGTCTGTCTGTCTATCTGTATGAACGCTGAGATCTCGGAAACTATAAAAGCTAGAAGGTTGAGATTTCACACACATATTCTTGGGCTTCCTACGCAGCGCAAGTTTGTTTCATCGAGGTGCCACGCCCACAATCGCCATAAACGATTTTCAAATGTGTCTGGAGGCCACATCTTTTAAGATTTTAAAAATATATAAACACAATTTGAAATGTAGAAGACATTTTTGAAAACGGACCATTCATTTAAAAGTTATACGCAATCAAAATTGTTTATATATCTATCTCCCTCGCACTCCCTTTAGCCCTAATAGATAGTCGGGACACCAACCCGACTATAGCGTTCTCTCTTGTTATTCGTGAAATCTGCAAGGGTATTAAAACTTCGGCTTGCCGAAGTTAGCTTCCGTCCTCGTTTATTATAGAATTAACTCGAATGAACTCAGTCAAAACTGTCATTATGTTTCATTCCCATTCGGACTGAGTCTAAGGTGTTCATTCAGATTCACTCAAATTTTATTGAAGTTTCACTCATTCACACTCATTCGTAAGGAACATGAATGATTCATAGGGCGATTTGTGTTTTGGAAATCCTCTTCCTTTTAGCAGAAAATGTTGGAAATCCTGTATCTTTTAGCAGGCGACGGTGTAGGGAAAATGTAAATTCCTTTGGAAAACCACATAGAAACCTCATTTACCCCTCACTTTTTGTGTCAACCCCGTGTATTTTGAAAGCAGAGACGGAAGAAATGTAAGGCGTGAATGAGGTTTTGTCCCTTCCGCTTCTATGGAGAAACCTAATGAAAATAACATATTTTCCAGTGAAACTTTCCCGCTGGGTTATCCCAGTTTGCATCGTTTAATTTAAAAATTGGTGTCTTTTTGTTGATGATGGTGTCGGTTCGAAAAAGGGTGATGATGATTTGGAGGTGGTCGCTTCCGCAAAGGTCATCTATTAGATTCCAGGTTGTGAGTGTTGTGGGTGAGGTAGAACAAAAGCTGAGGTCAATATGTGTGAAGGTGTAGTAAAGTGTGTTGGTGCAGTTTTTGCATGTAGGGTTGTCTTGCTTGCAGCCAGGTTGATGTTGAAGCGAATGCATTTTTTGCATTGCATAGGACGTGGTATGTTTGGGCGTGTGAATACTATTTCGTAGCCAATAAACACTTTTTCAGGGAGATTGGTAGAATTAAATGTAAGCGTTATAAGTCCTATTGGAACTCGATTTCGATCGACTAGTTTGGTCCATTTGTAGACCTCAGAAACTTTTTGGGACTTCAGTTCGGCTAGAATTTCTTCTCTATGATATTTCTAAGCAAATTACAATAAATAACTCCTTTGGTCTCGTTAAGGTTCTTGTGTTCGTATGCTTCTACGTCTACTTCAAAAATTTTTTAATTTTTAGTAGTTTTTTGGCTTGTTGTATGTTTTTTGTTTGAATTAGAATTGTACCTGCTCTTGTAATTATACATTTTTCCACTTCACCTCCACAGATGTAGTCGATTGATTTTTTTAGAATGAATGGGTGTGTGTTTTCCGGGGATGTATTGTCTTTACTTTTTATAACTATGAATTTATGTTAAATTATTGACTTTTTAGAACAAATTTTGTTTTTGTCTGGTGGTAACATTTTGCTTTCGATGGGCGAACCATCTGCTTGTGGTTGTTGTGATCATGTGACTGTTTGTTGTTGTATTTGTTTGATTTTTTGGGTGTCTATTTTGTTCACTTGTTTGTTTTTGAAAATTTTGTTAATAAGCACTGGTTGTTGGTGATTTCAGATCGCCGTAGCTGCACGTCTTTACTCAATGAGGTCTGGAGTAAAACTGTATAAACCCTTTAATTTTTATATTTTTAAAGAAAATCGTAGAAAAGGTTACACCAATAATGCACGAATTTTATAGTCCTAACCGCAATACATTTTTTAAGTTGGGACATACGAGTATTACAGCCCTGTTTAAGTTAACAGCTGTAAACGGCCAAAAAATCACCGTTGTCCCAAGCTTAAAATAAAATTCTTTTGCTGGTGGATTCTAATGATCTTTAGCTGTTTTTTTTTTTTTTTGAAAGTACCATCTACCAGAAGAAGCTATACAACAAATTTTGGTTTTTAGGCGTGTATTTTTAAAGAAGTCATTTATGCCACAGCTATTGCATTTTTTCAACTTTTACAACCTTTTACACTTTTACGCTTTAAAAAAAATGACACCATAATAAAATATGTAAGTGCCCATTTCTTAATCAGGGAGATGTACTTTACCGGAAAACCAAGGTTGCCTTCTTACTAAGACCATTGCTTAATTTTCCGATTACAAAGGTGTTCCTATGGACGGACTCGGAGATCACTCTGCATTGGATCAAAAGTGGCGAAATAGTTTCGGCCACAAGTTTCACAAGTAAATTTTGTGACCGATGAGCTCGCTCAGAGACTTAAGATTAAAAGAGAGGACGTGTGTTTCAGCTTGCGGGGCATTGGTGGAACTAATGTTCAAGCAACCATAAAAATACACACGATAGTGAAGTCGCGAGTCGGTAGCAGTTAGATGTCTTCCGAATTTTACATACTACAAAATATTTATGGTTATCATCCGGATCAAACGGTGAACACCAGCGGCTAGAGGGTACCTGAAAATATTCAATTGGCAGATCCACTCTTCTTTAAGCCACAGAAACGAAATACGTGAAGTGCAATCAAAACTCAAGGTCTGAGCGAGAGAGACCCGAGCGTAAGAACGTAAGAAAATGGAAAGAGTCGTAGACTGAAGTGAGAGCAGAATAGTTTACAGCACTGCAAAGTTCTCAACCGCCAATTTTACTTCCACGGATTCCCGCTCTTTTTACTAACAGCGAACCGTGCCTTCTAGCACTTTCCACTCTGCCTATCAGATCTTTCTTCTCTCTTTAGAAGAACGAATATTAGCAAAAAGAGACAAAATGCGCGCCACATTTCAAATAATTTAGATTTCGCGTTAAGGTACTGTGAATTATAGTAACCACAGGGAAAATGGACAAAAAGTTCAAATTATCCATTTGAATTTGGCCAGTAAAATTTGTGTGACGCAGCGACATGTGTATGCCCTTTCATTTTAGGACCATTATTGTATTCCGATATAAAAAAATTAATTTTGTTTGTTAGTGATTTTTGGCGACCTGTGTTACTATTGAATACGTTTTTAGCGGACTCGAGGTCAGTTTATTTAACGTTGAGTTATTTTTATTTCTATAACTCAACGGTCTAGCATTTCAACACACTGCACTCGGTGAGGAGTGAACCTCGGACTTTCTGGGATCTGCAGATTTCGGTAGGGCGTCACCGCTACCTCATCAGCCAGAGAAGAGGATGTGAGCTGAGCGTCGAAACTTCTATTTATATCACATCTAGGAATCTGTAATTAAGCATTACATACTTCTAGGTTGTAACATACTTCAAAGCTTCGTCGCTTAAACTTCTAATGTGTGTGAAAGCTATAGTCGTTTTTTGTCTGTTTGGAAACAATCTGTTTCCCAATTTCAGACGTGAATTTGTTAAATTCGAACGTACGCATTTCTTGTTTTATAAACTTAAATTGAATTTACTCAAAAACAAGAGAGAACGCTATAGTCGGATTGGTGTCCCGACTATCTAATAATCGTAACTCAGCTAAAGGGAGTGCGAAGCAGATAGATATATAAACAATTTTGATTGCGTATAACTTTTTAATGAATGGTCCGATTTGAAAAATGTCTTCTACATTTCGATAGATATTAATAAACACTATAAAATTGCATTTATATATTTTTAAAATCTTAAAAGATGTGGCCTCCAGACACAATTGAAAATCGTTTATGGCGATTGTGGGCGTTAGGGGGGGCGTGGCACCTCGATGAATCAAACTTGCGCTGCGTAGGAAGCCCAAGAATATGTGTGGGTAATCCCAACTTTCTAGCTTTTGTAGTTTCCGAGATCTCAGCGTTCATACAGACAGACAGACAGACAGACGGACATGGCTAGATCGACTCGGCTAGTGATCCTGATCAAGAATATATATACTTTATGGGGTCGGAAACGCTTCCTTCTAGCTGTTACATACTTTTGCACGAATACAATATACCCTTTTACTCTACGAGTAACGGGTATAAATACATTTAACTAATTTAACCTGATTTTAAAATATTTCATTTTGTAAAAGTCCAATTAATCCATTAACATTTTTTAAATACTAAAATAATATTAAATTTGTACCTTTATAAAAATTATATTGTGCTTTTACTCAAGAGAAAGATGTTACATCTACCAAGTGTGACAGCTTCGGCATCATCCGAAGAGATCACTCAGGAACAATCAGTTATGTAACACCAGTTTACAAAATAACAAAAGAGAACGATATAGTCGGGTGCCCCGACTAACAGATACCCGTTACTCAGGTAAAGGGAGTGCGAGGGAGATGGAGATAGAAGCTTTGATCACGCATAACTTTTTAACGAATGGTCCGATTTGAAAAATTTCTTCTACATTTCGATAGGTATTGATAAACACAATAAAACTGCATTTTTACTTTTCCGAAATATTAAAATTTTTAAAACCTTATATAAGCGATTGTGGGCGTTAGAGGGGGCGTGGCACCCTTTTGAAACAAACTTGCGCTGCGTAGGAACTCCAAGAATCTTCAGCCCAAATACCAATCCTCTAGCTTTTATAGTTTCCGAGATCTCAGCGTTTATACAGACAGACGGACAGACAGACAGACAGACAGACAGACAGACAGACAGACGGACAGACAGACATGGCTATATCGACTCGGCTAGTGACCCTGATCAAGAATATATATACTTTATAGGGTCGGAAATGCTTCCTTCTAGCTGTTACATACTTTTGCACGAATACATAAAAATCGACCTCTTCCTACTCTAAGGCAATCAGATAAAAACACCTCTTAACGAGGTAAAAAACTAGTGACGATCGCACCTTCAACGTACAAAAGTTCTGAAATCAACATTTGTGAAGAAAAATTATTACACTCGTCATTAAATAGACTTTATAACATATAGCATTTCAAAATACCTTTCAAACGAGATGCAGCACAAGTCTGTAGCTTTAGTAGTATAGAAGTTACGGCTTTCCGAATTTTAGCTATTTATAGCTGTTTTCCCGCTAAACTAGCGGGTTTTTCCAAAAGTGGTAGAACAAAAGTTTTTTATATCGATGTGATGAACGTCATATCAAATTTTCAGAACTTAAAAAACATATTTTGGACAAGTGGACAAACTGACAAACAGAATTAAATTTTCATTTTGGGAAGAAGAAGAAAATCTTATTTTGGCTATAACTTTTGAACGGAGCGTCGGATTTTATCATATGACCCCTCATTCGACGGGTATTTTTAATATTTTCAATAGGAAAACTACTAAAACATTTCGAGGGGGCATTTATCCCCACCCCAACAGATCCAAATTTCTAAATTTTCACTTTTACACTTTCACCGCTCTCTCTCCCAAACCAATTGATTTTCATGAGGTCTTGGTATGCAATCCTTTAAGTTTTAGCAATACCTTTAATTTGGTGTATTACTCATTACGATCGGACTATCACAGCAGATTTTCAATTTTGCGGCTATATAATAGTAGTCGCCTTCGCACACTCTCCTTGTGCGCTTCGTCACTACATGGACTGCCGTCCATAGTGATAGCCGCAAAATTGAAAATCTGCTGTGATAGTCCGATCGTAATGAGTAACACACCAAATCAAAGATATTGCTAAAACTTAAAGGATTGCATACCAATACCTCATGAAAATCAATTGGTTTGGGAAAGAGAGCGGTGAAAGTGTAAAAGTGAAAATTTAGAAATTTGGATCTGTTGGGGCCGGTGGGGATAAATGCCCCCTCGAAATGTTTTAGTAGTTTTCCGTCGAATGAGGGGTCATATGATAAAATCCGACGCTCCGTTCAAAAGTTATAGCCAAAATAAGATTTTCTTCTTCTTCCCAAAATGAAAATTTAATTCTGTTTGTCAGTTTATCCACTTGTCCAAAATATATGTTTTTTAAGTTCTGAAAATTTGATATGACGTTCATCACATCGATATAAAAAACCTTTGTTCTACCACTTTTGGAAAAACCCGCTAGTTTAGCGGGAAAACAGCTATAAATAGCTAAAATTCGGAAAGCCGTAACTTCTATACTACTAAAGCTACAGACTTGTGCTGCATCTCGTTTGAAAGGTATTTTGAAATGCTATAAACGCCTACTATATGCAATTTGTGTAAATGTAATAGTTAAAAAGATATGAACAAAAGAAAATTTTTTTAAACTTTTTTTTTTAGCTTTTTTTTATTTTTCTCAAAAACGGCTCTAACGATTTTCTTTAAAACTTGAAACTGTATAGCCCTTGAGATTCCTTAAATTTTGGTATATAACACATTACTGTAAAAAGTCACGTTTAAAAGTTATTCAGAAACGAAAATCGCCACTTTTGCGTATTAACTGTATTAAAACTGTATTTTAGGGTCAATGAATCGTTAAAATTGTTTTAAACCGTTCCATTAATGCAATTCTTAAATAAATAATTAAATTTAAATGTACCAATATATTAGCTCCTATGAGAGCAAAAGTAAACAATACAAAGCATCTGATATCAAATAAAAACACCTCTTAACGATGTAAAAAACTAGTGACGATCGCACCTTCAACGTACAAAAGTTCTGATATCAACATTTGTGACGAAAAATTATTACACTCGTCATTAAATACACTTTCTAAAATTTTCTCATTCGGCACGCTGCAATAGAAAATGCCTGTGAAGGGAAAAAGGCTGGAATAGTTTGCTAGGGCGGGCCGAATGAGAAAATTTTAGAAAGTGTATTTAATGACGAGTGTAATAATTTTTCGTCACAAATGTTGATATCAGAACTTTTGTACGTTGAAGGTGCGATCGTCACTAGTTTTTTACCTCGTTAAGAGGTGTTTTTATTTGATCAGAACTCAAGATAGAAAATAAAAAAGGCCCAAAAACGTTTTTTACACTTTAAAAAAAATTGACACCATAAAAAAAAATTTTAAGTGTCCAATTCTTAATCAGGGAGATGTACTTTACCGGAAAACCAAGATTGCCTTCGAGTAGGAAAAGGTCGATTTTTTTTGTAAACTGGTGTAATTAATCATGCAGACAGCAGGTGCAAGACCCATAAGGTCACGTGTCAACCACTGTCGTCAATTACGTAAGAATATCTAACCCCACCTTCTAAGTTACATCATTTTCGTGGAAGACGCTTAGCATGCGGAAATGTTCCACGTGGCCAACGGCACGCGCCGAATGCGGAAACAAGAAGATGACACCTATCGTGAACATGGTTGATGCATTAGCGTAGCCTGATTTTAAATACCGCTGACACACGGAAATTGGACACTTTGAAGGTGGAAGCACCATCGTTGCACTCTAACTTCACCATGGGGAAGTTCAAGCGGGGTGCATTGATGAGAAGGGACTCTCGATGGAACGGGAATGGTGCGAATTTACCTTATTCCATTCGCAAAGGGAGGATCAGAAAAAGAATCGGGCTAAAAGTGAACCGTGAAAAGTGCTAAGATAAAAGGATACAAGAGGCAGTTATCCTGGAAAAAGCATAAAGAACATAGTCCTGACCAAATAAGGACATCCTTAGTCGACTGGAAAAATGACGAAGCAATCCTAACAATAGTCCTGCCGGAAAGGACTAAAGGATCTATAGCTAGCGCAGATCCAGGACCAAGAAAAAAACAATATATATTTGGTCCTGGCTAAATATATGCAATATGGGAGGAAAGTCCTCGAAGGCCGATAACGACTCAGCTTACATTCAATGTTCAAGTAGTCGATCACTCATATATGATGGACGTTGATGCACTACGAGCAGTACAAACAAGTGGCCCAACGATACCAAGCACGTGCTTGTTACGCGCGGGACCCTTTATCAATTAGGGCAAAAATGCGAGTTCGCGAGGAAAATACATGAAACAAATACTACAAATACTACAACTAAGATTGAAGCAAATGAGATAAAATTTTAGTTTTTAATACGGGGATAGATGTTGAAGTGCAAATTAAATGATAAAGATTGTTATAATTTTTACATAGAACAAGAAAGGGCTCATGCAGAGTAAAATTTGATGTACATCGAGGCAAATTAAGAGGGTAATAATTTCGTGTTAGTCTAACGGGAACATTAAAAGTTAAACGGTTTACCAGTTCTACAGAATCAATATCACCTCTTATAAGATTATGCATAAAAATAGTACCAAGCATTATTCTACGGTTTTCAAGTGTAGGTAAATTAAGCAATAGTAATCTACTCTGGTAGGAAGGAAGCCTTACGTTTTGATCCCAGTTCAAACTACGAAGGGCAAAAAGAAGAAATTTTTTTGCACCGACTCAATACGGTCGATGTGCACTTGATATTGTGGACTCCAAACTGAAGAACAATATTCCAAAATAGGACGGACAAGGGAGGTAAATAATAATCTGGTTGTATAAGGGTCATCAAATTCTTTTGACCAACGCTTTATAAACCCAAAAACACTCATAGCTTTATTGACAGTGGCCATTATGTGGCAATCAAATTTAAGTTTTGGGTCGAGAAGAACACCTAAATCGTTAATTGAATATATACGGTCGAGTGGTGTATTTTGAAGAGAATAACTAATAAACGTAGGAGTACCCCTATAAAAAGTCATAACGTTGCATTTAAGGCAGTTCAGATTTAAAAGGTTGTACTCACACCATCTCTGAAAACAATCAATATCTGACTGTAAGTTGAAACCTGACCCTACATCTTTATATGATAAACAAAGCTTAACATCGTCAGCGTACATTAGTACACGAGAATGTGCTACGATAGAGGGAAGATCGTTAATAAACAAAGTAAACAGCAAAGGGCCTAAATGACTACCTTGAGGAACTCCAGATGTCACGTTGATCATTTAACACTCAGAACAGATTGATAAACTATACAACGTCCTGATCATTATCGCTGTCCTTTTGCTTCTTAATGTGGCTATGAATGCATATGTAATGCACAAGCGCAATTTGAGGAAGAAATACACCGTGAACGCGCTCTGGGCTTGAATACCATTTCGCAACAATAAAAAACAAAAATCTAAAAACAAGTATACAATATCATTTAGCAAAACCAAACTCCAAAGACATAGATCCTAATTGCCAAATACAAATTACAGACCACAATCAACAAATAGCGGAAATGTTTTATATTCTCGTTTTTATTGCCGTGCTTCATTTAATCCGAATCGCGATGAACATCCGAGCATTGCGAAAAGTACAACCCGGTCATTCGTCTGCAGTATAAGTGTGCCGAGAAGATAAGTGCATGAAACAGTAAACCGCCAACGGCGCCAAAGTATAAACCCATTGACAACACGAAATCGGAGTGGAGTGAAGACCCGTCTACCAGCGACAGACGTGTGCCACGAAAAACGCCAGATCAGCGAAATTATATGATATTCTTTTTGTTGTGCAAACTCAATTTCAACCATATGTATAACTTAGTGTAATAAGTGAATAATAACCACATATTGTTACCCCAAAAGGGTAGACTAGCAAAAATATATATTTACAATTCTTCAAGATAACAGCCCATACTACAGTAAGGAGAGCTCTCTTCGCTGGAGATATAAGAGGTAGAATTTTACGGAACCCAAGTTTCATTCTCTTATATATATTATTTCTTATTTATATATATTTGTGCATATAAACAATCCATAATGTTAACTACTAAAGTTATTGCTAAAACTTATGAAAAGGATTCAGATTTCAATAGTCGATCCGAATATGTTTTAATTAAATTTTCACTTCCAATATCTGTTAATGAATTCGAACAAAAATACATGGATTTATACAATCTAGATTTTTCTCCGAGTAGCCATTGCACTAACACTCAGAAAGCGATTGTTATTTCTACCCTTCCGTTTACCAAGGTATATTCTGTCATTGAAAAAAATCAATTTCTCGGTAGAATTATTTTATATTATTAAGCACTATATTTATACCCGTTACTCGTAGAGTAAAAAAGTATATTGTATTCGTGCCAAAGTATGTAACAGGGAGAAGGAAGCGTTTCCGACCCTATAAAGTATATATATTCTTGATCAGGGTCCGTCTGTCCGTCTGTCTGTCCGTCTGTATGAACGCTGAGATCTCGGAAACTATAAAAGCTAGAAGGTTGAGATTTTACACACATATTCTTGGGCAGCGCAAGTTTGTTTCATCGAGGTGCCACGCTCCCCTAACGCCCACAATCGCCATAAACGATTTTCAAATGTATCTGGAGGCCACATCTTTTAAGATTTTAAAAATATATTATAGTGTTTATTAATACCTATCGAAATGTAGAAGACATTTTTCAAATCGGACCATTCATTAAAAAGTTATACGCAATCAAAATTGTTTATATATCTATCTCCCTCACACTCCCTTTAGCTGTGTTACGATTATTAGAAAGTCGTGACACCAACCCGAGTACAGCGTTCGCACTCCCTTTAGCTGAGTGACGGGTATTAGATAGTCGGGACACCAACCCGACTATAGCGTTCTCTCTTGTTTTAATTTATTTTATTATCTTCTAATTATTTTTAACTACTTTTATTATCCATGTTAATCCTATATATAGTTAATATTTCAATAACATTGTAAAATCTGTATTTCGTTTTCTATTAAATAAAAATTTATTTTTCAGCGGGAGGTATCCGCACTTCTATTTGCATGTTCAAGTTTAAGCAGTCCACAGAGCGACTTTTTTGTCGTGAATAGTGTGCAAATCTTTTTGCTGACGTGCGCGCTTTAACAAGCGATCATTTCGATACCTCCCGTAAAAAAATAATAAGTGTTTTTATACCCGTTACTCGTAGAGTAATAGGGTATATTGTATTCGTGCAAAAGTATGTAACAGCTAGAAGGAAGCGTTTCCGACCCTATAAAGTATATATATTCTTGGTCAGGGTCACTAGCCGAGTCGATATAGCCATGTCCGTCTGTCCGTCTGTCTGTCCGTCTGTCCGTCTGTCTGTCTGTCCGTATGAACGCTGAGATCTTGGAAACTATAAAAGCTAGAAGATTGGCGTTTTGCATGCAGATTCTAGGAGTTCCTACGCAGCGCAAGTTTGTTTCAAAAAGGTGCCACGCCCCCTCTAACGCTCACAATCGCTTATATACGATTTTAAAAATTTCAATATTTCGGAAAAGTAAAAATTCAGTTTTATTGTGTTTATTAATACCTATCGAAATGTAGAAGAAATTTTTCAAATCGGACCATTCGTTAAAAAGTTATGCGTGTTCAAAGTTTCTATCTCCATCTCCCTCGCACTCCCTTTACCTGAGTAACGGGTATCTGATTGTCGGGGCACCCGACTATAGCGTTCTCTCTTGTTGGTTCTAGCATTGTCATTAATTGGTAATGCCATATCGTAAACAAAGATTCTTTGCCTATACTTTATGATTAATTTCAATATATATTTATTAAGATTTACCGTGTGAAGGAAAGTCTCAACATGAGTTGCTACCAGCAATTTGACACACATGTTAAAAACATGAAATATTGTATTTTACAGTGTGAGCAAAGTTGTTGACATGTGTGTCAAATACAAAAGTGTTAAATGTGAAAAATAATTGTTAACACACGCAGCCGACTTGTGTTTTTAACACAACGTGTTACTAACACGCCGTGTTTTTTAAACAATGTGTTTTTAACACGATGTGTTTTTGACTTTAAAAGTGTGCTAGTCAAAAAACTTTAACTGTTAGTATAACTGATAACATTTTATAGAATTCTATACTCTTCCAAATATATAACAAAGGAAAGACTCGTTGATTCACCCACTAACATATTCAATTTTTTTAATGTACACATCTTCGGGAAAACAAAATCCATTATAGTTTTTACGTTTATCAATGCACAAATCCAACCGCATTTGGTCGGTGCTTATTGCTTACTGATTTCTTCGGTACTTATTTTAAAACGGTCTATCTTGTCGCTGAACAAAATATTATTTTTTTAAAGTAGGACATTTTTTACCCCTCAACATTTTTTAATTCAATAGATTTTTAGAAAAATTATCCATAACCAAAAATATATAATTATACCCGTTACTCGTAGAGTAAAAGAGTATTCGTGCAAAAGTATGTAACAGCTAGAAGGAAGCGTTTCCGACCCCATAATGTATATATATTCTTGAGCAGGGTCACTAGCCGAGTCGATATAACCATGTCCGTCTGTCTGTCTGTCCGTCTGTATGAACGCTGAGATCTCGGAAACTACAAAAGCTAGAAGGTTGAGATTTCCGTTCTCTCTTGTTTTATTATAAAATAGACACATTATATAAGTAACGGTAGGCAGAATCAATTTATTTACATATATTGTGAGCTGTCTTCATATTTAATAGTGCTAAGTAGTTCTTTGTTTAGTTTTACAATAATATTCTGTAACGTGTCGGGGCTTAGCTTCGTACGTAGTTTAGTAAATATATAGGGCAGCGCACCGAACGCCCTCTCCACCGAGACTTGCGTTGCTGGCACAGACAATGTAACTTCAGCTATCTTTCCCAACGCCGGCTCAATTTTATACCCGTTACTCGTAGAGTAAAAGGGTATATTGTATTCGTGCAAAAGTATGTAACAGGGAGAAGGAAGCGTTTCCGACCCCATAAAGTATATATATTGTTGATCAGGATCACTAACCATGTCTGTCTGTCCGTCTGTCCGTCTGTCCGTCTGTCTGTCTGTCCGTCTGTCCGTCTGTCTGTCTGTCCGTCTGTCCGTCTGTCTGTCTGTATGAACGCTGAGATCTCGGAAACAATAAAAGCTAGAAGATTGGCATTTTGCATGCAGATTCTAGGAGTTCCTACGCAGCGCAAGTTTGTTTTAAAAAAGTGCCACGCCCCCTCTAACGCCCACAGTCGCTTATATACGATTTTAAAAATGTAAATATTTCGGAAAAGTAAAAATGCAGTTTTATTGTGTTTATCAATACCTATCGAAATGTAGAAGAAATTTTTCAAATCGGACCATTCGTTAAAAAGTTATGCGTGATCAAAGTATCTATCTCCATCTCCCTCGCACTCCCTTTACCTGAGTAACGGGTATCTGATTGTCGGGGCACCCGACTATAGCGTTCTCTCTTGTTTGAATATAACTTCCAGTACTGAGCCACATTGCTTTCTGTACTGCATATGTCCAAGTTAAGATTCGATCGATCTTGTGTCCGATGACAGATTTGAATTTTGTTTTAAGAATCTTAAACTAAGATACTATATCGGCGCGTACTTAGGTGACTTGCTGGATAAGTGTGCTTCGCACAGCAGCCACTCGCGATAAAAATCTCCCATTACCAAGTCTTCCGATTGCAGCATAGTTGTGCATTCTGCAATGTGTTGAAAGGAAATGCAAAATTCTTCAACAAAAGTCCAATCAATATTTAAGCTTGGTAATAGATTTTCCGTTTTAGTTCTCAATAAACGCAGCGACTCCAACATTTTGTACGTTGAGCTCCAACGCGTGGTGTTATCCAAAACTGGCAGACTCTCACCATGTCGTCGGCATTCTGATCGAAGCTTTTAATGGCACTGCGGATCTGCTCTATTTACGATTGAACCGTTTTAATAACGTCATAAGACGCCAATTGCAGAGTATGAGCACCGCAATGGACTACACTTAGTGCCTGTTTTAAAGTATCATGAAGTTCATCATAATCTTCGTTGTCGTCATCATCATTGGGAATGCCTGCCTCTTGAAACTCTTGTAAAAGCTTCGCCGTTTTTATTACATTCGCGCCGTTATCTGTAGTTATACTAAAAATTTGGTCCATCTCGATATCGTACTTCCTAAAGCATTCCAATATTTCATACTTTAAATTTTAAGCTGTGTGTCTAACAAAAAGTTTGTAATGTCCAGCCTGTTGGCGAAGTTAGGAACTGCAAGTTTGAATTCGAAAGTAACGTTGACGGATCCGCTTTGCCATTCGCAGAGGTTACGACGTAGAGTTGCACGAGGGGCGATAGTTACATATCGATAGATAGCATAGCTGACCATGTCAGAGCTCAGGGTGATTGTCAACTCCATGCCATTTCCGGAAAAGTTCTTCTTCTGAAAACAGCGCAGCGAATCACACGTGATCAAGGTAAGCATGGCCACTTTTAACAGTACCATGCGGCTGAGGTTAACACTTGTTATCTTTGATTAGGTAACCCCGTTTAGGAATTAATTAAAACATATATGTAGCAGAGCGCCTACCCAGCAAGCAATTTGAGCGTTTTCTGACTGTTTTCTGATACTTTTTTCTGAGCATGTACAGTCATAAAGTGTGCAAAAAAGAGTCCGGAAAGAGTGTTTTTTCCTTTGAAAACGGTCGCACTTTAAGAGGAAGATTTCTGAGTCCGATCTGACTCTTTTCTGACACAGATATAAGTGCTTTCACCCTCCGATGGAAGCATAGAAAACCCTCAGAAAAGGCACATAAAAGTACCCTTTCTAGGCACTTTAATCTCTACGAAAAAGGCTCTTTTCAGACACTTTTTCGTTTGAAAAAGAATTAAAAAAATATAAATTTTTACACTTTTTTAATTAATATTTATTTCACTCAAAAATTACCAAAATACTTAGGAATAAACATTTGAAAAAAAGCATATTTTCAAAATGATAAAATAAGATGAAATGAAATTATAAAAAATAAGAAACTTAAACATTAATTCTTAAATTTAAATTATTAAAAATAGTAAACTTAAACATTAATTCTTAAATTTAATATCCTTTTTTTATATATTTTGTTTTATTTTTTTTCGGTTTTCTTATAATATTTAATCCTATCATTGGCAGTTTGAAACCATTTGCTGCATATTAAGGAAAATTGCTTCTCGTCGACAGCAAATTTTTGGTTGAAAGCACCTAAATAAGAGTAATAAAATAAAGAATTAAATAAAAAATATTAAAATTGTTTAAAGTCAAAATATTCAAATGTTATATTTACTTCTAACTGCTGTTGTGTTTGCCAAGCTCAGGACACAGATTTTGGTGTTGGTCCCCTTCCACGAATATTTAGAGGCAATTTCATCCGTAAACATTTTTTTCCACATTGTGCGCAGAAATTTAGCAAGATCGGAAATATTATAATTTATCATTTCTGTCTCCTACAAAATAAAAATAGACTGCATTATTTTGTTGAAATTTTAACCACAATTTTAATTAGTCTTACCAGTTGTTCACACAATTCAGCTGAATTGTTCAGCTCCTCTTCAAATTTTTTAAGGTCTTCTATTTTATTAAAGGGCTTAGGTGGTAGCAGCATACGAGTCTTATTACCTTGCACAAGCTTCCGTTGAGCTATCACTTCCGTTAGTAGACGAGTTTGAATCTTAGTATTTTCAGCTTCCAATTTATCCAAGCGGTCCTTAAGATCTATAAAAATATAGCTTGGTTTTGTCTGTAAATTGCAATATAATTATTATTTACCTTCTACATTTTTATTCAATTTTTGCATATGGTTGAAAATTAACTGCAACATAGCTGAAAAAATACAAATTTACTTTATAGTCTTTGAAAATAACTTTTCATAATTATACTTACTTGAAGTAGAAGGATATTCATAGTTAGAAGTTAACTGGGTATATGAAACGTTGGACATATTGACTTCATTCGTCGAAGTTGACGTTTCCGCTGATTCCGTTTCATTGTTTAAAAATTGCTCGGTGAAGTCATTCATTGTGTATAATGGGAATGACAACTATACAAGCTGGAGACGAAATATTAAAAATAATGGCCTTTTGTAGTAATGGAAATGTCTGTTACTTTATGAACTCTCGGTATGTCGTTAAGAACAAGCGCTTGCGAGTATTTTATGCCTAAAAGGCTTGATTTTAAAGGCAAAGTGAACGTTAAGTAAAATTTCATTTGATTTCACAATCACTTCATTATTATACCCTTGCAGAGGGTATTATAATTTCAGTTAGATATTGTAACGCAGTGAAGGAGACGTTTCCGACCACATAAAGTATATATATTCTTGATCAGCACTAATAGCCGAGTCCATCTAGCCATGTCCGTCTGTCCGTCTGTCCGTCTGTCTGTCTGTCCGTTTCTATGCGAACTAGTCTCTCAGTTTTAAAGCTATCGCAATGAAACTTTCCAAAAGTCTTCTTTCTATTGCAGGTAGTACATATGTCGGAGCGAGCCGGATCGGACCACTATATCTTAAGGCTCCCATACGAATAATAAAACTAATATAAGAAAATGCATTGTAACTTTGCAGGAAGTAGGCGTTTTGATTTCTGACAACTTAAAAAGGTATTTCTTTTATCTGCAAGGGTATATAAGCTTCGGCTGGCCGAAGCTAGCTTCCTTTCTTGTTTTCTTCCAAAAATCGATCAATTTTATAAACTCTGGAATCCACAATGTAAATATGGTCTGGAGCATTTGTTTCTAATTGATAGAATGTTTCCTCTTCGACATCTTTTCAACATTTTTGTAGCGCTCTCTCCAATTGATATTGTATTGAAGCTTTGCTCAACAAGGCGATTATATATTTGCGTAGCAACTTGAGTTCCTTTTCTTACCATTTGCTTTACTTTGTATAAATAACTTTCATATTTAAAAGCACTATTGGAATGTAGATTGTCTTGGTAAAATATACATTCTTCTGCCAAATGCGACAGGCAATGAAAATTATATTTCAGAAATGTTTTGTCATAAAGCTCTGGTAATTTACTTATAAAACTTCGAATTAGTTCTTAAGCACATACATTTTTAGTCAAGCAATATTTGTGACTAAGGAGAACTCTAATTGCAATGCTAAGTTGAATAAAGTGTTCATATCTGCTTTCTGTTAAAACTCCTCTCAAAACTACTGGTCCTGTATACAGTAGGAATTGCCTAAACTCAATGGCTTTCCACCTATCCATATCAAAACAGGAGAGAGCTCATTTAAAGCAGAGCACGATATATTGAATGCAACTGCCCAGTTTGACAATTCCTCGCGCAGGTTGATCTCATGTTCTTCGGAGTCTTCAGAATGGTTACTTTCATCACTTAAATATCCATCGTTTTCAATATGGTTTTGTTCCAAATAAGGCCCTAAATCCAATATTGGTTCATTCACTTCGCCGAGTTGCGGTGGCAGAGAATCACAGCAACGTAGATTCCTTGTCTTTAATGCATTTAATATTTTTTACACTCATTTCGACTTGATCTTTGCACACTCATTATGTTATGTTTAAATTATGCTTACACTTTATTTTTACTCACCGAACACGTCCGACTTCCACTTGGTATTTCACAAACTAAGTAAATTTCTGCATTTGAAATCATCTTGCTTATCGCAGGAATCTGAATTCCGTTATTTTAATTGCGATTTTTACTTTGATTTTACTTACCATCGTTCAAAATATGCTCAGACATAAGAGCTTTTTATGAGCCTATGCTAAGAGAGCACCAAATGTCCTCCGAAAACGCTCTTAATTATGTGCCGACTCAGAAAACACTCTAAAACGAGGCTCTTTTCAGACACACAATTAAGAGCGCTCCTAACTTTGCTTGCTGGGTAAGGCAAAAGCGGCTCCGCATCAACCGTATGCTTGTATTGGATAGGGTGTACATTAACTGGACAAGGTAAATATACAGCTAAATACAGTTAAAAAAGCTACCGAAATGTACAACGCAATTACTTTTCGCTCATTTAGTTTAGCTGCGGAAAGACCTGCGGGCTCGAGATCACCGAAAAGCCCCACAAAGGGAACATAGGAGCACCCTACGTGACCGGAGGCCCCTTCCCCACATTGCAGTCCGCAAAAATCAAGCACAGCCATTATACATACGCGCCGTACAAAAGATTTTACCAAACGGCGCAAACTGGGCTACAAAGTGGCAATGTTTTACAAAACGGCATGATTAGAACTAGTTCCGACCAATACCTATGTTCATTTGGCTGCAAATTGTCAGCACAGTACAGCGAACCTCGACAACGTCGTACCGCAATCTACCTGCACGCGGCAGGGACTTTGTAACTGTTAGGTGGCAGCGGCAATATTGGCAAACGGCTGTATAGCTGCACGCACCAACGGCGTCTAATAGTCCACAGTAGCGACCCGATAAGAAGAACCGGAACAAGAGCTCTGTCAGCCTGGATTAAAATTAAAAATAAACTAAGGGATAAAGATAGCTAGAGCAAGTAATGGGCATCCGATGCGAAGAATAATTCCCATGGGTGCAGAATATATTTTCTCTCCGTGCTAAACCTAAGTAAAACCCATCTAGCAACCTAATCTGTGGAACGACGACGGAGTCTACAGAGGGTGAGTGACAACAGGTAGCATTTTGATTATAAACTATATTTTGCACCATGTAATATTTTTTTATCGCATTTCGGACAGCTAGTATTAAAATTAAGGTTAACAAACTATATTCGCTTACAAAAGCCCCGAAATTATGGAAGAACCATTTGAATTATATTTTACTCATTAAAGCATTTTACATTAAGGGAAAACATAACTTGGATTAAAATATTGAAAAATGTTGTAAACTTTTGACTGAAATATAGCATTAAAATATGAGATGCTGAGTTTTGGTATTATCCCTGATTGGTAATGTGAACAGGAAGTAGACGTCGTAAGCAACATTGGGATTTTCAATAACAAAATCAGAAAATCAACGGCAGGGTGGGTAAAGACATGAAGCTAACGGAACAACTTGGTAGCCAATTAACTAAGAGGTGTGATATTTGGGCATAAAACCTTAAGGTTTTTTTTTAATTAATTCTGATACGTCAACGGTAATTTCAGAGCAACGGGATTTATAATCTTTTTATGTAGGCGGGTGTTGTTGAAGAAAAGAGTCAAAGAACCGTCCCGCAGGCTGTTCGCTAGCTGATTACCATAAAGTCCCAATCTGACAATTTTGCCAATAACTATAGCCCGTCTCTGCTTGCCAAGTTCAGTCCTGAAAATCCTGTCTTTGGAAAGATATGTGCGTCAATTTTATCTGAGAGCAAGGGGACAAGACAAGAGTGCCCGGGAAGGATTTGGCGAGACCACTAGCGGATCCTAGTAAAATTTAAAAAACATCTAGGGCCGCTAGGTAGGACATTACAAGTTCTACCATACCAATAGTATAAATTTTGATTTCAAAATTGTCCATATATTGCAGGTTAATACCCATAACGCTGCGTCCGTTGCGACTAGCAATATCCATTTTTATGCAGAGTATTCGATTTTTTACCTTCTCTTTAATCGCGAAACACACCTTTTTCGCAGTCAAGGCCAAATGTGCCACTGCACTTTTGGAGTTAACAGTAAAATGAATTGCATCGTTCCACGGTTGTAAAACCTTCTGAAAGACAAAACCTCCTGTGCTAAAAACACGCTGTGTAAAAAACACGTCGTGTTAATAACAAGGGGGGCTGATTCAACAAGTGAAGTAGGTCTAGAATAATGACGACGACTTCTTGACAGACGACATTGACAATTGGGGATCAGATTGCAAGGCTAGCGCTGATCCAACGGCATACGATGTGTGAAAGGGGAGGGTAACATCCACAATATGCCGATCGTCTCAGGCACTTTTAATATTGCTTTCTGGTTATGCGGGAGAGGTGAGATGCTTACCAAGAACCCACCCCATCCGTCGAGATCAGCCGGCCAAATGGTGCCAGAAAAGGGATTTTTTGCACATCATTTTAAAGTAGTAGCTTTAATAGAACAAGCCAAAAAACTAGTTTTTGTGAAATACTTGGTCCTTTGGATAATACTACCTAAATAAGTGCAGACAGACCTTTTAATTAACGTAAATAAACTGTAGTTGTTCTTTCTGGCTGACGATGTACTAGATGTACTAGGCCAAGCCAGGTTCTCTTGTGAGGCTCGAGTTCAGGCTCGTGCTCCCGGCACGGACGATATGATGACGCACTCACAGCTAAAGCGGGTTTTATTATTATTAGAATATGTATATTGTGTATTTTTCCCGATCTGGAGATGTGCGGTTACATCAGTCGTTTGTTGATCCAGGACTGAATAAAGGGGTGGGGACTGACGAAAATTATACGGCCGACGCTGCCGGATGTATTGGGCTAAGCTAGGCACTCTTGTGAGGCTCGAGTCCGTATGGTAGCCACAACTACGTGGGCGGGTGAACGATTTGCGTTTCTTTGGCCGACGCTGCCGGATGTACTAGGCCAAGCTAGGTACTCTTGTTAGGCTCGAGTACAGAGAAATAGGAAAACTGTTGTGGATCCCGAACGTATCGGTCAGACAGCAGCAGGTGTACCCAACTACTAGATCAGTAGAGGTCATGGACGGATCTAACCTGATTTCAGACGGATCTAACCTGATTTCCGACGACGGGCGGGAGGTGTTCTACGTGCGAACTGCAGCCAAAGGGCTCCTTAGAAGAAGGAACAAGGGCTTATTAGTTGAATAAAACCACGTGCGCAGAAGTTCAACTTACATTCTTGGTTAGGGACCTTTTTTTTTTTTTGGGGCTTAAATAAATTAAGAAGTACGAAAACGAGAATTTTCACAAATATGTTTTGCATATGCGTAAGATAGCAGCTCTTGGAATTGTGGAGGATGAGTCGGTGATCCGCTACATAGCAGATGAATTAAAGCTTCGTGACGATCTCAAATACCCTCTATACAGTGCGACAACCTTCAAGGAGCTACGAAACCGATTTGAAACGATCGAAATGATGACGAAATCCAATATGCAGCGCAAGCAAGCAGTAAATCAGAATGACCTCGGTAAAGCAGGAAAACTAGTAAAGCGTTTCGATCAGAAAGAGAGAGCAAGAGGCATTGCTTCAATTGCGGCTCAACTGAGCATATGAGAGCCGAATGTAACGAGGAGACGAAGTGCTTTAAATGCAACGGAGGTGGGCATACTTCAAGGAATTGTCCAGGTGAAAAGCCTATTATCGGTGTAATCAGCGAATCGAGGGAGAAAGTACTAGCGATCAACAAAAAGAGTGTGGCATGCCTAGTAGACACTGGAGCTGATGTGTCGCTTATGCGTATGAGGACCTACAAGGATAAGTTCGCTGAAATTCCCCTGCAGAAAAGTTTTGCAAAATTGTACGGGCTTGGAAACATTGCAACCTCGGTGCTGGGTGCACTGAATGTCGACGTGGAGGTAGATGGAATGCAAACACTACATAGGTTTCTCTTCGTTCCTGACAGCAAAATTAATGTGAGCACCATAATTGGATTCGACTTCTTAAAAAAGTTTACTGTTGTGCTGGAGAATGGAAAATACGCTTTTAAACGAGGAGACGACATCGTTGCCGAGAAAGACCATAACATCTACAACGTGGTGAGTCATGAATTAGAGCTAGACGTTCCAGGCAAATACAAAACAGCAGTCAAGCAAATGGTTGATGACTAAAAGCCGTCTGACGTGAAGCTAACCTGCCCTGTAAAGATGACAATCATCCCTAATTGCATAAACATAGCTTTTAGAGAACAACCAAGCCGATCTTCAGCAGCAGAAAGAGAAATAGTTCGCAAACAGGTGGAGGAATGGCTGCAGCAGGGAATTGTAAGAGAGTCCTGTTCAGATGTTGCAAATAAAGTTGTGCTAGCCAAGAAGAAGGACAAAACATACAGGCTGTGCTGTGTGATTATCGTATTTTAAACACCAAGGTTCTTAAAGATCGATTTCCAGTTCCACTTATAGACGAGAATGTCTAAGCAACATGGAACGTGTCTTGAAGCAGGCCCAGCAGTACGGTCTTGACATAAAGTGGTCAAAATGCCACTTTCTAAAACAGCGTATCAATTTTTTTGGGTACGAAATAGAAAATGGACAGATATGGCCAGGTAAGGAAAAAATCAAGGCAGTCAAAAACTTTCCTAAGCCGGTCAACATGAGAGGTATACAGGCGTTCCTCGGTCTAACAGGGTATTTTCGCAAGTTTGTTAAGGATTACGCCTTTATTGCTAAACCCTTAACGCAGCTGCTAAAAATGGATGCTGTTTTCAAAATCGAAGGAGAACAAAAACAAGCCGTTGATCGATTGAAATCAGCACTTATGGAGGAGCCATTCCTGAAAATTTGGAGTCAAGACGCCAAAACTCAATTACACGTTGAAGCTTCTAAACATGTCTTCGGTGGAACGCTGTTGCAACAACATTCTGGGAAGTGGCACCCGGTTTTTTACTGGAGTAAGAAAACTACACCACAAGATGAAAAAGCGACTAGTTACGTGCTTGAGGTAAGGGCAGCTTTCCTAGCGACAAAGAGACATCGTCATTATTTGCTGGGTATTGAGTTTGACCTGGT
>JBAMCF010000689.1:0-80181 GCA_037075285.1 Drosophila lutescens
AAAAATACTTTGATGAAAAGACTCGAGTCAGATCCGAATCTGAAATAGGAAATCAAAGCGAATTTAGTTTGGGATTAAAAAATCCTGAACACGCCGTCGTTGAATTATCCGACAAAAATAAAGGTTTGGAAATTAAAAATCCTGAACACGCCGTCGTTGAATTATCTCGACAAAATAAAGGTTTGGGAATTTAAAAAATCCTGAACACGCCGTCGTTGAAGTATCCGACAACCAAAAAATTAACAATATGAAAATATCATCTGCAAATCAATTGAAAGATTTGGAGGATGAAATATTAAGTATTATCAATAAAGAGCATTCGAAAATAAATATGCAAATTCCATTTAGGACAGATATTCGCGGTGAAATAAACACCGAAAACGATAGGGCTATATATAGCAAACAATATCCGTATAATACGCTCTATCAAAGCATCAGATTTTGTAAACTGAGAAATAGGATCGAATGTTAAAAGAAGAAAATTATAAGCCCTTATAATTCCCCAGTACTAGTAGTACCAAAAAAGGGTTTCAACGAAGATGGAACTCCAAAACTCAGACTTGTAATAGATTATAAAAAACTAAATGATAATACAATTCCGTATAGATACCCAATGGAGGATCCTTCGGTAATTTTGTCAAATCTTGGGAAAGCTAAATACTTTCCACATCGATTTAGAATCTGGATTTCATCAGATTCTCATGAGTGAAACAGACATACAAAAAACATCGTTCTCAATAAACAATGGAAAATACGAATTCCTGAGAATGCCATTTGGGTTGACTAACGCTCCCAGAATTTTCCAAAGAGCAATGGATGATATATTAAGAGAAGAAGTCGGTAAAACATGCCATGTTTATATGGATGATACTATAATATTTTCAAAAACTATTGAACAACATTACAAAGATCTAATTGTCATAATTAAAATTTTGCTGAACGCACATGAAAATTTCAATTGAAAAATCAAAGTTCTTTTAAATTAGAAACTAATTTTTTAGGTTACGTTGTTTCCCATAATGTGATCAAAACCGATCCCGAGAAAATTTCTACAATCATAAAATACCCAATTCCTAAAAATATCCGAGAGCTTAGAAGCTTCCTAGGTCTTACAGGATATTATAGAAAATTTGTCCAAAATTACGTAAAAATTGCGAAACCATTAACAAAATATTTAGAAGGTCAAAAAGTATCTAAAAAAGCTTCACGTAGAGCTTCAATACAGTTGGATGATTCGGCTGTAAGAGCTTTTAACGAGCTCAAAGATAATTTAATCGCACAAATAGAACTGGTACAACCCGATTATAATAAAAAATTTACTTTAACCACTGATGCGTCTGATTTAGCTATTGGTGCTGTTCTTTCTCAAGAAGAAAACCAATTACTTTCATTTCCAAAACCTTATCCAAAACAGAACAATTGTACGCACCAAATAAGAAAGAACTTTTAGCCATAGTTTCGAGATCTATACAGATCATCAACCCCTGTCCTTCTCCATTTCTGTGAAAAACCTGAATATTGAAATGAAGAGATGGTATTCATTTATAGAAAGTTATTCACCCAAATTATTTATAAGCCAGGAGCAACAAATGTAGTCGCGGATGCTTTATCAAGGATCCAAATAAATAACTTAACGGAAAGTATCGAATTGGTCTCAGATCAAAATACTCAGCATTCAGCCGAAAGTAGTTTTGAGAATGTCATACACGAAACCCGAAAACCCTTAAACCAGTTTAAGCAACAATTGCTAATAGCAACGAGGAGGTATACAATACATGAGTCGATTACCGTTTTCGGAAATACTAGACATATAATAGAGTATGATACTCCAGAAAATATTATATCAATCTTAAGAGAATATAGTCCACCTAATATAACCATAGGAGTTCATTGTACTTTAGAAGATTTTTATATAATCCAAAAACCACTTAAAGAAAATTTTATAAATAAATTTTTATATACAAAAATATTTGTCCAGGATGTAGAAAATGCGGAAGATAAATCTCTTATCATTACAGAAACGCATTGTAGGGCACATAGAGGGCTAGATGAGAATTATAAGCAAATATGCAGACTATATTACTGGCCTAATTTATACAAAACGATTAAAGAATTTATAAAAAATTTCACCATTTGTAATCAAAACAAATATAATAGACACCCAGTGCAAATTTCTATCGGAGATGCACCTATTCCTGAAAAAGAAAATTTGCATATCGATATCTATTATGCCCAGAATCTAATATTCATTACTTGTATAGATTCATATTCGAAATTCTTGGTAGTAAAAGAAATTCCAAATAAACTAAATATAGAAAATAAAGTTTCAGAAATTCTGCACAATTTCCCTTGGCCAAAACCTTGATGATAGACAACGAACCAAGTTTCACTTCATCCCAATTTAAATCTTTCGCTCAGAGAAACGGAATTTCTTTATTCTTTGCGGACCCTCGACATAGTACGTCTAACGGTCAAATAGAAAGAGCACACTCAACGTTAACAGAAATTGCTCGCTGCATCAAAGACGAGCTTAATTTAATTGATTATTCTGAAATGATCATTAGAGAGGCTCAAAAATATAATATAACAATTCACTCAATAACTAACCAACGACCATATGATATATTATTTAATAAAATACAACATGATACAAATCCCCTATTATTAAAACAAGCTCAGGAGAGAATGTTAGAATTTCATAATAAAGGTAGACAAGAAAAACACTATCACGTAGGTGAAGTAATTTACGAAAAGAAATTTAAGAAATCCGAAATTATGGATTATACCAACCATTATTTCTTTCTTTACAAGGATACTAAAGATGTTCTTATTTATGAATCATACGCAGATTTATTTCATATTACTAATTTAAGTTTTTATAAAGAAATAATTAATCTTGAATCAGAATTTATAAATAATAACCCGAGTTTACATTGGGAAATGTCCCACGAATTAAAAATTATCAAAATGCTTATCTCACAAATTATACCCAATAGATCAAAACGAGGTATTAATGAATTAGGCACTATTTGGAAATGGATAGCAGGAACACCAGATCATGATGATTTTATAACAGTGCAAAATAAGATAAATGATTTAGTACAAAATAGTAATGATCAATTCGTCATTAATTATAAAATATTTAAAGAAATAAAAACTCTATCTGAAGAATTTAAAAAAGCCTTTAAAAATCAAGAAATTCCACTAAGAAAATATCGTCTCCGGTTAGTTACGTACGATCTTATGAATTTAATGGATACAATTACACTTGCAAAAATTGATGTATTTAATACTAAAATTCTAAACAATGAAGACTTACAAGAAATTTATAAACATGAACAAAAGCCTGTAATTATAACTGACCTATTGGATATATCAGAATTTAAAATCGCATTACAACAGGATATTCTAATTATATATATAAAATACCCCATTATTATCGATCGTTGTGAAGTCTACAATTCAAGATCCATTTCACATAATGATGGAAAATTATTAATTGATAATCACGTCGCAAAATGCAGAAATAAGTACTATGTAATGTCTAACTTTAAGACGGAATTATTTAATAATTATTGCACAATAAACCCAGAAGGTTCTTGCTTTACCAAATTACTAAATGGAAAAAAAACTTTATGTAAAAAAATCAGAGAAAAAAATAAAAATATAGATGTAATCCAAGAAGGAGCCATTTTTGTAAATGGACATAATATAATTAATGACACTTATTTAGATGGGTCATATTTAATAACTTTTAACAGCATCACTAAAATTAATAATATATCTTTCAATAACGTAGATAATAAGATATTGGAATACATCACTGCTCGAAAATATACAGAATTTGTAATATCCAAATTTATTATGTCAAATGATTCCGAACTCTCATTCGATAATATCAACATACTAAATCCTTTTATTCAAATTAAACAAACTCAAATTCCAATTTCGTTAATATTAATCGTATTTACATTAATATATTTAATTTTCATGCTTATAATCAAATACAGAAAGTTTTTAATATTCAAGCCACGGCAATCCAATATAGAAATACAAGAAGAAAATAATATACCTGAAAATGAGAATTCCCTAGAAGAAAATATCATTGTCGAATTGACTAATCAATTACATTCAATATACCCATCAGTTCCAATGAATCGGGACGATTCAATTTAGAATGGGGGGAGTTATATGACACATTACTTAGGGGCACTTACCCAATTTATAAACAACTTTGAGTTCAGAACAAATCTCCAAATAACTCAGACTGACTCCGAGATAAACCCGTGGTCAGCTATTTCTTTTAACTACGCCTCCAAGTTATTCCCACCCAGATCAATTTCACACATCCCGCATCAAAGGGATTCTGTAAACACCCAAGCCGATATTGTAAACATCGGAGCCCCAAAGCGGGCCCCGAAGTCCGCTAACATAAACATCAATTTCCGGCAGAAATTCAGTTTCAAATTTAATTGCCAAATTTCATCATCCTATTTTTCCGACTCTCTTGAGTTATTCTCTTAATCAGTTTTTCTGAGATAAATCTCTTAAGCCGAGGTTTCATGATTGATCATTGAACTTGAGTCTTGGCAGTCCGTTTTGGAGGATCAAATCGAGAAGTTTAAAAATTATAAATCAGTGAGCAGTGAAATAAGTTCGACCTATGAAACAATTGCAATAGTGAATAAGTGAAGTTAAAAAATAAAATAAATTTTTTTAATCAACTCACTAAGGAAAAAGTTAATTTACATACATACATATTGGGTTGTCTGTCTGTATGAACGCTGAGATCTCGGAAACTATAAAAGCTAGAGGATTGGTATTTGGCATGAAGATTCTTGGAGTTCCTACGCAGCGCAAGTTTGTTTCAAAAGGGTGCCACGCCCCCTCTAACAATCGCTTATATACGATTTTAAAAATTTCAATATTTCGGAAAAGTAAAAATGCAGTTTTATTGTGTTTATCAATACCTATCGAAATGTAGAGAAATTTTTCATTACCATTCGTTAAAAAGTTGTGCTTGTTCAAAGTTTCTATCTCCATCTCCCTCGCACTCCCTTTACCTGAGTAACGGGTATCTGATTGTCGGAGCACCCGACTATAGCGTTCTCTCTTGTTTTATTATATTATTTTGTTGTTTTTTACATCGAGCTTTTAAGTGACTCAAAGCTTCTTCTAATGGTTTATTACGGCTTGATGACTTAAGCCAAGCTCTTGACCGATGCTCCGGCTACTACTATGCCGGTTTTATCGCAATTTTCTACTGTATCGTGTCCATAACTGCACAAATTTTATTGGCGGCTTGAGATGCATTTTTGCCTTCTCTTTATTTTGCTCCATGATTGCGTCGCTATAACTCACGAACGACTTAAAAGAAAAGACAAGACAAATTAGCGCGTGAAATGAGCTTTCCAAAAAGGTATAGTATGACCAGATGCGACGAATAAAACAAGAACTACGCGCTTTCAGCGCCAACTAGCGAAAATACCGCAAGACTTTTTTGACAACCTAATATGTGCAGGCAATGACGTCAGACTGGCACAACAAAATTTGAAAATGTTGGGGACTTGGTGAAGGATGCTGAATCTCCAAAAAATTTAAATGCAGTTATTGGCGGGTATGCCATAAGATTTTGAACATCATATTTTTAAAACATTTTAACAACATTTATAACAGAGAAATGGCAAAAGAAAGAATTGAAAAAAAAAATCAAATCTAATTTTGGGGCACTTTGGGTCGTCTTTTGTTCTAATTTGTAGCACACACGCGGCCCCTAATTATTTTACGAATTAATGTGATTTTTTTTAGATTTTTATGTCGATCCGTTCTTTGTGAATTTGGTAATACTCTAGTTTAGGGGACTCAAAATTTTTACATACAAAAAAACTGCCCTGCAGCGCAATTTCTTATTTAAGTTTTTCTTTTGTTAAATGTTTACAAAATACCATAATGCTTTTTAGTATTATGATAATATAAAATCCTCGTTGGACCACGATTTCTTTAGATTACACATTTTTGTCGAATTTTTCAGAAGGCCTATTATTTTGACAGCGTATGAAAATCCAATATGGTTTTTATAGCAAATCGTAGAAAAGCCAACTTTGAAATTCGATTAGAAGAAAACCATGGCAGACCGTGCTTTATTTCTTTATTTAAATTCTTAATGATCGGACCAGATCTAAAGCTAGCCTTGACTGGTCGTGCGATACATGCCTGCATAAAATATCTGATATGATTTGTGTCTCATCTAGAATTTCCTTAAAAGTTGCAGACTTTTTGACGAATTCGTGTGTTCCGTTATACTCCAACAAACCGCCTTGGTTCAGTAAAGAGCTTACAGACTTAAGAAATGTAAAGTTCAGACTTTATAGGAAATATAAAGATACCGGTTCTTCATCTATTTTTTCTAGATACTAATGCGATCCGTCTCGTTTTACGGTGCTTAACGCTAGGTGTTTCAATAATTACACTGTGATACATCAAAAATTTACCTCGATGGATGCGATTAATTTGAATTCGTTAAGAATTCCCTAGTTAAACTGTGTTTTCCAATAAGTTCCTCGACGCAAGGATTCTTAGCAAAAGCACTTCAAAGTTCGAAAAAAAGGTGAAATTGGACAACTTTCCGGGGGTATCACAGGCAAACGTTTTCATGGTTAGTTTTGTTGTTTAAATATTTTAAAAGTGACACTCTTTTTCTTTCTAACCCCATACTCAGAATAATTTTAGGATTTTTTTTAAGGAAGAAAAAAATAAAAGAAAACATAGTCACAAAACGTAAAAATATACAGCTGCGGTCAAAATAGCAGTAGTTCTCTCGCCCTTCACTTTTTAAATGTTTGTTGTAATTATAGCCGTTACTCGTAGAGTAAAAGGGTATATTGCATTCGTGCAAAAGTATGTAACAGGGAGAAGGAAGCGTTTTCGACCCTATAAAGTATATATATTCTTGATCAGAATCACTAGCCGAGTTGATATAGCCATGTCCGTCTGTCTGTCTGTCTGTCTGTCCGTATGAACGCTGAGATCTCGGAAACTACAAAAGCTAGAAAGTTGGGATTACCCACACATATTCTTGGGCTTCCTACGCAGCGCAAGTTTATTTCAGCCGAGCGCCACTCCCCTCTAACGCCCACAAAGGATTTTAAAATGTGTCTGACGCCCACATTTTTTAAGATTTCGGAGAAGTATAAATGCAATTTTGTTGTGTTTAATTATACCTATCGAAATTTTTTAAATCGGACCATTCGCTAAAAAGTTATGCCCGATCAAGGTTTTATATCTCCATCTCCCTCGCACTCCCTTTAGCTGAGTAACGGGTATCTGATAGTCGGGGCACCCGACTGCATTTTCCGAAATCTTTTAAGGTGTGGGTTGGAAATGCCTCCTTGTAACTGTTACATACTTTTGCACATACAATTAAGTATACGAATAAAATCGTTATCGTAAAACTAAAGGCATTTTATAATATAGACTCTTACTTCAAATAAGTCAACCGGAACTTCATTTTTTAATAAATACTTTTGAACACTGGCAACTGCATTTTTAGAATATTCCTATAAATATAAATTAAAGAATTAAAAATTGGTTAATTTTTACTCAAGGCTACTTGCATAGGTGTGTGACAGCATTTCCTCCATTATAAAATTATCATAAACTTCCCTTGCCAATTTTTTTCTCTCGTCGTAACATTCTGTTTTTTCAAAAATTTTTATCTGAAATGCCAAAATTAAATTAAAAAAACATGTTTTTGAATAAATTAGAATTATTGTACCTGTTCAAAAAACTTTAGTTGTTGTATAGGTTCGTCTGAATCGTTTTCGCAAAAGTCTTTAAACAGCAAGTAACCTGCAAATAACTGAATTTAATTAAATATCTAAAGTTGCGAAATACACACCTAATACTTCATTAAAAATTTTATGAAAATTTAGTTCGCTTTCCTTTTCCAAATATTTATACATAACACTTCTCACGCTGAAATAAAAAAATTTGTTAATTTATTAGAATATTATTTGCAGAAACAAGATAGTTACCACCAGACAGGATATGGACATTTACAAAGATGTCACAGAAATACTAAGGATTACATACTTCAAACAAATGTTTCCAAAGGAGATACACATTTAAAAGTCGATCAAAGTTGCATACCAAGTAATAAAATAACTCCAACGATTTTTAAGTGATGGATGAGAGCTTAATTGTAAAATTATAAGCTTCGGCCAGCCGAAGGTTATATACCCTTGCAGATAAAAGAAATACCTTTTTAAGTTGTCAGAAATCAAAACGCCTACTTCCTGCAAAGTTACAATAAATTTTCTTATATTTGTTTGATTATTCGTATGGGAGCCTTAAGATATAGTGGTCCGATCCGGCTCGCTAAGACATATGTACTACCTGCAATAGAAAGAAGACTTTTGGGAAAGTTTCATTGCGATAGCTTTAAAACTGAGAGACTAGTTCGCATAGAAACGGACAGACGGACAGACGGACATGGCTAGATGGACTCGGCTATTGGTGCTGATCAAGAATATATATACTCCATGTGGTCGGAAACGTCTCCTTCACTGCGTTACAATATCTGACTGAAATTATAATACCCTCTGCAAGGGTATAAAAATCGAATTAAATATTTTAAAATAATATTACAAAAATGGGACAGATCGTACCACCATATCCTATAGCTTCCATAGGAACGATTTTCTCAGTGGTTGCGTTTACATGAGAGGGCAATTAAAAATTGTTTTGTAATAATAACAGTTCTGATTTGTGTACCGAAAGTTATTTACAAACTATCAACTGCATTATAAAACAAGAGAGAACGCTATAGTCGGGTTGGTGTCCCGACTATCTAATACCCGTCACTCAGCTAAAGGGAGTGCGAACGCTGTACTCGGGTTGGTGTCCCGACTATCTATTGGGGCTAAAGGGAGTGCGAGGGAGATAGATATATAAACAATTTTGATTGCGTATAACTTTTTAATGAATGGTCCGATTTGAAAAATGTCTTCTACATTTCGATAGGTATTAATAAACACTATAAAATTGCGTTTATATATTTTTAAAATCTTAAAAGATGTGGCCTCCAGACACATTTGAAAATCGTTTATGGCGATTGTGGGCGTTAGGGGGGGCGTGGCACCTCGATGAAACAAACTTGCGCTGCGTAGGAAGCCCAAGAATATGTGTGTGAAATCTCAACCTTCTAGCTTTTATAGTTTCCGAGATCTCAGCGTTCATACAGACAGACGGACAGACAGACGGACAGACGGACATGGCTAGATCGACTCGGCTAGTGATCCTGATCAAGAATATATATACTTTATGGGGTCGGAAACGCTTCCTTCTCCCTGTTACATACTTTTGCACGAATACAATATACCCTTTTACTCTACGAGTAACGGGTATAACAAGAGAGAACGCTATAGTCGGGTGCCCCGACAATCAGATACCCGTTACTCAGGTAAAGGGAGTGCGAGGGAGATGGAGATAGAAACTTTGAACACGCGTAACTTTTTAACGAATGGTCCGATTTGAAAAATTTCTTCTACATTTCGATAGGTATTGATAAACACAATAAAACTGAATTTTTACTTTTCCGAAATATTGAAATTTTTAAAATCGTATATAAGCGATTGTGGGCGTTAGAGGGGCGTGGCACCCTTTTGAAACAAACTTGCGCTGCGTAGGAACTCCTAGAATCTGCATGCAAAATACCAATCTTCTAGTTTTTATAGTTTCCGAGATCTCAGCGTTCATACAGACAGACGGACAGACAGACAGACGGACAGACGGACATGGCTATATCGACTCGGCTAGTGACCCTGATCAAGAATATATATACTTTATAGGGTCGGAAATGCTTCCTTCTCCCTGTTACATACTTTTGCACGAATACAATATACCCTTTTACTCTACGAGTAACGGGTATAAAAAGAAAAAAAAATTTAACAAAATATTTGATTCTAAAAGGGTTGACTTTTGGTTATAACTAAGTTTTTTTTTCCATTAATAAATGGATCACATCTTAAAAGCAATCTGTTAAATAAATCTATATTAGCACTCGAATTATGAAATATCCTTAATTCTTGCTTCAGCGGCTCCTTCAGAAAACTTTGCAATCGCTCTTTTCATTCCAATATTGGAAAGTCCCGTTAGAAATTAAAAAAATATACTATTGTGTCGTAAAGCTTGGACAATCAGCTGATCGTAGAACCGGTTTTTGGTGGAATATCTCAAAATCAATTTTTTCATGGCAGCGACCACGGTGCATTCCTAAGAACCAATTGGTTAGAAATTAAAAAAATATACTATTGTGTCGTAAAGCTTGGACAATCAGCTGATCGTAGAACCGGTTTTTGGTGGAATATCTCAAAATCAATTTTTTCATGGCAGCGACCACGGTGCATTCCTAAGAACCAATTGGTCCGTCGTCTCAAATCTTTAACCCATTTGTCTGCTGCCAAGTGTCCTAATAAAATTCTAAACCTTTGCTCTCATGGCTAAGAATTAAATGGTCCGTCTCAAATCCTTAACGCATTTGTCTACTGCCAAGTGTCCCAATCTTTCCTGCGATTTTCTAATTAGCTGTTTCTCCATGCACACATGCGCATAAAAACAGTAAGAATCTTGACCATTTTTGCAACATAAAAGTCCATCCCTGAACTCAGGGTTTCCTTACTTCTCATTTGCTCCGTTTGTAGAGTCAACGTCATCAGGCGTTTATGATTTTAGGAGAGAATTCTTACTGGACTATAATCTTGCAAATCTAGCATTTCCCCAGGCCACGAAGGTTAAAACAGGTGGGTTAGCTAAAATATTTTTCCAGTTGTTAAACGCACTCACTAGCTCTTCATTCAGAGAAGAAGGACTACCCTTCATCAATAAATTTGTCAATGGTCAAAGCTTCCAGATGTGATTCTTTTGGCTTAATTTCATCTTCACTAACTCTGTACCCTGGGAACTCTTTTTTTTTTAAATACACATTTATTCTTATTTATTTCTAAATTGTTTTCACTAATGCGAACTAAAAGCTCTCCAAAAACTTATATGTGTTTTTGACGCAATAACTATATCATCTATATAGATTATTAAACTCTTTTTCCTTAAAAATTCGGAAAACGTTTCTAAGACAATTCGTTGGAACACTGCAGGAAAATTCTTTAATCCAAAAGGCATTCTCAGGTACTCATATTGTTCACTTCTATTCGATTAAATCCGCTTTTAATATCAATCATAGAAAAACTACATTTTCCCTCTTGATACTCCAGGAAATCTTCAATGAGAGCAAAGGGAAATTATCTTTATCGAATTTAAGGGGGGTAGGGTCTTTGGCATCAAAAAGTCAACTCGCTTTTCGTTTTTTTCTATAAAAACTGGTTTGATGGATTTTGTATATTATTAAGTGTCATTTAAATAAGATCCACTAATTTCTATATAGCCGATACTATCGGCTAATATATCGGTGACAAAGCGATTGCTTGAACACAATTAAAAAAAGGCGTTTGGCGGTGTTCACTGTATCTCCGCCAAAAATGATCGGTGTGACGACCCATCGTCACAAACAATAAAAAAGAACATTCCAAAAAACAACACAATGATCTTTTATTCTCTCAACGCCACACCATTTTCAAAACACGCGCCAAAATCACGCACTTTCAAAACGCGCGCCCAAAACGATAACTGGCCACACTAATACATCGATAGTCGACTACCATCAACGAGTTATCGATATCGGGATTCTCGGCATCGACCGCTCTGGGCACACTCAACGGCGCCTATATAAGCAGAGGCAAGACCCCAGATGAGTCACTTGCGTTCCGACGATCTTCGAGGAAACACATCAGCACCAAGGAGAAATATCCGGGTAAGTGTGGTATTGGTGGTGGATCCGTAGGAGTTCGGTTTTCAATCGGCTCTGCGACCTGGTGAGGATCACTGGCGTCCCGGTTTGGTTTCCTAGAAATCAGCCCAGATCCAGTTGTCTGTCATCACTGAGGCGGCCCGGTTTACGTAATTCAGGCCCACCTCAGTGAGTTCCCCCAGACGTCACGTTTCCGGCTCCCGCCCCGGAAACGAAACGGATGTAGAACGGCAGTTCGAAACTAACGATGCCAGACAGACCGAAACTAATGATGCCCTACATTCCCGAATCCCACTCAAAATCCAAGTAGATCGCTCCCAACGACTCAGAACACTACGAACCCGACGTACGCACGACGAAGCAGTTCACGTACCGGCCCTTTCGCAGCGCCGACGCGACTTCACGGCCCCTGCAGCGCCAACGCGATCACTCGGCCCTTCCGCAGCGCCGACGCGACTTCACGGCCATCCTGCAGCGGCGATCACTTGGCCCTTCCGCAGCACAGACGCGACTTCACGGCTCATCCGCAGCGCCGAAGCTCACAACAAGCAGTGAACCTCTTGGCCACGTCACTGACAAGCAGTCAACGGCTCGAGCAGCTCACCTCCTGGCCCTTCCGCAGCGCCAGAACACGGAGACAGCAGCACACCGGTCAAACCGCACGAAGCAAGCAGTTCATCACTCGCCTTCCGCAGCATCGGATCACGATAGCAAGCCGTTCATCAATCGGCCTCCCCTGTAGCGCCAAACCGACAGCAAGCAGTCCATCACTCGGCCCTTCCGTAGCGCCGAATCAACGAAGCAAGCAGTTCCGACTCACTAAGGAGCAACCAACCGACGAACACCCATTTTTTACAATTACTACGAAATACACGCCTACTTTATAGCTCTATCCCTCTGTGTCATTAATGGGGAAAGGGAGGTAAATCGATCTATAGAAGAAATATAAATATCTGTCGCGAACCCTGATCACGGCGAGCTATACCGCCTCCCAAAACAGGGTCGCTACATCGGATTTCCATTTGGTTTTTACATTTTGATTAAAAATTAAAAAAAACAAGAGAGAACGCTATAGTCGGGTGCCCCGACAATCAGATACCCGTTACTCAGGTAAAGGGAGTGCGAGGGAGATGGAGATAGAAACTTTGAACACGCATAACTTTTTAACGAATGGTCCGATTTGAAAAATTTCTTCTACATTTCGATAGGTATTGATAAACACAATAAAACTGCATTTTTACTTTTCCGAAATATTGAAATTTTTAAAATCGTATATAAGCGATTGTGGGCGTTAGAGGAGGCGTGGCACCCTTTTGAAACAAACTTGCGCTGCGTAGGAACTCCAAGAATCTTCATGCCAAATACCAATCTTCTAGCTTTTATAGTTTCCGAGATCTCAGCGTTCATACGGACAGACGGACAGACAGACAGACAGACAGACAGACAGACAGACAGACAGACAGACGGACAGACGGACAGACGGACATGGCTAGATCGACTCGGCTAGTGATCCTGATCAAGAATATATATACTTTATGGGGTCGGAAACGCTTCCTTCTCCCTGTTACATACTTTTGCACGAATACAATATACCCTTTTACTCTACGAGTAACGGGTATAAAAACCCGCACCTGGGAAGCTTGTTTTTTAGTTTTTCATTTTTAACAATTTTTTTCGATCTTTCAACTTTGGGCTTAAAAAAAATGATTTAAAGTAAAAAGAAAAACTCTTCCCAGGGGCGGGTTTTTTTTTTATGCAGAAAAATATGCGACAAGTTTGAAAACGATCGGCTGAGCCGTTAAGAAATGCCGATGAACACGGCCTTTCAAAACGTTTCGAGAAAAACATGTCCCATGTAAAGCACACATAGAGCACTTTAAAAAAGGCGTTTTGCGGAGCTCAGAGAAGCTGAGTCGAGTAAAATGAAATTTTTGAATTTTGAAAACGGGTATCGTTTGACCCCCAATTGACCACTTTTGCCCACCCTTTATTTTTTTTTTACCACGTCCAGTTTCGAAAATATCGAAGTTCGAAAATTTTCGAAATTTTTTTTCCAATTTTTCCAATTGACCACCATTGCCAAACTTTTAGAATTTTGAAAAAGTGAAAACTATGGAAACTGTAACCATTTTTCGTTTTTCTCAAAATTCGTAAGACCTAAAGTTGAATTTTTCAAAACTTTTTTTTGTCCAATCGTTTGACCCGCAATTGACCATCATTGCCCACCCTTTAGAATTTTGAAAAAGTGAAAACTATGGAAACTGTGGCTGTGGCCATTTTTCTTTTTTCTTAGAATTCGAAAAACTTAAAGTTCAATTTTTCAAAACTTTTTTGTCCAATCGTTTGACCTCCGGTTGACCATTGTACACTTTTAAGTTTTTATTAAAATTAAACATCTCTTTTGTCCTCCGTACTTTAGTTTGACTGCCGGGACAACGGGGCGATAAACCAGTTTTCTTATAACAGTAGGCGATTTTTGTGGTGTGGCTACAGTCAGTCGAGTTGTAAGGGAAGTTTCTTTTGCTATAGCGTCTTTATCAAAACAAGTTATTAAGTTCCCGCGTATTGAAGATCTTCAAGAAAATGTTGTTGATTTTTATAAAATAGCCAAGTTTCCGAAAGTCATAGGATGGTCTACAAGGATGGTCTCCTGTTCATCGGTATAATTTTTACCGCGAAACTTCTTTTCTGCCGACATTGTTTTTTTTTTATTAGTTTGAAATGTTGTTTATATCAGCAGCTGTTAGTATGACTGTTTTATGGTATTTTTCGATAGTTTTTCGATTAATTTTTGACAATTAGTCTGATGTTCTGATGTGGGGTTGCCACCTAGTCTCAAATTAGTGCTCCTTTTATTTGGAGTTTTAAATGACGGACGAGAAAACGAAAACCGATTTGCCACCGGGATAAATTTATCCTTCCATTAGCTAAATTGCAGGACGGACGATAAAACGGCCCTAAAGTAGTTAGATTCGACATGGGTTATCTGAATGGAGAATAATAGCAGGTAGTGAGTATAATATTGAAAATTTTTTTAAACCTGAATTCAATTTTTGGGGTTTGGGGTTACCTGCGTGAAAGGGTTAACATTTTTTAGGATACTTTTTAAGGGGTAAGGTATCTTTCGCAACCTGCTTCAATTTTAAACCTGAAACACTTGTCTCAATTTGAAAATCGCTTTCCTCCTGGAATCTCATATTAGGTATAGAAATTGAATTGCAAAATGTTCAAGTTTAAAATTGTCTTGATACCAGAATGTGCTGTGTCATAAGTGTTGGTGCATAAGCGTGATCAGTGTTGTGACTATTCCTTCGATTTGTTTCACAAGGAATTGAAGTGAAGTGAAGTGACGTTGCACAAAATTCTACGATTTCTATAATTCTATGTTATTGTGTTTTATTTTGCGAATCCTTTGAATTTAGTTTATTTTGTTTTTAAAGACTTGCGATTTTTCAAATTTCATTTAAAATTTCAAAATAGTTTTTCTTGATAATTTTGCAAATTTTTCAAGTTCAATTTTAGATAAACCAGTTTGTTTAGAAATTTTTTTACTTATATTGTACAAGTTTAAATATACGTTTTTACGTTTTTTTTCTTTTTTTTTTAACTTTCAATAATTGACTTGATATCAGAAATTTGTGCCACGTCATAATTACAGTTTTTACAGTGTAGTGCAATATAAAGGAAATTACCGGACTACTACTGGGAAAACTGCAAGTAGTTACACTACATACATTTATTTATCTTTTAATATATATTACCTTTGATATATTGGGTTGTCAAAAAAGTCCCTCGGTATTTTTATAATATTATTTTTTTCTTTTTTTACATCGAGCTTTAAGTGACTCAAAGCTTCTTCAAATGGATTATTACGGCTTGATGACCTAAGCCAAGCTCTTGACCGATGCTACGGCTACTACTATGCCGGTTTTATCGCAATTTTCTACGACAGGCCTTCCGTCTTTGACCACCTCTGCACCAGAACGAAAACGTTGAAACCATAGTTGTGCAGTGGAAATGGAAACTGTATCGCGTCCATAAACTGCACAAATTTTATTGGCGGCTTGAGATGCATTTTTGCCTTTATCGTAGTAGTACTGTAAAATATGCCGTATTTTCTCTTTATTTTGCTCCATGATTGTGACGCTATAACTCACGAACGACTTAAAAGAAAAGACAATCAATCAAACACGTGTTAGCGTGTGAAATGAGCTTTCCAAAAAGGTATATTATGACCAGATGCGACGAATATATCAAGAACTACGCGCTTTCAGCGCCAACTAGCGAAAATACCGCAAGACATTTTTGACAACCTAATATAAGAACACAGTCTTTTTAGATACTTACTCTTGTATTTTTAAAATATTATTTCAATATCAACCTACTTAACAATAAAATAAGTTTAATTTTTATTATTCTTATTAACAGGGCTTTTAATTTTTTTTTTTCAAATAATTCAAATAATAAATATTTTTTTAAAGCAAAACATTGTACGAAAATAATTCATACTTTGGTTGTCATTTTTTGATTTAAGCGATTAAGGTTTTTTTTTTGGTAAGTGCGTTTATTTATAATATCTATTTCATCGCTAGGGACATAACAATTTAATTAAAGTTGTTAACATTTACTTCGTGTACAGTGCAAAAGAGTGAAGTCCGTGAAAAACTTGTTTTTTAAAATGGTTTCAAATAATTAAATTATCAACACGATGTCTGCCAAGTTCTTTGTTGATGCCTCCGCCTTAGTGGATGCACTTTGCAAAGTTACCATTTTTACGGAGATCGGAGATCTGAAGCCAAGGACTTCCAATGTTTGGATGGAAGCCAGCTATTATTTACAAGGAACAATCAGTGCCAGATCCCTGAATTTTTATGACTGAGGACGACCCGGAGTTCCTGATCTGTGAACCAACAAAAAATGGACCTCTGCCTATTCCATCCTTGAACCTGCAGTTGGATGAGGAGGCATTGAGATCAATTGCCCCTAAGGCGGAACAGAAAAATGATTTGCGATCAAGGAACTATCTGCAACCTAACTGTACGGATATTAAAGCCAAGTCAGTGTATGAAAAGGTGTCAGTTTCTTGTACGTTTAATTTTAAAAAAGTTTTGAAAAATTGATTTTTAAGTTTTTCGAATTTTGAGAAAAACGAAATATGACCGCAGTTTCCATAGTTTTAACTTTTTCAAAATTCTAAAATGGTGGTCAATTGGGGGTCAAACGATTCCACAAAAAAAATTTTGAAAAAGTCAACCTTTTGATTTTCGAACATTTTCGAACTTCGAAATTTTCGAAACTGGACGTGGTAAAAAAAACAAAAGGGTGGGCAAAAGTGGTCAAATGGGGGTCAAACGATTCCCGTTTTCAAAATTCAAAAATTTCATTTTACTCGACCCAGCTTCTCTGAGCTGTTTAGCGGTGCTCACTGTATCAGATTTGGGTCTGCTTTTACATTTCGTTTAAGAATAGAATAATCCCGCCCCCTGGGAAGTTTTATTTTATATTTTTTTACTTTAAATATTTTGTTTGATGGAGCAGGAGCGTTTTCCTGACCCACATGAGATTGTATGGAGTCGGGGGGATAGTTAAGTTAGTGAAGCAAATACAACCGTCTCATCGCAGTACCAAAATTGAACTCTTTATTCGTACGTCGCACAGTGGCGCCTTGGGCCAAAAAACGTGCAATAAATCACTTTTTCGACTTTGTCCTAGTCCAAATCAAAAAATTTTTGTAAAAGATATGGCTTATTCCACGTGAAACGTGACAGGCCCGTTTGGGTCAAATCTCAGAATCAATCGAAACTTTTTTTTTCGATAGAGGAATGAAATATAAGGATGGGTTTTTGTTTTTCTTTTTTTAACTCTTACCGTTTATTTAAAAAAAAAATTTTTTTAAATTAGCTCCGATTTTTCAGTTGTGCATCACTTGAGACTCGTTTGAGTCATTTTAATATTTGGTATGCAACTTTGTGGGATATCTTAATATCTTTCAGATAAATATTTTTAAAAATTTTTAAATTTAAAATTAAGTATTTTTTAAGGGAATTTTAAATTAAAAAAATTCTGTACGCCGGAATACACGCGATTTCCGAAAAAAATATTTATCCTTATTTTGCTTCAACAATTCTTCACGAAGTGGTAAAATAAAATTTTTGTAATTGCAAGGGATACTAGTAAAGACAACGATTTTAGTTTAGCAACTTTGCATCAAGCAACAACAGCGCAGCGTGTAAGAAGAGAACAGCAATACGAGCACGGGAGAGCAGGAATAGTGCTTTCCCTTTCTTACACGCTGCGCTGTTGTTGCTTGATGCAAAGTTGCTAAACTAAAATCGTTGTCTTTACTAGTATCCCTTGCAATTACAAAAATTTTATTTTACCACTTCGTGAAGAATTGTTGAAGCAAAATAAGGATAATTATTTTTTTTGGAAATCGCGTGTATTCCGGCGTACAGAATTTTTTTAATTTAAAATTCCCTTAAAAAATACTTAATTTTAAATTTAAAAATTTTTAAAAATATTTATCTGAAAGATATTAAGATATCCCATAAAGTTGCATACCAAATATTAAAATAACTCAAACGAGTCTCAAGTGATGCACAACTGAAAAATCGGAGCTAATTAAAAAAAAAAATTTTTTTAAATAAACGGTAAGAGTTAAAAAAAAAAAAACAAAAACCCATCCTTATATTTCATTCCTCTATCGAAAAAAAAAGTTTCGATTGATTCTGAGATTTGACCCAAACGGGCCTGTCACGTTTCACGTGGAATAAGCCATATGCATTTTCAAAGTTGAACAATTTTTCACTTAAAAAAAACACACAGTTTTTAGGTAATTTTTCGCACTTCCGGGGGGTATATCTTAAAAACTAGGTATCGAATCGCTTTGCTTCTTTTTTCCACTGATTGGTGAGTTAGTTAAGAGTAAAAAAAGTAAAACATATTGCAGTTTGCCAGCCGCATCTCTTAGTTATGCGCTATTTGCGAAACGTCAATTTTTTCCATATTTTCCAACTTTGATGGAAAATAAAAAAAAATTATTTCATATTATATTTTTTATACTTCCGTAAAACGATATTTGGACTTTCTTCTTGATATTAGGAAAGTTGTAGCTGCGTCCGCGTGCGTCCGCGGTTTTAAGAGCCAAAAAAGGTAAAAAAGTCATGGTCCCAGAAATTGCATATGGCGCAACCTTGTGAAAGATTTGTCCAAAACATTGTGTTAAAGTCCTGAAAATTTGATATTATGTTCAACAGCTCGATATAAGAAACTTTAGTTCTACCACTTTTGGAAAAAAACCCGCTAGTTTAGCGGAAAAACAGCTATAAATAGCTAAAATACGGAAGGCCGTAACTTCTAAACTACTGAAGCTACAGACTTGTGCTGTATCTCGTTTGAAAGGTATTTTAAAATGCTTTAAGCGCCTTCTGTATGTAATTGGTGTAAATAAGATTCCTTGAGATTCCTTAAATTTTGGTATACATCATGTTACTGTAAAAAATTACGTTTAAAAGTAATTCAGAAACGAAAATAGCCACTTTTGCCAGCTTAAAACAACTTACGGTGCCTACGCATTGAATTTAGTATGTGCGAATCCAAACTGTATTTTAAGGTCATGGAATCACAACCTTGTCACAGAGTTAGAATCTAGTAATTATAGTCCAGAAATTTTAGGTCTATTGGATTTACCAAGTTTACTAAATTGTGACCATTATTTCAAAAAACATGAAATATAAAAAAAAATTTTTTAAAAAAACTTTAATTTATTTTGTTTTTGTTTTTTTAGTTTTTAAAAATTAAAACATAAAAAAAAAAAAAAAACAAAACAACATTTAAAAAAAAATAAATTTTTTTTTTTAAAACCACAATTTTATTGTTTTTTTAATAATTTTTAAAAATTACAACATAAAAAAAGAAACTAAAAAAAACAAAAACTTCTTAGAAAAAGTTTTTTTTTGTTGGAAAAAAATGGATTTGTTTTTAAATTCTGACTTTGCCGATTTGTAAGTACGCCTCTGCCACGCCCACTCCCTGTCTCAAGTAATAATTTGAAAGGTGGATCAATTATCTATCATTTGCCGTTTACATCATTCAATTATCTTCACTAGTTCAAAAGTTATGATTTATTACCAAAAAAAAGTCAAAAGGCGCCACTGTGCGTCGTATAATAGCCTTCGTGGCCAGTGTTGTGAATTACATGGGAGCGTGAACTTAAGCTTTACCACTGAGAGTGCAGCTCAGGTTAACAAATTAGATCAATACACTTCAAGAAAGATTAATACTTCAAAATTACATTCATGTTTATCTCAAGATTCAATAGATATAGTTGCTTCGATGCGACCTAACAGCCATCGATGAGGAGGGACATGGTCTTCGTGGATTAGGACCATTTCGTTGACTGCAATATTCAAAGATCCAGTCGTCCAGTTTGATTTTGCCTGAAGCTCGTGAAGATACTCCGTAGACCAGCGCCTCCAGACGTGTTGCTTGATGGCGCTGACACGCTTCCATCGTTGAGAGCAGTTGAGCTGATCGTCCTTGACAGGCCAGTCTGGGAGTGCTCGAAGGGAGTCCCCGGTTAAGAAATGACCAGGCGTTAATACGGCCAAATCGCTAGGATCCGCAGAGTGATGAGAGAGCGAGCTAGAGTTTAGGATCGCCTCAGTCTCAGCAGCGACAGTTGAGAGCTCCTCGAAGGTCAGTCGGGCATCCTTGAGCGTGCGGCACAAGAGATTCTTGGCGCTCTTAACAGCAGCCTTTCAGAGGCCGCCAAAGTGTGGAGCCCTAGGAGGTATGAAATGGAACGTTACAAATTCGTTTGTACAGTACGATATAATGTCTTGCTGGTTCTTGGTGCTGAAGAAAAAGTCCTTCAGGTCTTGCAACTTGTTGCTCGCGCCTACAAAATTCGTCGCATTGTCGCAAAAGATGTCTGAAGGTAGAACACGTCTGGCGATCATCCGCTTTAGAGCACCCAAGAACGAATCAGTTGATAGGTCTCCGACGATTTCGATATGCGCCGCCTTCGTGGCGAAGCACATAAATATTGCGATGTAGCTTTTAACGGGCACCTTTCCTCGAACGCGTAGATAGGAATGAACCGGCCCGCATAAGTCTATCCCACACCGAGCAAATTGTCTTGATAGGGTAAGTCTCTCGACTGGGAGGCTGCCCATAAGTTGTTGCAGCAGCTTAGGCCTGTAGCGCACGCAGTGGAAACAGTTGCGTACACAACGATGAGCGACATCTCGGGCATTCACGACCCAAAACTCCAGCCGCATTAGTCCCACCAGGACCTTTGGACCAGCGTGGTAGTTCCGCAGGTGTAGATGACGTACGTAGTTGACGACAGCAACATCCTTAGCGGAAAGCAATATGGGATGCTTGTAAGGGATCGATGCTAGTTCCAATCGTCCTCCGACGAAAAGTAGGTTGAATCCATCTGTGATCTGCAAGAAGGGCGATAAAAACTTAAGATGGCTACGAACCGGCGCGCCTTTTTGCAAAAGCGTTATTTCCTCGATGAAATATCGCTGTAGTAGGTTCCATGCGACGCAAAGCATGGCCCTTCGCAGTTCCAGCGGGGAAAGTGGCCCCGTAGTGAAGGGTTTTGTCTTCCGACATCGGTCGCAAAATCGGAGCATCCAGGCTACCAGTCTTAGGCCAAACTGGTGCGATTCCTTGTTGTGGAGGGCTTCCAATACACTATTTCTGGAAGGTGACGATGCAAGGAATGCTGACTTGCGTTTTTCTGAAGATACGACGTCCATGTCCAGATTGCCGTGTACGTTAGGCGGCCATAATGTCGGCAGCTTTAAAACGTAGGTCCGTGGAACCATGTTGAGTTGGTGAGTTCTGAAAGGTTGAATCCTCTGGAGATAATGTCAGCTGGGTTGTGCCGTGTCGGAACGAACCTCCAGTGACAGTCTGGCGTGAATTCTTGGATATCGGATTTCCGGTTGCCGACAAACGTAGAAAGTGTCGCAGAATGTTGTCGAATCCAATTCAACACCAGCTGTGAATCTGTCCGCAGAAAAGTATCGGGCGTGTGTTGTAGAAAAGCTGCCTTTACCTGGTTGTGGAGTCGCACTGTGGGGCGTCTAGAACAAAAAGCCTGCCAAAATGTTTTTTTTTTAAGATTTTCCCAAATGTTGCAATGCAACTTTAAAAACAATTGAATTCTCTATACAAATCAAAAAGAAAAAGTGATCTGTGATGAATGGTTTTCCCAATTTTTAAAGTTGATTTTTCGAAACAGAATTTTAGCCAATAAGAAAAAGAAGGATTTTTATACATCTTTGAAATTTTTCTGAAAGCGCCTAGGGGCCTAAGTTGAAAATTTAAAAGCAACCAATTCTTAGAATATTAAAAAATAATAAAAATTGTAAGTGCATAATTACGTTTTTTTTTTTTAATTTTTTCAAAGGGGTCAAAAAAAATTGGGTTTTTTTTATATTCTTTGACGTAAAGTAGTGTTACGCCCTAGATCGGCCTTTAATTCTTTAAAAAAAAAAAAACGTTTAGATATTTAACTACAAATTCTGAAAAAATTAGCCTGCCCTTTTGTGCCTCTTTAGAGATAATCGCGGTTAAAGCTAGCAAGAAATGTTCGTAATTCAAATAGTCGCCAGCCCTGGTTTCTCCGCGCGCACTTACAGCATGAATCCCTAGTTGTATTACTAGTCAGCTGTTTCCAATTACTTTTGTTTTTCTTTCGCGGCAAGCTGTCCAATTATTTTGTCTTATCAAATTTAAATCCAATTATAATGGAAAAGGAAGCCGGAGGTACATATATTGTGTTCCTGGCGTCAAATATATTCTTATTAATGTGCTTAATGTGCTGTATTAGTGTTTAAGAGTGTGTGTCTTTACCACAACAAAGGTTAAATGAGTTGATATATTTTTAAAACAGAACTATCAACTGTTTCTCTCACTCGCCGAGCGCTATTTAACATCATGCAGATGTCCACGTACGATTCGTTTAAGGAAAAGTTTCAGCATTTGGAAACGTCTTTATGCGACCAAACTAAGGCAACAGGGCTGAGCTTGGAAAGTCTAAAAGAAAAACTGACAAGGTTTATTTCAGAATTTAAGACTCCCTGGACTCGAGCACATAGAGTGGAAGACCGTTTTCACAAGGCAAATCAGGCTTGGCTAGATACAACCATTCATTTCTTTTGTGAGCTTAGACGAGGACGCAACGAGAAATCGTTTGAAGAATCCACCAACCGAACCAAGCTAAGAAAAACCCAGGACTTGAGGGAACAAAATTATTCGACTGTGCTAGCTTCTGCTACGCAATCTAAGCTTACATCAGAAGGTCATTTTGAAGAATCCAAGCTTGTATCTGCATTATTCAATAAAGAGACTTTTGTAAGGCCACAAGATGACAAAATGTCCAAAGAGGGAGCACTGGCAGTATTGGTCGAAGCACGACTTTCTCGATTTCAATACAATATAGTCTGAGATTCTGCTCCAGATAGATTCCCATCGTACTATGCTGTCCAACTAGCGAAAAAAGAGTGTTATCCAGGAAGCATTGTTATAAGTGAGTCAGTGGCCAAAGTTACTCATCAAGCCCTGATGAATCACACTGCTCAGCGATTAATTCATTTAGAAAAACGCAAGATTGCCACTTTAAACCCGAGTCAGATGAGGAATATTTGCCTAATTACCAAGTGGTGATTTGATGGAAGTTCGGGACACAGTTCATATAAGCAAGTTTTTTGCGATCCGGAAGCTACAGATTCCTCCGTACTTATCACTTCCATAGTTCCAATAAAAATGACATGTGAAGAATATGTTTTATGGCAGAAACCACGTCCCGGCTCAACTCGTTTTTGCAGACCTTTAAAAATAGAATACATAAAGGAAACTTTAAGTGTCTCGCAAGCGGAAAATGATTGAGTAAATGCAGATTTCACTCAGCTAGATAAAACGGTTGTGGACATAGAAGGCAATGGTGTTGAGGTGAGCCATACACTAATTCTTTCAATGATTGACGGCAAGGTGTGCAATGCAATCACTGAAACAACATCAACACGAACATGCTATTTATGCGGCTCAACATAGATAACATAGATAATATGTAACAACAAGAAAGGAAGCTAGCTTCGGCCCTTGCAGATCATTCCTATTAATTTACAAATCGCAAAAATGTTAAATTTCCTATTATTTCTCTTATTTCCGATCGTTCCTATGGCAGCTATATGATATAGTAGTTCGATTTTGATAAAATTAAAAACGAAATTCGGAAATATTTAAAAAGAGACATATCCCAGAGTAGAAGAGAATACAATAAAAACCAACGAAGCAATAATTTATTTCCTATTATATTCCCATTAATTTTCCGATCGTTCCTATGGCAGCTATATGATATAGTCGTCTGATTTTGATAAAATTTTATTTGAAATTCAGAAATAATTAAAAACTAATATTCCCAAGATTAGAAGGTAATACTTCAAAAAACACCGAAGATAGAATTTTTTTACCGTTTTTTTTTCGATCCTTCCTATGGGAGCTATAGGATATAGTTGTCCGATCCGGTCGGTTCCGACTTATATACTACCTGCAATAGTAAGAAGACTTTTGGGAAAGTTTCATCCCGATAGCTTAAAAACTGAGAGACTAGTTTGCGTAGAAACAGACGGACAGACGGACATGGCTAGATCGACTCGTCTAGTGATGCTGATCAAGAATATATATACTTTATGGGGTCGGAAACGTCTCCTTCACTGCGTTGCAAACTTCTGACTGAAATCATAATACCCTCTGCAAGGGTATAAAAAGCTGTGAAAACAGAAAATTTGAAGTTCGGACTTTCAACCTGCATGGTTGGATACGCTTTTTTGAATGTCTTTTACATGTTTCTTATAAACTACCCATTAAAAGATGGCAAGCAAGGTCGGTCGAGGATAAAGATATTGTTGACAGTAATAAAAAACGTATTCAAAACGAATTAAAAAGTAAACTGGGTTTACTAGTTGATGTACCGAAGCCAGGATTTGGAAGTTCGAATACCTAATACTTCTCGAAGATTTTTTAAAAATGCTATCCTCGGCTTTCGGTGCATCTCTGTGCAGAAGTGGGTGGAGCTTAGACTGACAATTGTCAACGCCACAGTCACGTCTTGAAAAGCATTTGCGACGGTGGAACTTTAGGCACCTGTAGCACGCTTTGGTCTCGTTAATTACTCGCTGGCGTTCTTCAGTAGTTAGCATCTGAAATTTCTGACACTGGGCAGCTTGATGTTCAGTGGACTTACACATCGCACATGTGAGGCTTGAAGCTGCTTCTTGATCTGATTGAGAATCGTCATCGCTGTCCACTCCTCGGTGAGCCTGTGTGTGAGTGTTCACAGTGCTGGACCTTGAACTCGGTGCGGTTAAAACGGTTGATGCTGCCTCTGCTAATTTGTACAACCAGTCGCTGAATGACTTAACAACTGGTATGGTGTCACAGCGGGGGTGTAAGGCCCAGTTCAGTTTCTGTTGCGTGGGCAGCTTATCAACGAGCTCGCGCAGGAGCATTGGGTTGTCAAGATGAGAGGTCAGTTTGCAGGCCTCCATAGTTGCACATGCATTGCGTACTGCCATGGCGAAATCAATAAGAGATTCCAATCTGTCCTTGTGTACGTTGATCTTCCTGATTTTGTCGATCAAACGGTCAAGGATATGTTCTGGGCGCCCAAAAAAGGTTTTCAGGGTGTTGATAACTTCTGGAACCAGCGCTGGAAGTAGCAGTTTATCCCGTACCAATTCGTAGGCTTTACCCTTGAGGCACTTCTGTAGTCGAAGCATGTTTTCAGCGTTCGAGAAGCCGGCTATTGCGCAGCTATTTTCGTACATGCTGACGAAAATTGGCCAGTCCTCTGGGTTGCCATTGAAGGTAGGCAGATCCGGCGATAGCACCTGTCTTGCGGCTAGCTTGCGGATGCAGTTGGTCCAATTGATATTGATGGAAGTGACATAGCGTGTGCTCCTTGTGTTTGGGAAAGCAATATGTATTTTTGCTCGATGTACTTCTTTTCAGCTTCGCGTGTTTCCTCCAGCATTGCCAACATCAAATTATTTGGACATGGTGTGATTGTATTGGTGGCGTTCAAGTTTTGGCTTGCACTGGATTGCAATTTCGAGATATTCAAATTGGCCTGATTAATTTGTATGTCAAATGGATTGTCCTTTTCCATTGGATGTTGCAGTCCGCTTGTTGAAGCCGCTCCTGTTTTCGGGACTTTGCACAAGGCGCAAGTCCAATCCAACTGCGCAATAGTACTGTTCACTCCAGCACAGACAAAGTGGTACCACTCTTTGCAATTATCGCACTGTACCCAATTTTGGGTACCATTAGAGGCGCGGGTCTTTTTGCAAATTCCACAGACTGTGGTGTCATTTTCCATGCCCATTTTATAGTTTTTTTTTTTAATGTTCGGATGTATTAGTGATGTATTACCCGGTGGCTTCTTACACATACATGGCTTTTACACTTATGTGGATATGTAGGCAATATGTATGTGAGTGCCTTTGTGTATTTCACAATTAGTTCCGAATATGAAGTGCGTAGTTAAAGTTTTTTAAAGAAATGTTGAGGCACCGATGTTAATGATAGGCGAAACAGTTTAGAGTTGACAAATTTGTGTAGCGGTCTTTATTTAATCAAGTTTTAAATTTTAGAGAGAGCTTTAAAAAACTTTGTGTTGCTGCTTCGCTGGTTTTTTCTCAAGTCGCTTCTTTTTCGTAGAGCTGCCATACTATACTATGTTGGTGATGCCATTTTCGCATAAGTGGCAATTCGATTTGGCGGCAGGCCTAACAATTTAAATTACGGCGGTAACACTCCCAGACCCACAGGTCTTGTTGTAGTAGAAACATTCCTTTCATTAATAACAATTCGTTTTTAGTCTGTTTTATAGACCAACAGGTCTTTCCTTTATTAATTGTAAATTCTCAATGTCTTTGCTTAAGCTTAAGTGTAAGTTGCTGGGCATTTGGCAGCAGCGGGGAAATATGTTGATCGTGGTGTTCTGCATATATTCACCACGTTGGCCACTAATTAAATCAAGGGACAGCCCCTTAAGACGGCTTGTGCTGAATGTGCATTTGATATGCCAATATTCTTATAGACTACTTCTTGCCCATTAGTTGTATGCGAATATATTAATATTCGCTGTTTAAACAAACAGGGGTATGCAGCATGCGCGACATATAAATCATATTCAAGTGAGTCGGCCTGTGTGTAACATACCAACACAGCGACAGTTGTCTGCTGGGGTGATCATATTACCAATGCACTTGAAAATGTGCTGGCCGTGGGACTTTTGTGTATTTATGTATTTAACGTTATTAATGTACAGTATGTACCCGGTTTGTGCGCATACTACAATTATGAATAAATCGTTTGACGTGGGCTGTAATGAATAATGAATACGAGGAATATAATTCGATAAACGGAAATAAGTTCTGATCTTGGGGACGGAATTGGATTGGCTGGCCAGTGCTCCTCAGAAAGATGCAGCCATTGTGGTCCGTTCCGCCAAAGCGTGTGATGCTTCAGCTGAGAAGGGGTGAGGCCGCGCGTAGCACAATCTGTCGGGTTTTCTTGCGTAAGTACGTGTCTCCACTGCGAGGGCTAAGTTCCTTCCAGGATTGTTCCAATTCTATTCGACACAAATGTCTTCCAACGTTCGGTGTCACCGCTGATCCAATACATCACTATCATTGCATCTGACCAGTAGTGTACAGATATGGTGTGATGTGATCAGAGACCGTAACAGTTATAAGTTTTATTAGAAAAAATCATTTTTAACTGTTATTTAAAATTTGTATTATAACAGTTTCAAAATAATTATTATTATCAATTTATATAATATCGCTCAAAAATAACTTTTATTTTTGATTTTTATTTTTATAAGTCTTGAATAACAGTTATTTTTGATTTTTCAAATAGAAGTCTATCAGCGACTATTTTCTCTAAGTCAACGAAATTAAAATCACTCAAAGACTTTTATTCTGACTTTTCGTAAGTAAAAGTCTTTGAAAGACTTTTATTTTTCAAAAAATAAAAATAATATATCTCGCGAACAGTTTAAGTCTATGCTACCAAATTTTTAAGAGGGGTTCTTCTTAATTGTTTTAAAATTCTGGCTTGGTTCAATGTATTCCTCATCGCGATTTTCCACTATCTAACAATTTTGTGTTCCCTAAGTAATGAAAGTCAGAATTACTCAACTTCTAAGGTTTAGATGACACAATCTTTTTTTTACTTTTTAACCACTCTTAAGGAAGCGACATTTTTGCTCCTATTACTTGCTCACTTATTAAAGGTATTTTATTGAACAATACAAAAAAATCTACGGTAACTCAATGAGTAAAACTTTATGCAAACATACACTCAACTAATAAATAAAAGAATATTTTAAAAAATGCCTAAAGTGAAAAAAATTATCTAAAAATTTAAAAATAATTAAGATTAACCTATGATCCAAATTTGATAGCTAAGACTTGAACTGTTAGCGAGATATATGGAAAAGACTTTTATTTTATTTTTTGAAAAATAAAAGTCTTTAAAAGTCTTTAAAAGACTTTTATTTTCGGAGTGTCAGAATAAAAGTCTTTATGAGACTTTTATTTTTGATTTTTAAATTTTAAAAATAAAGAAATAAACGGTTTTGTTAGGAGGCATGTATAATTTAAATTTAAAAAATTTTTTTAATGTGTGATTTTTTGATTTTTAGTTTTTGAAAATAACAGTTATTTTTGGGCCCTGGATGTGATACCTGAAGTTGGTTGATAATCCACCCGGCTAATTGTGTACACAGCACAGCTCCGGATAACTCCACTCTCGGAATCGTTAGCAGCTTAATAGGTGTGACTCGACTACGGGCGGCTAATAAGTGAACCTGCACGGAACTATCCGTACAACTAGCACGGAGATAAGCGCATGGTACATACGCTTTGGATGATCCGTCACAAAACATGTGTAGTTGCAAAGTCAAGACATGCCTTAGATCGAAGCCTAACTATCGAGGGATGTGTATCTCTTGAATGTCGGGAAGCTCTTGGATGATTTGTTGTCACTGCTCGGCAAGTTGATCTGGCAAGGGGTCGTCCCAATCTAACTATGCTGGGGCTCGTCTTTGCGCTCGATACGAAAACTCCAAACTTCCTTTAACAGGATTTTTGCAGCGATGATTACTGGTGCCAGGTATCCCAGCGGATCGAATAAGCGTGCTACTGTGGATCGTTTAGTGAATGTAGGATTGAGGGAAAACTTGAGATTAAAACCAAAAACATAATTGTTCGGATGACAATACAACCCTAACGTTTTAATGGAGTCTTTATTGTCTATCTCAAAAATGCTACTGTTAGAGAGATCTGTTGTTGGGATGCCCTCTAAGATAGCTGGATGATTGGATGCCCACTTCTTGAGCTCCATTCCTGCGGATTGGAGAGCTGCGATGACATCATTGCGAATTTTGAGAGCTCCGTCGATGGTCTCATGTCCTGTTTGAACATCATCCACATAGATTTCTCGTTTAAGGACCTGCTCCGCCAGAGGATAGCGTTCGCGCTCGTCGGATGCAATCTGATGGATGACTCGAATAGCTGTAAAGGGTGCCGAGGCTGTGCCAAACGTTACTGTAGTCAAAAAATTTTCTTTAATGAGTCCTTTTTCATCTCGCCAGAAAATTCGCTGATACTTGGCATCTTCTTCTTGCATATCTATGCAGCGATACATTTTCGTTATATCGGCCACGAATACATACCGATGGAGACGCCAATTGAGTATGACTCCTACGAGATCGTTTTGTAGGGCGGGACCCGTGCATAGAATGTCATTCAACGACCTTCCGTTAGACGTTTTACACGATGCGTCGTATACGACGCGCATCTTTGTAGTTAGACTGTCTTCTTTTATCACAGCATGATGAGGAACGGTGCACGCGGAGATTGAGAGCTGCCTTTGAGCGTTGATCCTGGTGTGTTCCTCTTCAGTGCTTTCTACCTCTTTTATCTGCTTTAGATCAAAGTACTCTTGAATAGTGCTGGCATACTGTTGACTAAATTCTGGCCGATGATCAAGTTTCCTTTCCAGGGCGTGGAAACGGTTTAATGCAATTTGCCTTGACCGGCCTAGCACCTGTGTGGGATCAAACAACGTTTTTAGGGGTAAACGGACTAGATATTTCCCATTCGGCTGACGGATATGAGTTTGTTGAAAATGGTCTTCACACCATTTCTCCTCTGCGGTGAGTTGTCTTGTCGTGGAAACCTGATCCAATTCGAAAAACCTCTGTACCATGTTGTTTAGGTTTGCCAAATTACAACGAATAGATATGGAACGAGTCTGGGCTGCTTCGGCTGGTCCAAAAACTATCCAGCCCAGCTGTGTGTTTTGTGCAATTGGTTCTGCAACCGTCCCTTTGCGTATGTCCGGAAGCATTAGTTGTGGGATAATGTCGACCCCGATAAGTAGGTCAATGCGACCCGACCTGATTAAATTAGGATCTGCAAAAGATAACCCTTGGAGATGTTTACAGGACTTAATGTTAACATTTTGCTTGGGTAAATGACCTGTTAGCGACCAAAGGATGAAGGCTGAGGACACGTAGGCATTAAATTGAGATGAACATGAGACGGTGCTGTGCCTACACTGATTATGGGTCGTATTACCAATTCCCGTGATCTCAGCTCGTACAGGATGCCGTTTGAGTCGGAGCGGTGGAGTTATTTACGATCCGAACCAGTGCAGTAGCAAGAAGTGTTGTTGATTTTAGATTGGAGGCAACTGCGCTTAAGAGATGCGTCGGTGGTGCATTCTGTGTAGCGTCTGCGCTATGAGCAGAGTCTGAAGCATGCTGTCGTGATGCTCCAGGAGTCAATGAGGAACTTTGTTGAGCATTCGGAAAATGTAACAAAGTGTGGTGCCGTTGACCGCATTGCGAGCAGTTGCGGTTGCTGCTGCATTGACTAAGAGAATGAGAAGAACTAAGGCAATTGATGCATGCCTTTGAACGGTCGACTATAACCTTTCGCGCGAAACAATCCTTGGCAAGAAAGTCCGGGCACCGTCTTAGAACGTGATTCTGTTGGCAGAGCGGGCACCTGATGGATCCAGACTCAACGGTGCTGTGAAGCTGTGTCCCCTAACAGTGGAGTTTCCTGATGGTCTGGTTGTCTGGCGATGGTTTGTCGATTGTATAGATGAAGATCTTACTGGAACGGCTGGTTTCCTACTCTCAATTAGGTCGATGCTGACCAATCGATTGTTAAGAAACACCTCCAGCTTTGTGAATGTGGGTATTTCCACGTTGTTGCCCAGGGAATGCTCCCAGGCCTGTGTTGTGCTGATAGGCAGCTTTTTTAGTAGGTGATGTACCAACCAATGATCACAGGAATCAATGGCAATGTGTAGTCGTCGGAATTCACTGATACATACATTGGTCAAGTTTAACAAATTCCTAAGGACCACCGCGATCTCCTTGGACAGTGGCTCGATTCCGTACAGTGCATTCATGTTGTACGTGAACTGCAGCCGAGGGTTGTTGTATCGTTTTAGCACAAGGTTCCATGCCACTGAATAGTTGACACTGGTACTGGGACTGGAAACTTGGTTTCGTATTTATCGGCGAATGAACAATAAATGTCACTGAATGTTTGCTCAAATTTGTCTTTAAAAGTGTCCGCAAATATGGATGAGAGCGTGGATATTGCTGTAAAATGAGCGCTTGATGATTTGTGTAAAATTGTTGTGAAAACTCGTTGAGCTTGTTGAGTCGAAATTCATAGTAGGATTTCTTTAGTTTTCTTTATTTGACCGTCCTTCTTAGCATTTTTAATTAGTTGGGTCAACCTGGAAGATAAGTCCATCTGCATTGCGTACATGTCGGCAAACGGATTGACCACAATGGTACCAATGGTGCTGGACTTTGTTGTGGCTAATCACTGCCATTACTTTCATATTAGGTTGTTAAAAAAGTCCGCAAAAATACCGCAAGTATTCGGCGCTGAAAGCGCGTAGCTATTTGGAAAGCTCATTTCACGAGCTAACACGTGTTCGATTGATTGTCTTTTCTTTTAAGTCGTTTGTGACTTTTAGCGTCGCAATCATGGAGCAAAATAAAGAGAAAATACGGCATATTCTACAGGACTACTACGATAAAGGCAAAAATGCATCTCAAGCCGCCAATAAAATTTGTGCAGCTTATGGACGCGATACAGTTTCCATTACCACCGCACAACGATGGTTTCAACGTTTTCGTTCTGGTGTAGAGGTGGTCAAAGAAGGAAGGCCTGTCGTAGAAAATTGCGATAAAACCGGCATAGTAGTAGCCGTAGCATCAGTCAAGAGCTTGGCTTAAGACATCAAGCCATTATAAACCATTTGAAGAAGCTTTGAGTCACTTAAAACCTCGATGTAAAAAAAGAAAAAAATAATATAATTAAAATACCGCAGGACTTTTTTGACAACTAATGTTTTCCTATTGCACTCTACTTTGAAATACCACGCACTAACAGTCTCACAACAACACTCACCCGTTTCAGTCTTTTCGCTCGTATTGCGCTCAGATTTGGAGATCTGGGAACTTCACGAAGTAGTGTGTAGAGGAAATGGCACTAGGCACCGCACAGTGGTCGCTGCCATAGGCCAAAAATCAAAAAATTGATTTTGAGATATTCCAGCGAAAACCGGTTCTACGATCAGCTGATTGTCCAAGCTTTACGACACAATAGTTTTTTTTTTGGAATTTCTAACGGGACTTTCCAACACTGGAATGCAAAGTGCGAGAACGTGCTTACTTACTTTTAATTTGTCAACAGTGAAGTGCAACGAAGTGAATTAAAAAATTCGAATAAATTATAAAGCACGGTTTAACCCCAATCAAATATAATGGACATTGTTCATAACGGTATATACTTTGTTTATACAGATACATGAATTAATAACTTGTGCTGTGTTTTGTGTAAATAAGTGGTAAAACGTGCGTCCTATTTAGTTCGTAAATGTTGTGCGTTACAATGTTTTAGGTAAAGTTTTAAGTGCTTTCCCCCGGTTTTCCTCCAATGATGTTTATATCATGTTTTTTATTAATATTTCAAGATTATAAAAATGTTTTGTTCAGCTGCCGAAACTTGCCGATGCACTTGTGCCATTAAAAAATGCAACCTTACCTCAATTATTTTAGGAGCTCTTTCTAGGAGGAAGCACTTTATTGTTCTGTCTCTGTGTGTGCTTAGTTGTGGTTGTAGTTTGTTTTTGATGTGTGTTTTTTAGTTTTATGTTTTTTAGATTATTTTGTCGTTTTATTAATTTTTTCTTTCATTAGGAACAAATACCTACTACCAGTATTCTCGAAAGCATGTTTTTAGCATTTGGCAGAATGAATGCGGCACTCAACCCCAAAGAATTAAAAATGTGCTGGATACTTTAATTGAGGGTCTTAAAAACTCAGGATATGAGCTGGATGTGGAGGAATTAAAAAAACAAATATCCTACATTTGTTATAAGATGGATAAGGTGGGCGTGGGAAATGGAGTCAGTAATCACTCCCATACTTTTATATTACAGTTCCAAGTTTGTAAATAACTTACATTAAAAAGTTCAGCCTATTATGATTACAAGAAATGAATTTATGACTTCTGTCTCATGTGAACGCAACCACTGAGAAAATAGTTCCTATGGAAGCTATAGGATATAGTGGTACGATCTGGCCAATTTTTGTAACATATATTTATAATATTTTTTTAGATTTTTGGTAAAAGTTTCATAACGATAGCACTTCTAGAAGTATTTATGGCCGCGGCTCCATACAAGCCCGACCACTGTGCGTTGTGGCGTTACGTCCCTGCAAGCAAGAAGGCGATAATTCTATCGCCTATCGTCCAGAAGTCACTTCTTAGTAACTTCTGGAAGATAGAAACACGATAGAACACATTTTACAAAAACAAAATATACATCTATCGCGAAGAAGTCACTTCTAAGTCACTTCTGGACGATAGAAAGACGATAGGACACATTTTACAAAAACAAAAAAGGGTCGCTATCGTGCAGAAGTAACTTCTAAGGCACTTCTGGACGATAAAAAGACGATAGCACACATTTTACAAAAACAAAAAGGGTCACGATCGTGCAGAAGTAACTTCTAAGGCACTTCTAGGCGATAGAAATGCGATAGAACACATTTGACTACCTAAAAAGGGTTGCGATCGCAAAGAAGTAACTTCTGAGGCACTTCTGGGCGATAGAAAGACGATAGAACACATTTTACAAAAACAATATTATGGATAAAAAAACTGTCTTCCAAATTACTTCTAGAAGTTGAAAAGAAGATAGAAAGGAATTTGCAAACATGTATTATGTTATTGTAAGTTGTTGTCTTTTTTCTTTAGCGTCCAGTCTGCGTCTCAGCAGGTACAGTGCGCGATCTATACAAAACAGTATACACTTTCTTGATGAACCAACTTATTTATTATGTGTAATGTTTAAAAAATTATAAGGTAAATATATTTTATATTTTATATATTAATTTATATTTAAGTTATAGTTTTCATTGAGTAATTTGATTAATTTAATAAAATAAATAAAAGTTTTATCTAAAAACAATTTTAATGGTAAAAAATGTAACATTAAAAAAAAAATATGTTTTAAAAAAATTAAATATAAATAATATATTTACTTCAACAAAATGAAATACGTATTCCAATCTCTTCAGTGAACTTAATCTACATATTTAGCAAACGCCGTTTATATTTAATGGTTCACTGAATAGATAGTTCACTGTCTTCAAAAACGACGCGCGCGGGTAAAAGGAGGTCGCGATAATCTACCGTTACCCTTTATTTCTGAAAATTCTTCGGGTCTCCCTTTTGACCCACGCTATTATTTTTTCGCCCAAGCGTCACTTCGATTCGCGATTTGTCTGTGGTCAGTGCTGTTTTGTGTCAAATTTGTGTGTTTACAAATTATTGCTTTGTTTTTTGTGTTGTGTTTATTAATTTAATAACATATTAAAATGTCTCTCCCAACAAAGGCTGATAAAATACGTGATAAGCGTGAAGCTGCGCGATTATTTTCAGCGCTTTACGAGACTGAGGACTCAGCAATTGTTGCTAGCTCTTCGAAAAAAATATGTTAAGATGCTTGTGATTCAACCAATTTTGGAATTTATAAGGTAGATGAGATTGTAGCTAACGAAATTATTAGATTAACCCTTAACGATATAAAAAGCAAAGCAATAATGCTTAAAAACAAACAAAACCATATTGCTATTTTTCCATTTGTTTAGTTTCCTAAGTAAAGTAAAAATATGAGTTACAGCCAGGATGCAGGTAAGTAATACTTGTATCATTAAATATTTATTTATATTTTTAAATTAACTGTGAATAAATTTAATTGCATTTAATTTTTGAAATTTTGTATCTTATTTGTATGTTTAATTTTTCTACAAAAAATATTAAAAATAAAACTATTTTAAACATAAAACGATACAAAATTTAAAAACTTATTGAAATGCTCAAAAAAGTGTTTGCACTGAATTTTAGAAAGTTGGCGTTATAATAATTTTTTTGTAAAGTATTATTATTGTCAATTCTGAAAACTTAAAAAAAATCAAACAATGAAATAAATATTGGTGTAAAACGAATAAAATTGCCATTGACGCTGATTTCAAATTCAGGGAAAATACTTTATTGAGTGTATACTTATTACAAAATAATAAGTTTTATTTTCTAGGCCGTTCTTTTTCGCCATTTGACGCGATTTCACCCCATAGTAAGTGCATGTTTACAAAATATGGGTTTCTGTCTTATTATTATTAATTATTAAAAATGTTTCAGATTCCGTCTTGGAGAGAATTATGCACGAGCTGGAAATCGCTCACAGAAGAAATAATTATGCTTCGTGGCGAGGTAAGGCAGCTAAAAGCCTTCCCGGTTGCCGAGCCTGAGACTAGCCGTCTCAATATGCTGCCTTTTGAGTCTTTGCAATCCTTCCAAGAATTCGATCAGAAGATATACACGGATGATGAACTCCGGAGAGAGCTGGTAATTTTTTTGAATATTGTATTTTAATGGTCATCTGACAAATATTTTTTTTGCTCTTCTAGGTATCTTCTACAAGCGTCTCCTGAGTGACTTCCAGAAGTGTCGCCGAAGTCACTTCTGGAAGTGCCTTCCGCGATATCGCATTCGGATCGCCGAAGTCACCCCCGTCGGGAAGAACTGTTCCACTACGGCGGCACTTCTAGAAGTGTCGCCTAAGTCACTTCTGGAAGTGCCTTCCGCGATATCGCATTCGGATCGCCGAAGTCACCCCCGTCGGGAAGAACTGTTCCACTACGGCGACACTTCCCGAAGTCACTTCTGAGTGACTTCCACAAGTGTCGCGGAAGGCACTTCTAGAAGTGACTTCGGCGACACTTCGGGAAGTGACGATCGTTTTCATCTTCTAGACGTCTTTTAATAGTTACTTCCGCGATAGAAAATGCTTGCAGGGGTAGTCCAGCAACACGGTTTTCCAGGTTAGAGATGATATTGTCGACGGGGCGATGGAGATTCGGCTCCGCAATCGAGAATATAGGTGGCGTAGCTGACTGGGAACAGCGTAGCGAAATCCAGATCTTCTGAGCAACCCGCGCCTTCCAACCATGGTGTATGGGGGTGTACTGCCGTGTCTACGGATGCAAGTGTGCGTGTGTCGTTAGGTGAACGTCGAGCAGCGCAACACATATGAAGTAGCGCGAGCCGTAACGTAACAATGCGCGGCATACGGAATTAACTTTGGGGGATCGGTTTGATTTGAACACTAAGGATTTTTAATTTTTTAAATTAACTATCCGGCCCCACGTTGGGCCCCAAAATGTTTGATAGAGCAGGAGCGTTTTCTTGACCCACATGAGATTGTAGGGAGTCGGGGGGATAGTTAAGTTAGTGAAGCAAATACAACCGTCTTGTCGCAGTACCAAAATTGAACTCTTATTCGTACGTCGTATAATAGCCTTCGTGGCCAGTGTGGTGAATTACATGAGAGCGTGAACTAAGCTTTACCACTGAGAGTGCAGCTCAGGTTAAAAAATAAGATCAATACACTTCAAGAAAGATTAATACTTCAAAATTACATTCATGTTTATCTCAATATTCAAAAGTGGCCCAACATATTTTATTTAACCGTTCAAAATTTTAAATTTTTTTTTTAGGAAAATTTTACTATTACTAATTTTAGTCTAGCTTCTAAAGTTTTTTCCGATTGACTTCAAACTTTTTTTTGTATAATCTTAATATGATAATTATAATCTATAAGAAAAAAAATTGATTTTTTGTTTTGCAAGACCCTACCCTCTCTTAACCAGACTTTTAGTTTACATACGCATATGGTAAGTCGCTAGGTCGTATCACGATCTTATTAAGTAAATCGTGAATGATTTTCGCAACTTTCTTTTTCTCAAAATAATAAAGTATCGGTTAGTCTAAGTGACATCCGATATCTAGTCATGGTATTATAGTATTATATATGGGCGGTTCTTTTACAAACCGAACACCATTTCTTGGGTCACATTTTTGATTTGCCTGTAACTTTTTGTACGTGTACTATTCGGAAAATAAGTAAAAACATGTATTAGGATTTGGCCGAAAAAAAAATCAAAAATGCTGGCATAAAAGGCTTCGATAAAAATACACGCCTTAAAACCGAGGTAATAGTCTAGAAGAGCGGCCTGAGCACCAAAATCCGCGAAAATATTACCCTCGATGGACCGCGATTTCTTAGGAATTTACGTGCAGAAGATTGTTGGCGGAAATTGTTGTTCTCTTGTAATTGCATTTTAAAGTTGCGTGTTTTGCTATAAAAACAAAGTAGCATTTTCTAGGCTTTTGAGGTCTTTTGCTATAAAAACAAAGTAACATTTTGGCATTTTAAGGGTTTTGCTATAAAAACAAGTAGGTTTTTGTTGCTTAATCAGAAATTTCACTTTTGGATAAAATCAAGACGATGTTATTGTCGGGTGAGTGCATAATTAGCACAAAGCGTGGGAGAAGCGATGTCTGGGAAATTTTCGGTAACGTTCGTCATAAGAAGGGAAATGAGATTCCAAACGTGGTTGCATGCAGGAATTGCTCTTGTGTTTTTAAATTTAACAACACAACATCAAATTTGGCCAGACACAAATGTTTCAAAGCAGTTGGGCCCAAGGAAGAAAATCAGCCAGAAGTAAAAATTGATCAAGAGACAAAGTCTAAGATTGTTCAAGTAGCAGCAGCATGGACCGTGGAGAACTGCCGGCCATTTGAGCTGCTTGCAGACTCTGGCCTCGAAAAGTTTGCTAACGCCATGATAGGGCTCGGTGCCAAATTTGGCCCAAAGATCACTGCAAAGTCCGTGCTTCCGCACCCAACTACAGTGTCAAGACGAATTTCGAAATTATATGCAGAACATTATAACCGAGTAAAGGATGAGATTGCCCGAAACAGGAAGAATGGTATCGGCTACAGCATTACAACGGATGGCTGGACCGACGATGTTTTCAAAAGCTCATACATTTCTGTAACCATTCATTACGTTTGTGACGGAAAAATGGTGAGCCGCCTTCTTTCTGTGGGAAGTATGAATGGGAAACCATCAACCGGTATAAAAACATCAAATTTACACTCCATTTATTGTCTGTAATTTAGTTCATTTATTTCTCAGGTGCAAATCTAAAGAAAACGTTGAATAGCTGCCTCCAAGAATATGAGTGCAACTTTTCTGCAGATAATGCAATCATTGTGACGGATCGCGGTGCAAATATGGTTGCTGCTTATAAGTCTATGAGGCACATATACTGCATTAACCACTTGCTGAACAATGTGATTGATAAAACCTTTAACGAAGTTCCTGAACTGGGCAAAATTTTAAATAGTGCTTCCAAATTAGTGAAGTATTTCAAGAAATCGGGACAGAACACTAATTTAAAGTCGTCGCTGAAAAGCCTTTGCCCTACCCGCTGAAACACAGCGTTTTACATGCTGCGCTCCATTCAGGATGGATGGGCAGAAATTTTCTCAATTCTTATCCAAAAGAAAGAGGAGTCCCGTCTTGGCGATTTAAATCTCAGCAACAGAAATACACTCGCTAAAAAAACGATGTAACATAAATTCTAGTGATTCGGAACTTATTAACAACCTCAAAATTTCATTGTTAACCTACTTAACATAGTTACATGTAACCACACAGAATACCACAAAATTGCTTTATTTCTCTTTCCGCCAGGAAATGAATTACTTCAGTTCACAGACGCAGAAAAGTCAGAAACAATAGAAGATTGTAAAAAACTGATGAAACTATTTATTACTGGACAAGACGATAATGAAGATGTATTACCTAAAAGCAACAGCAAGTTTGCAGATTTCATTAGAAACTTCTCAAATGAAACGGATGAAGACAAAGTAAGCAGGGAAATGACGGCGTACTTAGCCACCATTACAATGAACACAGGTGACTTTAAGCCCATAAAGTGGTGGAACGCCAATAAAAATCAGTTTAGTTTCCACTTCTCTTCAAGACAAGCTGCCAAATTTTGGCGACTCCAGCCAGCAGTGCTTCGTCAGAAAGATGCTTTTCGAATGAGGTAAGCCTTATTTCAGAGAAAAGAAACGCCATAGCTACCAATGGACAAATGGTTAAGGAAATAATGTTTTTAAATAGTAACATTAATAAATCATAAAATAACGACAAAAAATATTTCAATTTTATTTACAAAAAGAGAAAACTCTTAAGAAATCGCGGTTCATAGAGGGTAATTTTTTTAGCGATTCTTGGGGGGAAAAACGTTTTATTATTCACTGGTAGAAGCAGAAAAATTATTATCCTCGGTGGACCGCGATTTCTTAAGAATCAACAAAAAAAAGAGATGGTTACAAGAAAACTATGCTCGACAAACGGTTTTTTTGGCAAACTCTTTAAAAAAAATGGCGGTCCATCGAGGGTAGCTATTTATTTTTAGCGATTCTTGGGGGAGAAACGTTTCATTATTTTTAATTTTTAACAAAGATAATTGTTGAGTAGTTGTTGCGGTTGCATAAAAAGGCACAGAAATCCGTCATCCAAATTAAAGCAAAATTAAAAAATTAAATAGTTTTTTCAGCTCCGGTCGAAAAACTGAGCTACTCGAGCCCATGATTCCATGAGCCTATGATTCCATGAGCTTATGATTCCATGAGCCCTTTGTTTTTGAACGAGTCGAGTAGCTCATCGTAAAAATTTAGGAGCTGAGCTATTCGATTTGAAAATTTTTGTGAGCTGATGTAGGGGAGAGTGGGGTAATTTCTTCACTGGGGCAATTTCGTCACCTGCAATATCTCGGAATCCATAAGTCTTAAAAATATATAATTTTTTTGTTTTAGTCCTTCAAGACGGCATGACACAACCAATGCATTTTTTTTGCACAAAAGGCCAAGATAATTAAGCTATAATATTAAATGTGTTTTAATAGTTCAAAAGCTACATTTAGTTCTCGACGAAATTGTTTCTGTATGCCACAATTGAAAAGGGATTAAGATACAGTTTTTTTTATATAATACACAGTGCTATAATGTGCATTTCTGCGTTAGTGATTTTTAACTTCGCGCCTAATTTCGGAAGAAAAATAATTATTTCTAAAAAAGTACTGTGTGGGGAAATTTCGCCACCCCATTGCTTAGGGTAAATTCGCACCTATTTTAAATACATATTTTTTTATTTGACGAGCTGGCTAACGAACAGACTACCGGCAGCAGCAACAAATATAGGACGTCAACAAAAATGGTACGCTTGATCAGTGTAGCATATTTACAGGCGCAAAATTCCCTACATTTTTCAGGTGACGAAATTGCCCCAGTGGTGTGGCGATTTTACCCCCCTATGTGGCGAGATTGCCCCAGTATATTGGTTTTACTTTTAATTTTTTATAAATCACCAAGGTAATTTAAAAAAAAGGGGAATTTCACATTTTAAAGCTTGGTGCTAGCCGCATTCAACAATAAAAATAGAAATATGATAACGAGTCTCAAGATGGACAAAAAATAGCTTTGAAAAAATGCTGACGAAATTGCCCCACTCTCCCCTACTCGAGCTGTTTTTTGAAATTTAAAAAAAAAGTGCTCTACGAGTATACTCGTTCAAGGCTCTATTGTTTTCTATGGATTCCTGCAACGGGTGCATTATTACTTATAAAGACATGGAGTTGTTCTAAAGAGCAAGGAAGGTTCCAACTGCAGTAAGCCCGCAATATTGTTTTTCAATGAGAATAGACCCATTAGTACGCCATTTTGGAGGTGCCACAGGATAATAAGTAATGATCAACAGAAACGGAAATTAAGAAAAGTTCAATGCTCCTTTAGGGTTATAATTGTTTAATTTTAAAAAATGTTTACTTTAAATTATATTTGTAAGGAATCCGCCCTCAAAGGGACATTTTTCAGCAAAGTCCCACGTTGGCATTGAACAGGCCTGTAATTTTGTGGCGTGGGATATGAAGGGTTCAACAATCTCATTCCTTCGGGAAGAACTAACAGACGGTGGTTGACTGGAGTAATTTTCTTCGGGGAAATTTATGTTAGCTGGACGAAGAAGAACGCAAAACAGATAATAGGTGGAGACGGTTTAACCGTCGAAATTGACGAAACCTTTTACTTTCCGAGTGATGGGTTTGCTAAGAAAGGAAAGAAGCTGACATTAGGAAGCCAATTCAGATATTTTTTGGAATTATAACCAGCATTTTTTATAATAAATATTTACTGTCCAATCATTAACCATAGTTTAATATAGAATTTTATTTATTATTACAAATGAATTACAAGTATAAGTAGTGTTAAGACTCATCGAGTTTCATAATATAAGTATTATCGCAATTACGAATGTCGAACAAAGAATCATATATCATAACTAGACATCGGATTATATGTTTTTCTGCATTTTTGCTCCAAATACCGCCAAATTTTGGATTTAGGCACTATATTAAATTTGTATTCGAATGGAAACGACATATCGCAAATATGCATTTTTTTATGCATGGGAATATGCAAAATATGTCGACAATATGCAAAATATGTCGACAATATGTAAAATATGTCGAGAATATGCAAAATATGTCGAATATGTTTCTATGTCTTAGAGGCACATAGATTTTGAGCTTAATGGCTAAAATATTAAAAATGTATTGTTGTAGTCGACAGAAAGGGTATATATAAAAATAGCTACAATCGCACCACCGTAACTTAAGGAAATCGGTTCCAAAAACCCTATGTTAGTTTTTGAACATTTTCATCAAACTACTGCCTATTTCTATAATTTAAAGGGTAGAACCAATCAATATAATTTTTGAAAACTGTACCCGCCACATTATGGCTAATGTCCACAGGGAAATTGGAAGTGCAAAGCTCCAGTGCAGTTTTTTTTTTTTTAAAACCCCACGCAAGAAATTCCTAATTTGCCAATACACCACAAATATTCATTAAAAACCAATAAAAATACGTTTTCAATATGAGTGTATTTAGTGCTTTGGGGAGCAAGCCAAGCAATAGTTAGGATGTTTAAGTACATTTTAGTTGTAATTTTTCTTACAATATGTGACCAACATTTTTTCAATATTTTCAACAGTCAATTTTATTCTTTTGTCGGTGAGTTATTTAAAATTCCAGAAATCTGAGTAATTTGGTTTTACACGGAACCAGTCCCCACAACCACGTAAAAATGATCCTCGATGGACAGCGACTTCTTAAGAACTCTCATAACCATTGTTGATGTGGTTTTTTATTATGCTAATCAGAAGAAATCGCGGTTCAAGGAGGATTATGTTTGTTAACCTTTATTTAAGTCTTTGCCACCCAAAACAAGATTCAAGATTGTCTTTTAACCATCCCTTAAATACGATCGCCTTTCTTTTCAACGAACGCTCTTTGAACTGATTTTTAATATTTAATCATTCTGACAAAAGCATGCTTTGATAATATGCCGTAAAATATGTTGGAAATGTTCTTGATATGCAAGATATGTCGAATATGCAAAAACAACATGGGCTTAATCTTATTATTTTAACGTGAAACGAATTTCAGTCCAATCGAAATTTGATTAAGACAAGCCGTTAAAAATATGATTTTGCATATAATCCGATGTCTAATCATAACACTTGCTGCCGATACTGCAATTATACAGCTCGACCGTCAGTATGCTTAACAGTCATCAATCTGCCGACGCAGCGAAAATAGCTGACTCCACAAATCGGAAATAGAGCAATAACTCAGCACTGCATATAGCACTTTGACCCACTGCGAGTTATGAAGAATAGCTGTAATTGCATTTCCCCTTTCTACATATTTTTGTTAACATAAACACTTTTGTACCTATAAATACCGTTAAGTTTGTTCAATAAAATCTGTCTCAATCTCAGAATACCACTGACTGTTACTCATCTACCATCGCAATCAACAGAGGCTGTCGCTTTAGTCTTCAGATCCTCATCTTGCGCACCATTCTCCGCCGTCCACCTAGTTCCAAGTGCTGGGTGCGACACCTAATCAGTAGACAGTTTATGTGCTGTATACTACCCAACCCCCCGATACACAATTCCTGTGACCAGGCGAAGTAACGCCACTCACGCTAAGGATAACGTATTAACATTTGGTGACCCCGACGTGATCTCACCAAGAGATCACACCATAGAACACAACGTTGGAGATATCTTCCATACGAGTCCTTTTGCCCAAGTCGTCAACAAGGCGACAGATTAAGGACACCTGAGAAAAGTCGACTCAGGAAGTTGGAAGACTGGTCAACAAGGCGACCAGTTCCGTCAACGATTTGATAAAATCGTTTGTGATCCCAGCAGGAAAGGATTCGTGAATCCAATCCCGGACACATTCTCAAAGTTGTCAACACGCGACACTTTGATAACCAACACCATCCTCACAGCAAGTGCCATCGTGGCCACAGAGGGACACCTGAGATCGAACCTATCGACTCAGGATCAATAAAGGACCGGTCAACAAGGCGACCACCTTTATCCACCATTACTGTTCAGTTTCTGACCAAATCTGGTTGCGAATCGGAGCGTATCCAGCGTAAGCGAATAAAATACTCCCACCGGGTCAGAAACACAGAACAAGATCAAAATGGTTAACAGCATGGGTGAAGAGAATCCTTCATCGGACATTCAAAAGATTCTAAATGCACAACAAGAATTAGGCAATGACATTGCTAGGTGCATCAATAATTTCAAGAAAGATGGACCTGCACGGAAACAAAAGCCTGAATATTTTGAAGCCCGATTATTGGCAATTAATGAAGCCTGGGAGATGTTTAAAGAAAATGAGACTCATCTGCCAGACTCACAGAAAGGATCTAAGTACGAGAAGTATGCAAACGATCTTCGATCGACTTACGAGAAATATACCAAGATCTTTCAGGAAGGTCTTGACTTACTCCTAGCCAGTAGCAGCAAGGAGGATGAAAGTTCGGTCAAGACTTGGCAGCCACCCATGACAGAAGTCAGCGACAAAAGGCTAGCCTCACTATGCCGACGCCAAGGAGAGGTTATTGAATCCCTTAGAATGGCGCTAAAGGAGTACGCGACGGTAAAGGGTCAAGCCTCCACTAACTTCATAAGTTCTTTGTGGGCACAAGTACAAGAGGTCCATCTAAAAATTTATGAAGAATTTGACAACCCGATAGAAAAGGGCTACAACAAGGAAGCCTACGGGACGTTACAAGTGGAAGTGCAAAAGGCGCTCATGGCTGGGCCAAGTGCATCTGCCACAAACAGCACTGATGTGCAACTGCCAAGAATAAACATTCCGAAATTCGATGGAGAACTCTTAAAATGGAGACAATTCTTCGATTTATTCTCATGCATGGTTCATGAAACCAACATGCCCACCATAAAGAAAATGTGGTACCTAAAAACCGCACTTACCGGTGATGCAGAAAGGTTGATTCGGCATATAGAACTCAAGGAAGACAATTATAAAGAAGCTTGGGAAATACTTGTTGATTCGTATGACAAACCAAGACAGCTTGCAAATACTGTAATTCGCAAATTGTTGCATCAACAGGCATTTTGTGATAGCGCAAAGTCATTGCAGGAATTATATATAACAACGATTGAGTCTCTCGCCTCCTTGAAGGGCCTAGGCATCGACATATCCACATGGGATCCAATTTTAGTCGTGCTCCTGACAGACAAGCTCGACATGAATAACCGGGCTTTGTATGAGCAATCACTTGGAAGCGCGACTGAGATCCAACCATTACATACAATGATAGATTTTTTGGATCAAAGAGTACGAGTCCTAAACACAGGAAAATCGGAAAAATCGTCGAAAAGAGAGCCAAAGAACTCAACGTGTGCGTCGCCAGCAACTGGAAAGTTCTCTGCATGTGAATTCTGTAAAAAGGAAGCCCATCCCCTATATAGATGTGAAGACTTCCGATCTAGGCCCACATCTGAAAGATTAAATTGGGTACTGAAACAAAAAATGTGCGTCAAATGCTTCGGTACTGATCACAAAACAAAGGACTTCCGTAGTCGAAAGTGTTTTAAGTGCAAGAAGGATCACAATACTCTGCTTCATCTCGACACTACAGTAGAGCCTCGTACACCAATTGTAGGGGCGGCGAGTAATAAGAATTATAATCTACTCGCCACGGCTAAGGTTGCAGTACAGGCCAACAATGGGCAGTGTGCAAACTTTAGAGCACTACTGGACTCTAGATCACAGATAAATCTGATTACAGAGCGAATGGCTTCAATGTTATCACTAAAGCTTCACAATGCTAAGTTACGAATTGAAGGCATTGGAGGACTCCCGAAAACTAGTAAGGCACGAGTCAACATACTAGTTAAATCACTTCATAGTGGGTTCACACAACGGATTGAAGCTTTTGTGTTACCCCAAATAATACCTGATCAGCCAGCCCAGCCACTTTCGCTAGCGGCTACAAAGTTATTCAAGGGAATGGCCTTGGCAGATCCCAACTTTGACAAACCAGGAAAAATAGACCTGCTCATTGGTGCAGAGCACTATTATTCTTTGCTGCTCCCAAACCAAAAGAACTTCACCACCAAAGGTCCAATTCTGCAAAACACAAAGTTTGGCTGGATCGAAGCTGGTAAGGTGAATGCTACTGACAGTTCGTCTGCCGTCTGCGCGATTAATTCCATACAAGAAACCAATGATTTAATAGAAAAATTTTGGACATTGGAAAACTTGGACACAACCGAAAAACATCGGTCTCCCACAGACGCATATTGCGAGAAGCATTTCATGGGAAATTTAAGGACAGCAGCAGATGGAAAATTCATTGTCAAACTCCCGTTCTCTGAACAATCTTCAGCCCTGGGGGAGTCAAGGGAAATAGCTACGAAAAGGTTTCTCGCATTGGAGCGAAGAACATCAGCAGAAGTTTGGAAAGGGTATTCTGCCTTCATGGATGAGACACATGAAAAGTGTAGGTCCAGCACAGATTCCCAAAAGTCATTACTTCATACCTCATCACTGTGTCCTCAAACCGGACAGCACTACCACAAAATTACGGGTAGTATTTGACGCATCATGCAAAACATCGAGCGGAAAATCTCTCAATGATATCTTGCATGCCGGCCCAACCGTACAAACGGACATAGAGAAAATGTACCGTCAAGTCTGGATAAACCCGGATGATCAGTTTTATCAGCTCATCGTCTGGAGAAGTAATCCATCAGAGGATCTTAAGTACTATCGCTTGAAGACTGTAACATACGGAACCACCTCCGCTCCGTTTCTGGCAACAAAATGCTTAAACCATTTAGCACTCATATCAAAGGCCACTCTCCCCTTGGGATCAGGTAAACTCCGAGATGACTTCTACGTGGACGACTGCCTCACTGGATCCAATTCAATTGCCGAAAGCATTCAAATTCGCGATGAGCTAAACAAAATCCTAGTTCCAAATGGATTTAAACTCCGCAAATGGTGCTCAAACAACGAACAATTGTTACAAGGAATTCCAAAGGAAGACATTGTTAGTGATGTCAAACTAGATGAATCGTTTGAACATTACAGCGTAAAAACGCTGGGTCTCATTTGGATGCCTAAGAAAGATCACCTATGCGGAAGGACGCAAAAGAGCCACTCTACCAAGATTACGAAAAGAGTTGTCTGCTCGGAGTTGGCACAAATTTTTGACCCCTTAGGGTTATTTGCACCAGTTGTAGTAAAAGCAAAAATCTTTTTGCAGCAACTTTGGGAAACCAAACTTGAGTGGGATGATGAGTTACCAGAGGATCTTCAAACAGAATGGAAAAATTACCGGGATGATCTTTTAACCCTGGATACGATAACGATTCCTCGTCACATATATGATGGAAAAATTCCAGTCACCCAAGAGCTACACACCTTTGTTGATGCATCGGAACGTGCGTACGGAGCAGCAATCTACGTTCGGGCAACATACAAAAATAACCAGGTCTCAGTTAGATTGCTCTGTTCGAAATCACGAGTAGCTCCAAAGGCTCAGCAGACACTACCCCGATTGGAACTATGTGCTGCAGTGTTAGGAGCCGAACTAAGCGACAAGGTCAGAAAGGACCTATCGTTCGATAGCAGCGTGGCAGGATACTACTGGAGTGATTCCATGGTGGTATTATCATGGATTAATGCTGCTGCATCTACCTATCACACATTTGTGGCCAATAGAATAGCCAAAATTCAGGCAATAACAAGCCAAGCGCAATGGCGTCACGTGTCATCTGCAAACAATGCAGCTGACGTTTTGTCAAGAGGCATCCTCGCCAGCAAGTTAGGCGACCATAATCTGTGGTTCTATGGGCCACTATTTCTACATGGATCGTCAAGCCAGTGGACCAGCACTCCGGACCTCAAGCCGAGCGATCTAGAAAGGAGGACAAAATATATAAGTTTACCGATCTCCCCAACCACAATCGGAGAAGAGATCTACAGCTGTAAGCACAATATTTCGTTCTACAAGTGTCAGCGAATAGTGGCGTACATGTTACGGTTCTGCTACAAATCTAACAGATCGCCAACATCAACGATACTCACCGCGGAATTGCATCAAGCCCGAATTGTGATTCTACGTACCATCCAACAAGTGGAGTTCGCTGCAGAGTTAATCCAGCTGCAGCGCTATAGGACGGCAATGATGGTCTTATAAGAGTTGGAGGAAGGCTAGAAAACTCTGCACTTCCCTACGAATCTAAGCATCAGATTCTATTGCCGTACAATGATCCTATTGTAAAAATGTTGCTACGAGAGACGCATGAGGACAACATGCACTGCGGGGCTCAAGCACTACGAGCTATCGTGCGACAACAGTACTGGATTCTCAACGAAAAGATCATGTCCAGAAGCATTATTCACAACTGTGTGAGATGCACTAGAGCAAGGCCCAAGCTGATGCAACAGATCATGGGAGACCTCCCAGCTGAACGAGTCACACAAGCACGCCCATTTTTAAAGTCCGGCGTAGACTATTGTGGTCCCTTTTGGATTCATCACAAAATCCGAGGAATAAGACCCGACAAAGCATACATCGCCGTATTTTGCTGTTTCTCCACAAAGGCCGTGCATCTTGAATTGGTAAGCGATTCAACCACAAACGCATTCTTAGCGGCCTTAAGGAGATTTCTGAGCCGCCGCGGCAGATGTCAGACAATCCATTGCGATAACGCAACTAATTTTGTTGGGGCTAACAACCAGCTTAAGGAATTGGAAACGACACTCTTCACGGAAAGGGCTATGGATAGAATTATAAGTCAATGTAGCAGAAGACAAGTTGACTTTAAATTCATACCGCCACGAGCACCATCATTCGGCGGCCTTTGGGGGGCAGCCGTAAAATCCGCCAAAAAACTGGTATTGACAACCAGCTCTACGGCGTCATTGACGTTTGAAGAGTTAAACACAGTAATAATTGAAGTTGAAGCAATCTTAAACTCACGACCAATCACACCTATATCTAATGATCCCACAGACATGGCGGCCCTCACTCCAGGACACTTCCTAATTGGCGAACCACTAACGGCTCCACCTGACATTAATGCCGATCGCAAGCCAAATTCACTTGTAAAGCGCTGGGAATTGGTTTCCAGGCTGAAGCATTTATTCTGGAACCAATGGTCAGCCGAGTACTTACAAGAGCTTCAGGCTCGGCACAAGTGGAAGACAGAAGCACAGAACGTCAGAGAAGGACTAATGGTGGTGGTAAAAGAAGATAATTTACCAGTAATGAATTGGCCACTGGGTCGAGTAATTAAAACTTATCATGGTGCGGATAATCGCGTTCGGGTTGTTGATGTAAAAACAGCATCTGGGATATTTAAGAGGCCCATCACTCGGTTGGCGCCATTATTCCCAGAAGAGAGCGGTGGCAAGCGCCAAAGGCCCGAAGCTGAATCCGGTCTGGAACCTGATGAACCACCTGTACGTCGGAAAAAAGTAGTGATGGGCAGCACAGTCTCAGTCCTACTGGCGCTGCTGTTGATCCTGCCGGTAGCACTGGCGCAGACTGTCAATATTACGCGTTTCACAGACCACCCCGGAATATTCTATGAACGACTCGGCACGTCAAGAACGGCAATTTCGGAATGGACCATAATTGCCTATTATGATTTGAAACCATATTGGAGCGATATGAGAATATTGTCCACTGGGATCAAGGAGCTCAGGCACAAGTGTTCTGAGTTGCATAACGAAAACGCATGCAACTCTATATTTGAGCATTTTCAACATATATATGGCGAGCTACAAGAAGGAAGCTATCTGATTAACCATTCCCGACAGCGGAGATCACCACTTGATATAGTAGGTAACGTGGCTAACTCACTATTTGGTGTACTTGACGCCAGGTACGCAGACGACATGGCCAAAGTCATAAATGAGGTGAAATCTAGAGAAGACGTGTTGATGATGCTACTCAAAAACCAAACGTCGATCTTGGATTCTACAATAAACGTAGTCAGAAAAAGCAAGTCATCCACTGATAACCGCATCAGAAATTTGGAGCATCAACTAGCAACCCTCAACAAGGAACGAGGCAGATATCAAGGCGACCACTTACAGCAAGCATTTGTAATCTTAACTGTCCAGCTAACTCTACTGACAACTGGAATGCAGCGGATGCAAGCGGAAATCGCCAGCGTTCTTACCGACGTTCGTCATCGAACCATCAGTCCCATGCTGGTAACTCCTAGGCAGCTAAGAGACCAATTAGACAAAATTCGGGATCATCTACTTCCGGATCAGATGTTGCCGGTCTCATCAGAAAATGTAATGGAACTCTATAAAATCATGCGCGCTGAGGGAACCACAACTACAGATCATGTTATATTCAAAATAACAGTGCCTCTGGTAGCAACAGCGCAGCAGGAAGTCTTCAGTATCATTCCCATCCCGACGTGGAAATCAGGAGGCTGGAATCGATTCGACATTAAGACACCCATCACAGCTGTAAATTCCCACAGAGATCAATTCATGGGTCTTACTGAGGATGAGTTCGAGCAATGTCTAGTATTATCCAACAACGAACACATTTGCTTTAACCATCAAGCCGCATTCAACGCTGAAAATCGGTGTGAATTTCAGCTATTCAACAACAAATCTGAAACACTCTGTGAGATTATTAAGTCGAAAGCAGAGTTGATTTGGTTAAGAACGCATCAACGAAACAGATGGATGTTTGCGACCCACAACCAAATAGAACTTCAAGCTGTATGCAAGGGAATACCATCCACCATTCACCTGGATGGATCGGGCTTATTGTCACGAAACGCCAACATTAGTATTAGCACATTCAGCACGATGATCACCGAATCACATTTAGCGTATATTCGTTTTGGCAATATAACAACACCCGTTGTGGAAGATACATCAGAGTCAGCTCGAGAGACTGCAACTCAACCATCTGAAACAGACGAACTGGATCGTCTACAACAAAGGCTGGCTAAGCTAAAGGACACAGCATGGTCAAATCAATTTACCACCGTGCAGCATCATCAAGTAGCCGCGTATGCTGCGTTAGTAATATCAATAATATTAATCATTGCATATAGTCTCCGAAAGCGATTCGTCAACTGGAATCCACGACAACGTACCGGCAACAAGGAAGAGAACGACGAGCAGCAAGCACCGGAACCTACCCCACGCAGTTTTGCGTTCAACATTAGCGATGGTTGAACAACTGTTCAACGGCCGGGAGAATGTTAAGACTCATCGAGTTACATAATATAAGTATTATCGCAATTACGAATGTCGAACAAAGAATCATATATCATAACACTTGCTGCCGATACAGCAATTATACAGCTCGACCGTCAGTATGCTTAACAGTCATCAATCTGCCGACGCAGCGAAAATAGCTGACTCCACAAATCGGAAATAGAGCAATAACTCAGCACTGCATATAGCACTTTGACCCACTGCGAGTTATGAAGAATAGCTGTAATTTCATTTCCCCTTTCTACATATTTTTGTTAACATAAACACTTTTGTACCTATAAATACCGTTAAGTTTGTTCAATAAAATCAGTCTCAATCTCAGAATACCACTGACTGTTACTCATCTACCATCGCAATCAACAGAGGCTGTCGCTTTAGTCTTCAGATCCTCATCTTGCGCACTATTCTCCGCCGTCCACCTAGTTCCAAGTGCTGGGTTCGACACCTAATCAGTAGACAGTTTATGTGCTGTATACTACCCAACCCCCCGATACACAATTCCTGTGACCAGGCGAAGTAACGCCACTCACGCTAAGGATAACGTATTAACAAGGAGGTACTGAACCAGTTGAAAACCCTAGGACCCGCCCACTATGGATAACAACTCTCTTAATTGGCTTTGATAAAGACTAAGGTTGATTCTCCTCGGACCGCGATTTCTTAAGATTCATTTTATTCATTGGTCATCCATGGTCGCTCAAGCTCTTAAGGAATCACGGTCCATCGAGGATATTTAATTCGCGGTTGTGGGGTCTGCCCTGCTATAAAAACAATTTCACATTTATGTCGAATTTTTTCGAAGGCTTATTATTTTAACAAGCCCATATGTTTATTATAGCAAAATGCCACAAAAGACCTCAAAATCCTAGAAAATGCTACATTGTTTTTATAGCAAAACACGCAACTTTGAAATGCAATTACAAGAGAACCATGCATTTCCGCCAATAATCTTCTGCACGTAAATTCCCAAGAAATCGCGGTCCATCGAGGGTAATTTTTTCGCGGTTTTTGGTGCTCAGACCGCTCTTCTAGACTATTACCAAAACCGAAATTAGTTTCATAACTTCTACTTAAAGATACATCTTTAAGACAACTAATAAGACCATCAACTCAAAAATCAACCAAGGGTTCGATTATATATCGATTTTTTACGTTGGGAAAAACCGTTATTACAGCCCTGTTGTGTCAGTTAACAGCTGTAAACGGCCTAAAAATCACCGCATCACCGCAAGCTTCAAAAATGCATATCACATTAATTTGCTGGTGGATTGTAATGATCAATAGCTGATTTTCTTTGTCAAAGTACCTTCTACCAATAGAACTTATAAAACTAATTTCGGTTTTTAGGCGTGTATTTTTAATGATCGTATTTATTTCTGCCAAACTTGAATTTTTCCCGTTTTTTAGACTTTGACGAGGTGTAGCTTCTAAACTAATGACTGGAACTCAATGTTGTATATAAGAAAGCTAAAGGTAATATAATAACCTGTAAAATGAGTATTCGATGACCAAATCGGTTCACCAAAACTCAAGATAAAAATTAAAGAAGGGCAAAAAACGTTTTTTACACTTAAAAACAAAATTGACACCATACAAAAAATTATAATTGCCCATTTCATAAAAATTAAGGTTGCCTTCGTTTAGGGTGAGGTCCATTTTATTTTGTAAACTGGTGTTATCATTCACATGCAAGGTCACTACTTTACGTACTTCTTCATTATTAATGACTTCATATTCGCTGGGCCTAGAAGCTTTTATTTGAGATTGCATAGGCAATTCTACTTTATGTTTTTCTGCGCAGGAATTTTGTCTACTTTTTTGTCTAGTTGTGACTTGTAATATATTTGCCGTAATATTTTGAAGATCCCTAATTGTTATTGACTATTGAAAATAAGTATGCTAGTGGTCTGTGATCAGTTTTAACTTTTGTGAAGAATAACATTTGGAGTTAAATATAGTTTTATGATTTTTGTTAGATTTAAGCAGTAAGTTAAGAGACATGAATCTTAGAGCATTGAATTAGCTTTAAGTGGCCTCCAAAACTATCGAATAAGTTAGGAGAATAGTTAAGTTTCCCCGCCGAAGTCAGTACACAAACCACGATCACGCCACGGAAAATACCAGAAAGGAACCACCACGACGAAAAAAAGCAGGTTTTCTAGACAAGAGAGCAACGGCCACACTGTGCTCGGAGACTTGAAGCGGGGACGACACGCGTGCAGAAAGATTCTGAAAGAAAACCAACGAGAAAATCCGAACGAAAGAAAACGCCACGTGGCGAAGGAGTTAAAGAGGCAGAACGGCAAACATCAGGACACTGGCTTCGGCAATCAGGATGAGCATAATGAGTGCGACAGGGACAGACAGGGCTTAGAAAAGGAAACCCTTGAAATAAAACGAGAGTAACTCAAAATCAAAACCCCAAAATACTTTGTGCAACTAGTGTTACGTCCGATTATGCCGTCTGCGAGTATTCCGGGCCTGTTCGTAATAACTAGGGCCGCCAGTGTTACCTACGATTATGCCGTCTGCGAGAATTCCGTGCATTTTCGTAGAGGTTTTTCTCAGCAAGATCAGCTGCGACAGTGCCGTCTGCGAGTATTCCGGGCCTGTTCGCAATAGTTTGTGCCACTAGTGTTAGCTTCATAGAGTTTTCACTGTAGTGTCAACCGCTACGTGGCCACCGGTGCGTGTCCAGGCCCGTCCACAGCGTTTCGTACTCGACTCGGTGATCCGAGTAAGAAATTACCAAAGAAAACATAGTGATGCCCGTCCCTCAACTGTCTCAAAGATAACAAATTTCATCTGATGAGGATCCTGGGCGGACTAAGACGCCGACCCCAGCTAAAAGCATCCTTACAGATTGGCGCCCGAGCAGGGGCTAGTTAGGGAAAATTCCAACTATCGTGGCCTAAAGAACCACTAGATCATTTTGATTTTCACCATTGAGTGTTGGAAAATTTTGTCAAGGAAATTTTGGAAGTCGGTAGCCGTTGCCAATCATAGAGTCTTAAGCTGGAAAATTAATAAGAAGTGCAGAGAAATAAATATATTAATGAATACACTGAGAGAAATGTTATTGGAAAATTAATGTATATGTAAATTGGTTAGCATTCGTGATTAATTAACCTCTGAGATCGCACGCTCGTAATATACCCATAGTAAGAAGAAAACCACGTGTGCTAGGCCGACCCGAACAAGGCCGACGAGGGCAACGTGATCGCTCCGCCATCGGGTATATAACCAGAAGGACAGTCGGTCGTGAGAGCACAAGCAGTCAAAATCGTTCAAGACCAACAAGATTTCATCGTCGTCGAGACATCCCATCGTGAGCATCGAGTAAAGCAAGCAAAGTTGTTCGTCGCCGAGTAACAAAACCGCGAGTAGTGTACAAACCCCGTAAATTAAAATCGTTAACCACGCTGCAGGGATTCTAAACAATAATCAGCGTTAGACCGTGATCATCGAAACAATTTCAAAAGAATTGGTAGTACCACCGAGAACTTAAACCAAGAACGTCGCGTGACAAGAGCTCCGTGTAGACCCTTACGAAATGGGAGTCAAGTGGATCTCGTATCGTCGGAAACAGGAACTCGAGACCTTGACCGCCGGGTTGGGTTAAATAGCATTGGAACTGTCGAAGAGGTGCGCCAACGACTCGCCGAGTTTTCGAGGCGGGAGGATCTGTCGCCGGAAACACAGACACAGTTGGCGAAAATGGAAACGGCGTACGGGAACGCCGTCACTCCTGACCAAAAGTCGCCCCATTAATTTAATTTTAATTTATTTATTTGTTTTATCCCGATGCGACAAGACTAGGTCTTATAAATTATTACATCGGTCACTTTGGAAAAATTAATAATAGGGTATTTTACAAAACTTAAAATCTAATACAAAATTAATAAAGAGGAATACAAAATAAACAAAAGAAAAAATAGTTACATTTAACATTAAATAATTAAAATTCAACAAATAGAGTACAATAGTAATAATATCACTAGTTTACAGCCAAACTGCTCCAAGGCAATTGATGGCAAATTCTGTTAGTGTTCGACCCCCAAATCACGAAAATACCACTAATTTTTTTTTCGATGGCACAGTTTTTTTTTAAAGTTCAAAATCTTAAATATCGGACTTTTTTCGAATTTCTTCCTATATCTCGGCAAATATCGGATTTTTCAACTTTTTTCGGTTGACAAAGTTCAAATTTTAGTTTTATCCTAGGCGGCGACATGTAAACAAAAATGAGTGGTGATGGCAGCCGGGTCAAAAAATAGCTAAATCAGATATTTAAAAGCTATACAATTATAAAAATGAATTTAATTTTTAAAAATTCCTTAAAAAATTTAAATTGCTTGCGTTATGACTGTGAGTATTTTTAATAAGTAATATCCATTTGAATAAATCATTCTTATGAAATAAGTCTTAATAAGACTACGTTTTTTGATACTGCAGTACTTATTAAAAAAAGCATGTTTTTTTTGAAAGTATGGTTATTTCATAAGAATGATTTATTCAAATGGTCTTCGTTAATGGGGATTAGGCGATGGGGTCTATAGATACAGCATACGAGAATTTTGGACTTAATTTTGTTGTCTGTGATTTCAATAAACGCATATTCCACACTGCTGTCCAATGGGTTCGCTTGAATGAGCCTGGTTGAGAATTTTGTGCTAACATAGATGGCTACGCCACCGGCATGACTAAGCCTATCGGATTTAAACAATTCGTAACCTTCACACATAAAAGGAACATCACTGGAACCAACAAATGTTTCTCTAAACTCATTCATTTTGTTTACTAACCTTTGAGCATTTATGTGGACAATCTTAAGACCCTCCTTTTGCTTACTCAAAATTCTGAGCAGGCTGCTCGCTATATGGCTATATGAAAGGACCTGCATTGTTAGATTTTAAAGATACACGGATCACGCAACTATGGTTTGAAAAGCACAAGCATCAATTAAAGCTAATATGGTCATTTGCTTGGATAATTTACTCTTAAAAACTAATGGTAAAGAGAGGAGAGGGCTATGGGATAACTTTGTTCCGAAAGTTCTGATTCTCAATGTGCTTGTCTTCGTCAGGCGGACAGTGAGAGACAGAGAGGGATTCAGCGGGAGTAATCGCAGCATGCTGATACACGTGTTTACTTATTTTTCAAATAGTACTTGAAAAAAGTTTCAGGCAAATCAAAAATGTGACCTAAGAAAAGGTGTTCGGTTTGTATAAGAACCGCCCATTTCCGAGTACTTATGTGTGTACAATATTTCTTCGATATTTATGTTCTCTAAGGGCCGGTTTCTCGAGTGCCGGCTCACATTTCTAGAACAGATAAAGTCCCTGCTAAGGTATTTTGGTTTTCTCGAGCATCAATGTGAGAGATAACTTTGACAGGGACTCGGACTCCCTGTTAAGCGTTTTCGGCTCGCTAAAATGACAGCTGATTTCCCAAAGCCAACTAAGAGGAAGAAACGAAATCACAGCTGACTTTGCCATTGAATTTAGTCAAACAGCTGATGAAATAATCAAAGAACGCCATTTTTTGCGATTTACAGCACAGTTTTGTGCCCTAACAGCACTCTGTAATTGTTTCTCGTTCAGAAAAATTAAAGGAGTCGAGAAATCCGATTTGCTGTTACGAACAGTTTATCTGGTCTTTAAGTTTTTCGGACAGATAGCTATCAGGGACTTTGACAGGGACTCGAGAAACCGGCCCTAACTCTTAAAAACTACAGGTAAAGAGAGGAGAGGTCTATGGGATAACTTAGTTCCGAAAGTTCTGACTCTCAATGTGCTTGTCTTGTCTTCAGCGGGAGTAATCGCGGCAAGCTCTTCGATCTGCTGAATGATGTACACATCGCCTCTCCCAGTGCACTTCACGTGCACGATCCCACGACGCGTAAACACCGCAGAGAGTGTTTTCCCTCGTGGTTTCCAATCTTACAATGATTGGAGGGTCGACCAACGAACTTTGCATTTTTCGAGCCCTGAAAATATTGCGAACTCTTGGGGTTGGTTCAAGGCCCACCGCGAAGCACAGTTTGTTGAAGAGCGATCCAAGCCTTTCCCCTTCAACAAAAGGAACTCCATGCGTACGTACTACACATGCCTCGGTTTTAGCACGTTGCGCCTGGAGCTTTCCTTCCACGGCTCCAACTTGGATTTTCAGTGACCGTAGTTCTGTGACCTCCTGCTCCAGTAGCGAAAGTCGATCGGCCATCTGCTTCATCTCGGTGGTAACATCCAGCAGTCTTGCCTGCAGCACCTTGAGCTTCCCGCATGGTGGCCTTGATCAGAGTGGCCTGTTCATCGAATCGGCTATTCATTGCCGCGATTAAGATTGGAGAGGTAGTGTCGATGGTGGCATCTGAAGGTCGGCTTCGCTTGTGGATTGCGCCAGAGGTCCTTCAGGCGTTTTCCTTCCGGCAGAACCATCTCAAAAGTGCGAAAAGTTTTTGCTATTGTTTCCAGTGTCGTTTATTTTATTTTGTTTTGTGGTCCGCTTCCTTGTTGTTTGAGTGTTTTGTTTTGCTCTGTTGAGTTGGTTTGTGTGCGTTTTGGTCGCGTTTAAGCAAAAGTGTTTTTATATTATGTTGTCCGATGGTTTTTGAAAAAATTGATCGACTAGTATGGCTGGATAAAGATTTAAGAAGGTTTTTGTCCAGTAGAAGTTTTTTCAAACGCGAAAAAACTAGACCTTAGACGGGCACGGAAAAAACACGACCTTTCTTTATAACGCTTAATTTACATCTCTTCTGTCGTGGTCGACCACCCGAAGGAAAAAGGACCTGGCGACTGTAGTAACAATACTCTTCAGTTACCACGGACCACTTCGGCCCCTAATTTAACCACGCTACTACAGACCGACGAACTTCGTCATAAGGAGCCGTGGAGAGGGGAATCAAGCAAGTATTCTGGAGCGCGAGGGACTTAACCCCCCACATCGAGAAATTCAAGGCGCCCCGATGGGTGCGCGAGTGCACTCGAACCGGGAAGGGTCAACAGGGAGAAGTACCGAAATACAATATGGGACCATCATGCCGGAATCGGAGGCTCCGATCAACGTGCATAACGCCTGCAGGAACTGCGGGGAAAACGGCCATTTCCAACGGGAGTGCCGACAGCCCCAGATTTTATTCTGCTGGGACAGTGGCAGACATGGCCTTCGCACCGTGGAATGCTGCCGGAGATCGGGAAACGGCTACGGGCAGGTGGGGACCGCCCGAGGAACCCGAGAGATTCCCCAAACCAGTACCAGTACGTCAAGTTTTAAAGTTAGAGCAGGGCAAGATCCAGGCACAGGTCCGCATCAAAGTGAAACCGTTTAAGGCCACCCTGGATGCGGGAGCCACGCGGAACTTCATTAGCGAACAACGCGCAGCGGAGATCGGTCGTGGAAGATATTGGCGATAGATTCGCACCCGGATCCGATTGGCCGATGGATCTCACCGTGAGCTTACGAGGGGCTTGGTAGTAACCTTCCATTTGGGTCTCCAACAAGTAAAGCTGTCCCTGGTAGTGATGCCCACGGTACTAGATGATCTCCTGCGGCATCAAGGCCACCATTAGCTGCGGAGGAGAATTATTGCAACTGGACTCGAGGGCTGAGCTAACCAGCGATCGGCGAGGCGACGAGGGAACCGTGGAAATTTCAGCGAGGAACAACGCACCGGACGAGGAGTGCGTGGCTGCTCCGCCTGGAATCGTGCGAGGCAACGAGGGAACCGTGGAAATTTCAGCGAGGAACAACACACCGGTCGAGGAGTGTACCTTTCCGACAAGGTACAGGACCACCTCTATCGACCAAAAGAGTTCGACTTCGGGATCCAGTCGTAGAAAGCGTACACGAGTCTAGGCCCGACCAATCGTCGTCGATAGACTTCCGATACGAGGAAAGTCTGGCCATCATCGGCACCAACCCGAGCTTGACAACGGCGACGGAAGCTATGGATCCGAGGGTGAGTACTTTTTTGCAGACCGAGCTAGACAAATTCGACCATCTGAAGGGCACATCTAATATCGCGGAACATCACATCATTATGAGGGATGATAAGCCCATCAAACAGCGATATTACCCGAAAAATCCAGCGATGCAAGCAGTTATTAATAAGCAGGTGGACGAGCTATTGCGTGATGGACGGATCGAACCATCAAAGAGCCCCCATAGCGCGCCCATAGTGCTGGTCGGCAAGAAGACAGGTGATATCCGTATGTGCGTGGACTATCGGCACCTGAATGCGAATCCATACCCGATGCGCATCCACTAGCCAGAATCCACCACATTCTGGAAAAGTTACGAAACGCTCGGTGTATCTCAACGCTCGATCTTAAGAGTGGATACTGGCAAAACCCGGTCGCAACCGCCAGTCAGGAATACACCGCTGTTACTGTGCCGCGACGAGGCCTCTTCCATTGGAAGGTGATGCCATTCTGGTTACATTCGGCCCCCGCGACGTTCCAAAGAGCCCTCGATAGTGTCATAGGTCCGGAATAAGAACCTTCGGCATACGCGTACTTAGACGACATCGTTATCAGTACGACCCTCGACGAGCATATCGAAAACCTGCGCGAAGTCTTTAGACGACTTAGGCAAGCCAATCTGAAACTTAACCGGGACAAATGTAGCTTTTTCCATCGGCGTCTGAAATATTTAGGCCACTTGATAAGCGAATCAGGGATTCACACTGACCCTGATAAGATCGCCGCGATTCGCGAACTACAGCCGCCTACGAATTTGTTTGTTTCCGTTCTGTGCAGCTGATAACTTACGCAAGCAATAAGAATTTTAGGAATTTTTTCGCAAGTTTTTTTATATTTCTTAAGTAATTGGCATAGGACAATATACTGTTGTATTTGCGGAAATTAAGGAAAAAAGTTATGACAAAATCTTTTCTCGGCTTATAGGCTTAAATTAAAAACAAGAGAGAACGTTATAGTCGGGTGCCCCGATTATCAGATACCCGTTACTCAGGTAAAGGGAGTGCGAGGGAGATGGAGATAGAGAGAACGTTATAGTCGGGTGCCCCGATTATCAGATACCCGTTACTCAGGTAAAGGGAGTGCGAGGGAGATGGAGATAGAAACTTTGATCAGGCATAACTTTTTAACGAATGGTCCGATTTGAAAAACTTCTTCTACATTTCGATAGGTATTGATAAACACGATAAAACTGCATTTTTACTTTTCCGAAAAATTTAAATTTTTAAAATCGTATATAAGCGATTGTGGGCGTTAGAGGGGTTACTCTACGAGTAACGGGTATAATAATAAGCAAATATTGGGTTGGCAAGAAAGTCATGTTTTTTTTTCCATATTTTCAAAGATGATTTATTTATATCATGACTTATAATTAATCAATTATGTATTGGCCGTTTTGTTCGACCACTAATGACCATCTCTCGGGCAGTTGCATAATTCCGCGCTCGAAGAACTTTTGGTCTTTTCCAGCAAAGAATCGAGACAAGTGGTTTTCGACAGCCTCATCTGAATCAAAGTTTTTAATATTCAAAGAGTTTTGAAGAGAGCGAAACAAATGGTAATCTGAAGGTGCTAGGTCCGGACTATAAGGTGGATGTGGTAGCACTTCCCAATTCAGCTCCGTTAATTTTTGCCGAGTGACCAAAGATGTGTGGGGCCTAGCGTTGTCATGGTGAAAGACTATACCCTTGCGATTAGCTAGTGCCGGCTCCTTTTCTTTAATTGTTTCCGCCAAATTGGATAGCTGGCGACAGTACACATCTGAATTGATGGTTTCATTCCGTCCCAGCAGCTCAAAGTGCACTACACCCTTCAAATTCCACCAAACAGACAGCATAACTTTCCTCTGATGGATATCGGCCTTTGATGTGGCTTGGGCAGGCTCATCTTTCTTGCTCCATGATCTTTTTCGTTGGACATTATTGTAAACAACCCACTTTTCGTCGCCAGTAATGATCCGCTTCAAAAAAGGATCGTTTTTAATCCGTTGCAGCAGAGAATGGCAGGGAGTGATACGTTTAGTTAGGTGAATTTCCTTTAAGTTATGCGGAACCCAAACATCGAGCTTGTTTACGTAGCCAAGTTTCTTCAAATGGTTTTTAACCGTTGTATGCGACACACTGAGCTTCTCTGACATCTCCCGCGTTGAATAACACCGGTTTTCATCCAGCAAAGCCTGAATTTGTTCGTCAAAAACGGCCGATGGTCGACCAGAACGTGGGGCGTCTTTAACTCCAAAATCTCCAAGCCTGAATTTGGCAAACCAGCGCTGACATTGGCGATCACTCATGGCATCTTTACCATACACTTCGCACAATTTTTCGCGAGCTTCGACCGCTTTTTTTACTTTTCGGAAATAAAAAAGCAAAATATGCCGAAAATGCTCACTTTGATCCTTCATGTTTAATTTGCTATAGCTTCCACAAATGTTATCGAATAATTACCAAATTTTCATCGATAGTACCTAAGACAATAAGCTTTAAAACGATACTAAAAAGTGTGACCCTGGTGCTCGATTAGTCGTAAATAAATTAGAATAAAAACGATTACTAAAAAAAAACGACATGACTTTCTTGCCCACCGAATAATTTGTACCTCACACGCGGCTCCTAATTATTTCAGTAACTAATGTGATTTTTTTAGATTTTTATGTCATCCCGTTCTGCGTGGAATTGGCTACTGACCGTTTTTTATATACAGTAGTTTGATAAGGAAGGCAGGTGGAAGGGGATGCCGTGAATCAAATTGTTTAAACATTTCCATTTGTTTAAACAAAATGGAGCACGTGTAAGGAAGGGTAAGAGAATCAATTGATTTTAATATTTAGTTTTTTTTTAATACTTTCAATGCTATTTGCATTTTAAAACACAAAAATCTGTAAGAAAATGTCTACGATCTGTTGTGGAAATGTAAATGCAATATTCTTTAAGCAAAAGGATATCATTATTATCATTAATTTGAATTTAAGCGAATCTAACTTCCTTAGTCAGCTGCAATGCACACACACGCACATATCTAGGGATTGTATTTATAAAAAACTCATTTTGTGGCTTATATATATTTCGCCCATGTGTGTGTGCAACGGAGCGAAATAATGTTTTTTACAAATCAACAATTTGTCAACCCATCATACAATATCTCAACGTTTAAAAACTAATAAATAGTTTGCCGATCAGTTTTTTGCATCATAAGAATAAAAGCAGTTTTAAGGAAAATTTCGACTGTAAAAATCAGCATTTTAAATGACTGTGGTATTTTAATTTTCCCCTTGGGCGGTCAGCAGAACATACATGATGATGGCAATGATGTCAGACTGGCCACAACAAAATTTGAAAATATTGGGGACTTGGATGCTGAATCTCCAAAAAATTTAAATGCAGTTATTGGCGGGTATGCCATAAGATTATGAACATCACATTTTTAAACAATTTTAACAACATTTATAACAGAGAAATGGCAAAAGAAAGAAATTAAAAAAAACAAGTTCTAATTTGTACCTCGCACGCGGCTCCTAATTATTTTAGTAATTAATGTGATTTTTTTTAGTTTTTTTGTCAATCCGTTCTGGGTGGAATTTGCTACTGAGCGTTTTTTATAGAAAGCCTTTTATATAGTAGTTTAGATGATAAAGCGCATTTGGTGACGCATTGGTGACGCCATTTTTGCAGTATATAGCTAAATGGCCATCATCTATTGAAGAATTCGCGGTTTTTGTTGAAGTTTGTGTTCCTCTTTGGGATTAAAGAGTTTATCGGCAACTCCTTAGATTCTTCATCATGTAAGATTAAAAACCGCGAATTCTTTAGAAACATTCAAGAACAGTGAAGCCCCTTAACTTTGTGTGTTGTAACGAACTGATTTATTAGGTCTGCTCCCTACGAGATTCGTGCGGCTAGCTCAGTATAGTTGTGTGTTCGTCCCACCAAATTTATATAAACGTGACCGCCCAGTAGATCAGTGAGAAAGCACAAAATTCACGGGTTTTTAGTGGGTTTTATTACGGATGTAATAGTACAGGAGATCAGCTGCGCGGGTTTAGGGAAGCGTCACAGTTCTCAGACTAGGGTGAACAGAGGCCGCGATCTCCAGGAATCTCTCCTTTCGACACACCACCACCTGTCCCTTGCTCTGTCCCGGATGGTCCCACTAGTGTTTCACTCAGATCGCACTGGCACTCTAAATTACGCAAGGATGCTGCCGACCGCTTTACTTCGCTTCTACGCCTAGTGTAAACGAACGTTCCGCCCTAGCCTCACCCTGTGGCTACGTGATACGTTGCTGGCTTTGCTGCTGACGATGTCCTTCGCTCTTCTCCTGGATGTGCTGGCTGCGCGGCTGAACGTAGCGTGGCTTCTGTTACTCGGGGTATTGGTCGTGCGCCGATCCGAGATTACACGAGTCAAAACCGCAGGGCTCTCCTGGAGTTCTCCACTCGAGACCACAAACGATTGACCGATCTCCCTTCTGGCTGATATCGCCAGGACCTGCTTGGGCAAAGGTATTGATTTTGGAAGAGCAAACAAAATTCTTTAAAAAAAATATTAAAAATCGCGCTTCACAGGGGGCGGGTTTTTTTTTAAACGAAATGTAAAAGCAGAATGGAAATCCGATAATTTTTGGAGGAGACACAGTGATTACCGCAAAACGCCTTTTTTTATTTTATTATATATTAGCCGATAGTATCGGCTGTAAAAATTAGTGGATCTTATTTAAATGACACTTAATAATATACAAAAGGTTTGAATAAAATCCGTCCAACCAGTTTTTATATTGGGTTGTCAAAAAAGTCCTGCGGTATTTTTATTATATTATTTTTTTATTTTTTTACAACGAGCTTTTCAGTGACTCAAAGCTTCTTCAAATGGTTTATAACGGCTTGATGACTTAAGCCAAGCTCTTGACCGATGCTACGGCTACTACTATGCCTGTTTTATCGCAATTTTCTACGACAGGCCTTCCGTCTTTGACCACCTCTGCACCAGAACGAAAACGTTGAATCCATCGTTGTGCGGTGGAAATGGAAACTGTATCGTGTCCATAAACTGCACAAATTTTATTGGCGGCTTGAGATGCATTTTTGCCTTTATCGTAGTAGTACTGTAAAATATGCCGTATTTTCTCTTTATTTTGCTTCATGATTGCGACGCTATAACTCACGAACGACTTAAAAGAAAAGACAATCAATCAAACACGTATTACACGTGAAATGAGCTTTCCAAAAAGGTATATTATGAGCAGATGCGACGAATAAAACAAGAACTACGCGCTTTCAGCGCCAACTAGCGAAAATACCGCAAGACTTTTTTGACAACCTAATAGAAAAAATCGCAAAGATAGTTGATTTTTTGATGTCAAAGACATGGGTCACCCCATGTGTTAAAGCGCAGAACGCTAATCATGAAGTTTGAATTATGTCAAGATACAAATAAGTAACAGCTTAAAAGAGCCCAACAGCGGTTTGTTCACCGCTTACAGGCCCAGAACTATTATGTTAGATCAATGCTAAGATAGAAATCAGCGGGCCTGCAAAGGTTATCACAAAACTGCGCTGAATATCAATCGACCAGTCTTGTATTATCTCTCCCTCCAAATTTTGCAGCAGCCAAGCCAAAGTCTTTTCACTTTTCGGCGTTCTCAATTATTAATAATTTCATTTTCGTTTCGATTTTCTACATGGCGCCCGAGCAGGGACATCGAAAAGTTTTGTTCGGACTTAAAATCAATTCAAAGACCGCTTAGCTCCTTGCGAATTTCAGGGCCAAGACTTGGCATTTATTTTGGACTCGCAAATTTCGGCGCCAACAATTGGCATTTTTCGGACATTGCGAATTTCGACATGGAATTTTTTGGGCTTTTTTTGGAAGTTTAACTGGAGCTAACATTTATGGACCGCAACGCCAACTTGCGGGAAGTGGATTCATCTGATGACCAGGTAACCGTGTCAAATCAATAGTTGATCGCTGCAAAAATAATAGTTGCAACTATTGCCTTGACATTGGTCAAAATTATAATAATAATTGAAAGCAAAACCAATTTCGTGCACATATATACCCAATAACCACCAATAAAAACCGCCACAAAAAATTGTGAGATAACCAATACAAATTAATAAAACAAAAAATCAATAAATAAATTAAAGTGAACAACCACATAGTTTTAGTGCCGCCCTCGCGAAAAAGATTAACAAGCGTAACAGCGTCATTGCCGGTGGAAAATAACAGTTAGTTCTCGCTGTGTCTGCCTAAGTTTTGTTTCGCTTTTCGTTTCGATTTTGTTATAGCTGTTTTAACTTCGATTTTAGGCAGACCGGTAAGCGCCAGTGCAACGATCTGCAACTGCTTGTGTTTTCTCTTTCGGGTGTTGGTGCACTCTCTTAATTACATTCTCGTCTCTCATTTTTTGTTACGCCAAATGCTCTAAACTTAAACAAATTTATTCAAGCCACCTAGAAACATAACTACAGAAAGACAAAAAAAAAACTATTGGCTATATTGTAATAAATTAAATAATCTTTAATTAAAATGGCACCTACAAAAACCAAAAAGAATGACAGCGCATCGGAGTCAGAATTAACGAAATTATTTTCGCAGGAAGATAGTGTTGGTGAAGAAAAGAATACAATTTCGTTTAATCCGCTTCAAATTCAATGTCGACTGAAAATTTTAAATGCATATATTGAAAATCCATGGCCATGCAGTCTGAAATAGATATAATAGATCCAGATAACCGGAATAGGTCTGCAATAGAAGAAAATGGCTTAATTACCAAGGCATTTTATATGTCAGCTGCTGGTACAGGTGAAAATCATAAACAGCAGGCTTTAGTCACGGGCAGTTCACATTCAAACACTTTCTGCAAAAACTTAAGTTACCAAAATTTAGCGGCAAACATTCAGAGTATAAACAATTTATTGGAATTTTTGAGCAACTAGTTGATTCTGATAATTCGTTAATAATATCTAACATCGAAAAATTTAAGCATTTGATATCCTGCCTTTCTGACGAGGCATTGGGAACAATAAAAGCTCTTCAAGTCTCAGATGCAAATTATAAAAAGGCATTAGCAAGTTTAAAGAGAGTCTATGACAACAAGTGTTTAATTTTCTTTGAAACCCTAGCGCGGCTGTTTGAATTCCCTTCAATAACAAAACCTTCTGCGTCTGCCTTGAGGTTAATAATTGATACAGTAAGTGCAATTTTCGATTCGCTTATGTCCCTAGGGGACGAAAAGGATATTGTCAATGCGGTGATTATACATATAGTTCTTTCAAAGGTAGATCCGTATACCAAATCAAAGTATAAGGAACAGCGTAATTACTTAATAACTGCCTAAATGTTCTGATTGCGAAAAGGTTTTAGATCGACGATATCAACATGTGTCAGCCGAGGAAGCGTCGATGGTAAAGGGAAAAAGTTTTTCGGAAATGCCCTCTGGAAGCAAGAACAATACTAGGAATTCATATACTTGCTCCAGGGTCAATAACACAAGTGATCCAAAATGTTTTTATTGCAGTTCTAATCATTTTATAGGTAATTGCCAGGGATTTACCGTAATGCCAGTTTTAGATTGTTTTAACTTTGCCAAAATGAAGCAATTATGTATTAATTGTCTAAATGAGGGACATAGAGCATCCAAATGTCGGGTATGCTCACAGGAACATCATACTCTACTACATCGATACCAAAACTCGAGTGAGCCAAATCAAGGTAGAAGCTGGCAGGACCAGCAAGGGCAAGGTACTTCTACTTCTCAGGCTTCAACAGCCGTTGTTAATGTTCGCGATCGATTTGGTCAGCTCCATCGAGCCAGGGCTCTATTAGATTCAGGGTCGCAAATTAACTTCATGACAGAAAGCCTTGCTCAGCTTCTAAGATTGTCAAGAACAAGTAAGTGTCTTTCTATCACATCAGTGGGAAGTTCAAATTCCATTGCCAGGAGCGAAGTCACAACTACGTTATATTCGCGGCTCAATGGACTGATTTTTTCGTCTGAATTTTGGGTACTGGGAACCATAACTAGCAATCAGCCATATAATATGCTTCCTGCAAGGCAGTGGAAAACTCCGGCCGGCATAGACTTAGCTGATCCAGAGTTCCACAAGCCGCAAAGAATTGATATTTTGCTCGGAGCAGACTCCTTCTTTGATTTGTTGTGCAGTGGTCAAATCAAACTCATCAATGGAGGTCCATTGCTTCAAAAAACACTATTGGGATGGGTTGTTTCTGGACGGTGTAAGCAACAACAAAAAGAAGCTACTTCTTGTATCGCCTTGTCCAAGGAAGGCATGGTTTTAAGAGGACTTGTTGAAAGGCTCTGGGAGTTAGATACCGTCCCAGAAAACAAAGAAGTTGTTAAATTTTCACCAGAACAAATTGCCTGCGAGGATCACTTCGTGAAAAACGTAGCCAATTCAAATTGTGGTCGTTTTTTAGTCCGTTTGCCTTTTAAATCTGATCCGCTCGTGCTTGGATCCTCGTTCGATGTCGCTAATGCGCTACATTATGTCGATGTCGCTACATTGTTCGGCTCATTCATTAGATCATTCATTAGAGGCTTAGAAAGGGACAAATATATATACATGTACTGGGATTTGTTTGGATAAGAACTTAGAATTTAGACGTTAAATTTAAACTTTATAATTCAAGTAACTTTAACTGGTTAAATCATTAATGTTGAATTGCTGTAAAATTAATAGTGTGTATTGCCATAAAATCAGACATTTTTAACACGTTTTTAAAATGTTTTGGGCTATACAAAGTACATATGCAATGGTTTTTAGTTTTATTATATCCGGCAGTAATTTCTAGAAAGGCCATTTTATATAAATTTATAGACGCAGTTATGTCTTCATTTAGAAATATGAACGTTATTTTAGTTGGCAACGGAGTAATTACGCCTCTAAAATAATTTTTGTATTGTTCTTATTTGTTTATAGCACCTAAATAGTCGCAAATAGTTTGACAATTCAACCAAAAAGCATCAAATGGATTTTTATTATTGATCCCATTTCACAGTAGCTCTAATGAATGAGCAAAATTGTACTTTTTAGATTCAATTTTTCCATTGCTCATCGGTCCAGGTAGTACCGTATGGAGGTATTTTAAAATACCAAAAAAAATTCCAAAAGTGCCCATCGGTTTTTACAATTTTGCTCATTGCAGCTGACATATATCTGTCTTGGTCGCACCTACGTAAAATTGTATAGGCTGAGAAAAAAATTGCTCTAATGAATGAGCCGAACAATGTAATTTTAAATCGATTCGCTTTAACAGCAGATATATCGAAAATGTATAGGCAAGTAAGTCTCGCAGAAGAAGATCGTAACTATCAACTGATAGTATGGCGCGAGAATCCATCTGATGAGCTACAAATATTTCTTCTCAATACAGTCACCTACGGAACGTCTTCAGCTCCATTTTTACAAGAACTTGGAGTTCGTAATAGGGATAAGCATGAAATTGGTTCATACAAAATTTCCAACGACTTTTATGTGGATGATTACTGGAGCCGATGATATTGACAACTTGAACGTGATGTGTAATCAAGTGTCAGAAATTCTCAATAGTGGCGGTGTCCAGCTGTCTAAATGGTTTCAAACCATCCACAACTAGAAAAAGGGAACAACACGGAAAAATCCCTAAATTTCAATGACACCGATTCGACCAAAGCTTTGGGTATGCGGTGGATGCCACACACAGACTCATTTCGATTTCATTTAGATGAGAGCGTTACAAAATTGACTCCCACATAACGAACAGTGCTTTCAGTAAGCGCGCGGCTTTTTGATCCCTTGGGATTGTTGTGCCCCATTGGCCTTACATTTAAAATTCTTCTTCAAAGCCTTTGGCAACTTCAACTTGAATGGGATGAATCCATTCCGATGTCGTTACATACGAGTTGGGAAAGGTTAAAGAAGAATCTACTTAATCTTCCCGCAGTCACAATTCCTAGATACACGTTTTTGATGCATCCAGCCAAGCTTACGGATGTTGCATTTACATTCGAGCAATCGAAAACGGTGGGGCTCATTCTCGATTGCTAGCAGCGAAATCGAGAGTGTCTCCACTAAAAACGAAAACCATACCAAGGCTTGAATTATGCGCCGCCACACTTTTGGCACAATTTTGGTCCTACGTCAAACAAGTTCTTGATAAATGTGAAATCGAGAGTGTTTATTTCTGGACAGACTCAGAAATAACATTACATTGGATAAAGTCGCCGTTAAATAGAGCTGCCCAAGTGTGTATTGCCGTCGAGCTATCAACTCCGTTCGAATTTATTACACGTATCTCAGCGTTTCCCAAACTCATTAGAATTCTTGGATACGTTTACAGATTTCTAAACCTAGCTAAATCACGAGAAAGATCAGTAAGTTTGACGGCTAGAGAGTTACAACTATCACTTTTTAAACTGATAGAAATCATCAAAAAAAATGTCTTTGCAGAAGAGTACAAGAAAATTAAAAAGGACATGTCTTACAACCAAGTTTGCAGATGATGACGCCCTTCATACAAAAGTTTTCTGAAGCTGGTAGAAGATTTTCGCTAATTCGGGTGGGAGGTAGACTCTTATCTTCACCTATTTCAGAAAATGCTAAATTTCCGATATTACTCCCTTGTAAAAAACAAATTGTTGAATTGTATCTCCGAAATTTGCATTTGAGAAATTGTCACGCAAATGCATAAACGATGATCGCTCTTCTTCGGCAGGAAATCTGGTTAATAAATGCTCGCAGAGAATGCACTCGGGTGGTTCGAAAATGCATCCATTGTTTTAGATATAAGCCTGTTCTGATGAACCAAATTATGGGAAATCTGCCTGCGGGTAGGTTCCCCATTAAGATGTATATAGCTGTATTTGTCTGTTTTGCTTCCAAGGCTGTTCACCTGGAACTCGTTACAAATTTGTCGAAATACTCTTTTCTTTTGACCTTTAAAAGCTTCATCGCAAGACGCGGCGTACCGCATCGAGTACATTCCGACAACGCGACGAATTTCGTGGGAGCCAGGAACGAGCTGAGAATTCTTCAGAGGAGGATCAGCAGTCGCAGTTTCAACTCTTCGTCGTCGAGAAGGGCATCGAGTGGAGGTTCATCCCACCACGAGCACCGCACTTCGGCGGTTTGTGGGAGGAGGCCGTGAAGTCAGCGAAGGAAATTCTCGTGCGTCAAGTCGCAGACGCGTCCCTAACCGAAGCCGAGGTCAGGGCTTATCTGGCGGACACCGAGGCCGTGCTCAATTCTCGGCCTCTAACTTCAACGAGCATCGATCCAAACGAGGGGGAGGCGCTCACTCCAGGGCACCTGCTAACCGTCTGTCTGTCTGTCTGTATGAACGCTGAGATCTCGGAAACTATAAAAGCTAGAGGATTGGTATTTGGCATGAAGATTCTTGGAGTTCCTACGCAGCGCAAGTTTGTTTCAAAAGGGTGCCACGCCCCCTCTAACGCCCACAATCGCTTATATACGATTTTAAAAATTTCAATATTTCGGAAAAGTAAAAATTCAGTTTTATTGTGTTTATCAATACCTATCGAAATGTAGAAGAAATTTTTCAAATCGGACCATTCGTTAAAAAGTTATGCGTGTTCAAAGTTTCTATCTCCATCTCCCTCGCACTCCCTTTACCTGAGTAACGGGTATCTGATTGTCGGGGCACCCGACTAAAGCGTTCTCTCTTGTTTTTATTTATTTTGTTGCTGGGATTGCTTGTGTTGTTTTCCCAGATATTTTGTGACAGGGAAAGCATTTGGGAGATAGCGAAAGAGAGAGAGATAGATAGAACAAAAATTATAGAGCGCTTTTTTCTATTCATATATTTTGAAATGTAGTAATGTTTTTATTATAATTAAATTATTAAAACTAAAATTACTGATATTATATTACAAATGTAGTTTTACAATTAAGAGAGAAATTATGTTATCCGCACTTAACGAGGAAATTGAGTGCCGAGAATGACCTCTCCACCGATACTTGGGAAGCAGGTGTGGCTAGCACCACTTTTGCAACTTCTGTTAAATACGGTGACTTGAATTTAACGTCGCCGTAAAAGTCCATTATGTTGACCGATTTTTCAAACTTAAAAAAAAATGCACTTCCTTGTTCATTTTAAGAAGTTATAACAATTCACAGCGTCCTTCTCAATTTACTCAATTAGACTGACTAAAAATTTTTACCGAGCTATATGACAACACACATACATACAAGCTGCCTAAAAATTTTTACCGATCGAGCTATACGAAAAAACACACATACATGCTCAAAAGACCTTTTGACGAGTATTTACGACGAAAAGGGTCTCGGGTGAGCAGAGACCCGACCGAGCAAACGAAATCTCTCACCGGTTGAGCAGAGCGCATGGCCGCCTTGTAATGTGGTCGGGACACATTACTACATTACATTACCTGCATTACTAGTAATGGGAAAAGTATGCTAGGGCCGAATCACCTTCGGGTCTCCATTACGAATTAATTATACTTTTCCAAACTTGTAATGCAAAATGTAGACGGACTAGAGAAAATTTAACATACAATTTGAAAAACGTATACTGCGTTGTAATGCTGTTAATTTATGAAAAACAAAAATGTTCTTTCCTCATGTAGGAATTGAACATGGGTATTACTGTATAATGGATGGAAAGGCTAACCGCTCGGCCATTGTCTGTGTTTTTTTGGTTCGTTAAACTATACTTAAAATGAATGTTGTTACTATTACAGTCCCGCAGCTTAAACGTGACGGAGGAGAAACGAAAAACAAACACATAGACAATAATTTTTCGGTGTGTTTGTGATTTTTGACGAAATGAAATCGTTAACGAACAAAAAACGAAGTCATAGGAGCTCTGATTACAACTTCACTGACGAAAAACAGCAATCGTAATCGATTACATTTTCTACACTTGTAATGTATTTTTTCTCCAGACCCCATTTACCTGTTCGCCGCTGGGTATGTGAGGGGTTTTTTTCTGACAGCAAGCACAATGAGATCTTTTTTTACGAGCTCTGAAAAAAACCACCCTAATGTACACCAGAGAGCTGCAACGAGTATGATCGAGTACGATCGATCATCGCGCGATCATTTTGGTTTAATCCGGTAAACTCACTCGGCAACGAATAATCACGAGCAATCCCGAAAGCCGAAGTACGATCCGATCAACTCCCCCGCTTCGTAACGATCAATGATGTGATTTTGAGCTTCGGGTGTAGGTGAACAAAATGATCGTTCCGAAGCGCTCAATCGTTCCCGATGATTGCGACCTCGAGTCAGTTGTACATGAACGGATTAATATGATTTCATGTGACGACGAAATAAAATTAGGGGAGAGTGCGTTTCAATGTATTATATGTTTAATGAGAAATATTTATGTAAGATGAAATTAAACGATATTGACTTCATGTATGCTTACAAACTAAGGCAAGTTTTATAAGAAATATTTATTTGATATTAGTTCTGAAACGCTTTCAATATCCATTACTTGTTGTCCTTTTGTGCAAATATAAAAATGTGTTGTGCAAAATATAAAACAATAACTCGAACTGCACGGTCACACCGATAAGCGCGAAGCACGATCACACCAATCGATTGCACAAAATATTCGATCGCAAACGGGTAAAATCTTCAAGCCGAACGTTCACACACGATCAGATCACATACTTGAACGATCACAAACGATCATTCATGGGACGATCGCATTCGCTCACCGCTCATTTTATTTCGCTCACCCGAAGCGATTAATCAAAACGGATACGAGTAAATGATCGGGTGTATCCGAAAATAATTGACTCGTTGCAGCCCTCTGATGTACACTTTTCCCTATTTGTCAAAATAAGACGAATTTTAAATTCCAGAAATCGCGTAAAAATGAACCTCGATGGACAGTGATTTGTTAAGAACTCTCATAAGCATGGATGGTAATACTCTAGTTTACGGTCCTCACCCCCAAAATTCGCGAAAAAATTATCCTCGACGGACCGCGAATTCTTAAGAATTTACATGCAATAAAATAAGCGCGGACTGTAATGGTTCTCTTGTAATCGAATTTCAAAGATACGTGTTTTGCTATAAAAATAAAGTAGCCTTTTCTATGAACGATTCTACTCGCAACGAATCTGAAGGAAGACATTATTGAAGTCAGCGAATAAACATTATAACGTCAAAAAACCACGCAATTATTACTATTTGAGCTTGAAAGAATATAAATTTAAAGCTGCATATGACCGCAACACTATTTATAGCTGTTTTCCCGCTAAACTAGAGGGCGTTTTAAAAAGTAATAGACCAAAAGTTAGTATTAAACCCTAAAAAACGTTTTCGGACAAACTCACAAACTTACAAACAAAGTCCTGATTTGCTTATGAGTCAAAATCTCCCAAGTGGGCCACCCCTGTTCCGAAGGTCCGATTTTCATCGAACTTGTTGACTTTTCCTGTTCACAACGGCAAAATAAGAACTTCATTTGAACGGTTTTGCGAAATTTTGAGTTCTACCGGAGTTATAGCGGTCACAAGATGGAATTTTTGGCACTTTTTCGAAAAATTACTTTTCACTCACCTTTTTATACCCGTTATTCGTAGAGTAAAAGGGTATATTGTATTCGTGCAAAAGTATGTAACAGGTAGAAGGAAGCTTTTCCGACCCCATAAAGTATATATATTCTTGATCAGGATCACTAGCCGAGTCGATCTAGCCATGTCTGTCTGTCCGTCTGTCTGTCCGTCTGTCTGTCCGTCTGTCTGTCTGTCCGTCTGTATGAACGCTGAGATCTTGGAAACTATAAAAGCTAGAAGATTGGCGTTTTGCATGCAGATTCTAGGAGTTCCTACGCAGCGCAAGTTTATATACGATCTTAAAAATTTCAATATTTCGGAAAAGTAAAAATTCAGTTTTATTGTGTTTATCAATACCTATCGAAATGTAGAAGAAATTTTTCAAATCGGACCATTCGTTAAAAAGTTATGCGTGTTCAAAGTTTCTATCTCCATCTCCCTCGCACTCCCTTTACCTGAGTAACGGGCATCTGATTGTCGGGGCACCCGACTATAGCGTTCTCTCTTGTTTTGTATATTTTCGGAACGACGAAAGATATCTTTATGATGTTTTCGGTCAAGAATTGTATTAGCTTTTCATAAAAAACAAGAGAGAACGCTATAGTCGGGTTGGTGTCCCGACTATATATTGGGGCTAAAGGGAGTGCGAGGGAGATAGATATATAAACAATTTTGATTGCGTATAACTTTTTAATGAATGGTCCGATTTGAAAAATTTCTTCTACATTTCGATAGGTATTAATAAACACTATAAAATTGCGAGTATATATTTTTAAAATCTTAAAAGATGTGGCCTCCAGACACATTTGAAAATCGTTTATGGCGATTGTGGGCGTTAGGGGGGGGCGTGGCACCTCGATGAAACAAACTTGCGCTGCGTAGGAAGCCCAAGAATATGTGTGTGAAATCTCAACCTTCTAGCTTTTATAGTTTCCGAGATCTCAGCGTTCATACAGACAGACAGACAGACGGACAGACAGACATGGCTAGATCGACTCGGCTAGTGACCCTGATCAAGATTATATATACTTTACAGGGTCGGAAACGCTTCCTTCTACCTGTTACATACTTTTGCACGAATACAATATACCCTTTTACTCTACGAGTAACGGGTATAAATATTTAAATTTTTTAAAAATTAATTTTCCTAAAAATAAATAACAATATTTGTTTCCAGTGTATTTTTTTCAGTGTTCTTCACTAGTTACGATGAAAATCTGACCTTCAGAACAGGGGTAGCCCACTTGGGAGATTTTGACTCATATTTCCTTTGAACAGAGTCTAGGAATAAGGTGTCATTTGACGTGTATTTTCAGTAAAAATACAACTAAGCTAATAAGCATATTAACACTTTCACCGTCCTTACTGCCACACAAATTTATTTTCCTAGTCTCTTAGTTTTTGCAATACCTTTCGATTGGTGTATCTCTCATTACGATCGGACCATCACATCACAACAGATTTGTATTTGTTCGTGTATATATAGAAGTCGCCATGGGACTCTCCTGGTGCGCTACGTCAAAACGTGGACTGCGTCCACAGTGATTAATTGATTTTTACATGAATAAATAAATTACAAAATCACTGCCAAAAATATGCAAACTTTGCGTACGAAACTTACCATGCAACAGCTGACTTTGCAGCTGTTATGCCTAAAACTCAAAATACTAATACTTAACAGTTTTATTTTAGAAAATTGTTTTGTTAATCTGTGTATTCCCTTTGATGAGTTTCTTAATGGTCACAATAAGGAAAACGACAGAAAACGGTTCCTGTTTTCAAAAAGCTGTAATGGTTGTCAAATTTTACGTGCCCTAAACGATTTTCAACTGTATTTTTATACCCTTGCAGAGGGTATTATAATTTCAGTCAGATATTGTAACGCAGTGAAGGAGACGTTTCCGACCACATAAAGTATATATATTCTTGATCAGCACCAATAGCCGAGTCCATCTAGCCATGTCCGTCTGTCCGTCTGTCCGTTTCTATGCGAACTAGTCTCTCAGTTTTAAAGCTATCGCAATGAAACTTTCCCAAAAGTCTTCTTTCTATTGCAGGTAGTACATATGTCGGAGCGAGCCGGATCGAAACACTATATCTTAAGGCTCCCATAGGAATAGTAAGATTTTTTTATTTTAAATTTTATGTAGGCGTGGTGATTTTGAACAATTAGAAATCATGACAACCAAAACGTATTCAGTTCAGTTGAGTTCAAAGTGTTCATGTGTTCAGTTCAGTGCTCAGAGTTAAGTTCAAAGCTAATAATAATAATAAATAATAAAAAAGTTTTTGGTTCAGCTTAACGCTAAAACAGATCAACGTGAAAACAGTTTCTTGTTCGGCTCAACAATATCAAAAGTTTTATTTGAAAAATTGTTAAAAATTTCTACAAATTATTCAAAATGCCGCCACTGTATATCGTTAACAATTAGCGCCTTGAAATACTCTAAAGAAAACGGAAGAAAGCGTTAAGTTCACTGTTAAAAATAAAAATGTACATTGCTTTCTTTGACTTTTTATTTTAACTGCAAGGGTATATAAACTTCGGCTTGCCGAAGTTAGCTTCCTTGTTTATTGCTAGTTACTGTCCAAAATTATTAATTAGTTAAAAGGAACTACACATGTTACTATCTAATTTGATTTTAAGGTAAATATTGCGTACCGCTAATGATAAAATGTTTCAGAGTTGCCATGGTTTTCCTATTAAATAGGGTTAAAATGATGGGTTTCAAAGATTTAAAAGCTTTAATGTTCTTGAATATCTGAAATTTCTGAAAAATTTATTTGTATGAAACAGCTGATTAACAGCTTTTCGAAATCTAACATTTCAACAGTTTATGAAAAACCCTAAAGATGTCCACAAAAAAGATTTATAGTAGTTGGAACACTTTTAAAAAATGTCCAAGGGCCAGATAACACTAGTTTACAAAATAATATTCTTGGTGTGCATCCCAGCAATTTATGGCAAATTCTTTTAGTGTTGGACCCCTAGATCATTAAAATACTACTATTTTTTTTCGATGGCACAGTTTTTTTTTTAAGTTTGAAATGTTAAATTTCTGACTTTTTTCGAATTTTTTCTTATATCTCGGCAGATATATATATATATATTAATATTTTCTAACTCAAAAATAAATATTTGATATTTTAGACTTCAGACCTATGTAAGTGTTGTCGTTTGATATTGTTCATAAGAACATACGTATGGATATTGCACAAATAAATGCATGAGCATATTAACATACATATATGTATGTTTATCTGTTTTTATATATGTATGCATGTTTATCGGTTTATACAACTTAAATACCTGGGGTCTGGTAAAATTAATTTCTTGCTGGCTCTTGCTGCTGGAGTACATTTTGACTTTTCCATCGCCATTAGATAGCTGACATCAGCTAGGACCGCTTCCAAATCTGCCATTGCGTTTTTTGTATTTACTAACTTGTGTATGATATTTAATACACTATGGTTTATACAATTTTTAAGAACAATTTTATTATAAAATAATTTTTGCTTTTTTATTGTTGTCAACAAAAATAAATAGTATGTATATTACTTCTTCAAGAACTTTTTGTTGGTATTCTAACACGTAGTGTGACCACCGTAAAGTAAATACCGACTCGATCTTATAAATATTATACGTCAAATTAGCGTCGATGCGTTAGCAACGAAAGTGAAACGGTGGTATTTGGAACACTGGGCCTATTGTTTTTAAATTTTCTATTTGGGGCCGAATCGAAAAATGTTTGATGCAAAAATGCATCCACCATTTGGTTAAATTGCTCCCCTTACAGAGGTTGTGCCTATATGCGCGCTAAACCAGGCTATTAGCCGTTAATTCAAGCTTCTTTTCTGAAAGTTTAATCAAAATCAAACCGACATATTTTGAGAAAACGCCTAACAGTGAAACAACCTCATATTTTCCACATACAAAAAAGGGGAACAAAAATTAATTTGCCTGCGGCTCCACTCGTAGAGATTGGGGATCGTCCTAAGAAGGTTTTTATAAAATTTCATAAACCCACAGTTTTTGGGGGTTAAATGGTCAAATTTTGAAATTTGCCGCTTCCCGCTGACCGCGCCAGCGAGATCCCTTCCCAGCGCACAGTGGGGTAACAGAGGCCAAAAGTGCGAATCAAATCAACCAAGCATGATACGATGCCCAAAAAAATTTTTTTAAACAAGTTTAAATCACTTATAAAAAAAAAACCGGATTTACTAAAAAAATATTTTGTTTAGTATTCAAAATTAATTTTTAATTTTAGTAAAATAGACGAAAACTATGGTATTCTGTTATTTTCGTGTGTCTCAATGCATTTGCAGTAAATTTGTTTTATATTATTATTTTAGGTATTTGTTAATATCTTAAATATTAAATAAAAACATTTCTTAAGTTGTCCAACCATTTTCGATTGATATTTAGGCGCGAAAAAAGTTGTTTGACCAAAAATTTGCGTTTTTTTTTTGCGTATGTTTTTTTCATAATACTTTATTAACACTAAAATTATTAAACAGTCTTAACAATCTGTGTCCGTATCTGCATCTTCGTCCGTATCTGCACCTTCGTTTTTATCGAACAATTTTATTGAAAATAGAATAACAATTCTCACGATTTGGGCTGACTGTTGTAGTGGCGCTTGGAAAAAGCAAAACATATAAACGAGAGCAATCTTAAAAGACCACTACAGATTCCAAAAAGACATCACCCTCAAAAGTAGGCAATAGAAGATAGCACTGTGTGCAAAAGTGTTCCCAGTAACTGCTTAGCCGACGGCACAGTTTTAGATGCATGGTACAAAACTCGGATAGTCCAATAAATATGATAACCATTTCGCTATACGTTAGTAAAATAAAAATGAAATTTAGTTTACAATAAAGTTTAAGTTATAACGAGAAATTCCCGAAACAATGCGTAGCTGAATATAAATATAAAAATTTAGCTTCGAAACAGGGTTAACTATAAAAGGGTCTAGCTATTTTTCCTGGAATAGGGACATATGGGAATAATCGGGATAATCAGAGTCGGCTCCGATATTGGAAGGCTATAGTCGGAAACCCGGCATACACGAGACCCCGATTTCCGGCCTTGGGGGGTATATAAGGCCGCCCGAACCTCAACCCAGCCTTTCCAATTCAAGTTCCCAAACGAAGCAGACGGTTCCAGAAAATTTGCTATAAAACAGGAAAAAGGTTAAGTCCAACCCTCACTTGTGTTCCCAGTGGCGGTTATAAAATTTTAAAAATCGTATTCCAGGGCGTAACCAACTCCAGAATTTTGGCAACATAAAGTGGGAAAAGACAAGACAAATTACGGAGGAAATTTACAACGATTTTTTCGGTGCCAGGGTAAATAAGCAGCAGCAGCCATCCGGCCAGATAGTAGTTAAAATTCTCAAATTCTCTTAAACAGAATGGCACCCAGTTTCCAGTAAAACATCTTTCCAAAGTCAGTTAAAGCAGTGGCCCGAGCTTCCCGAACACCTGTGAAGTCAAATTGAGAGAGAGCTAAATTCCAAAAAAAAAAAAAATGGAATAACTCCAAGCGCGGTATTCCCAAATTCGGCGAGCAGTTATAAGAGGCAGCGGCAACAGCAACAACACGCGCTCAAAGCGTCCGGCGGGTTAAATAGTGAAAGTGCGGAAAAACCTCCCAAAAAATCTAGCCTCCCACCGGCCTTAACCCTAGGGGTATTAGGCGTGCCAGCTCGGCGAAAAAGAAAAAAAAATCGGTTAAAAATAATATAAAAACGCCGGTATCGCGAGCAAGCCCACGTGTGAGGGTTATATAACGCTCAATAAAAAAAAAAAAATGTAGCGGGTGTTGGCGATATATGCATATATATATGGGTATATAGGGTTAAGTGAGTCTCAAATTTCCTTTCTCATCTATATTTTGTTATTTTTTTTTGTTGAAAAAAAAAAAATCTTTAAAATTATATTGGCAAAATCTGTAAAGAAAGAACCCGAAAGAAACTTGCAACTGGTCGAAAAGTGAAAATAAATACAAAAAAAAGTGGTACTAAAAATTAGTACGAAAATTGGTAATATAGAAAGAATAAGTGAAAATGAAAATATATGAATAAATATCAGTGGCAATTTAAAACCAACTTAAAACAAGCCCCTACACCGAGAAAAATATTAAAATTAACTCTTGTCCAAATAATAAAAAAAAAAACAAAGTGCGTGATGCGAAAGCAAAGTAATGGCAAAATATAAAAGAAAATAATGAAAATAACCCCTTGTGAAACCGAAAATAAGAAACAGTAAAGTTGTGGCGAGTGATAATTTCTGCAGGTGTATTTTCCCCCCGTCCAAAGATCTTTCGGCGATGGAGCAGCACATGCGTAAGTGATAACCACCGTTTTTCTTTTGCCCTATTCCTTTTGCTCTCGGATTCACGTGGCGCTACACGTAAAGAAATGAAGTTAAATTAACGCCTCGTAGGAATTTAAAGAAAAGGCCACAGTAATTCTAAATTATTTCTTAAAGCCTAATTAAATATTATTAATAATAATAATATTAATAATAATAATAAATATTATTGATAATAATAATAATTAATTACTAATATTAATCC
>JBAMCF010000690.1:0-20289 GCA_037075285.1 Drosophila lutescens
CTGAGCACGTGTGGAAGATCTATAATGCGGGAAGTCGAAAAACCAGTGGATTTTGTCCTGCATTCTTCTGCCAGAGATCCAGATAGAAACCTCATTTCCCCCTTACTTTTTGTGTCACCCCCGTGTATTTTGAAACCAGAGATGGAAGAAATGTAAGGGGTGAATAAGGTTTTGTCCCTTCCGCTTGTATGGAGAAACCTGATGAAAATATGTTATTTTTCAGAGGAATTTTCCCGGTGGGTGGTCCTCTTTGGGCTTCGTTCGTTGTACCGTTTTTAATAACATGTGCTGGAACTTGCGATTTTCATATGTAGGAAATAAGTACACTGGTCGGCATAATTATTTTGACAGATTTGAATGGTAACTATACTCACATTTTGAACTTTTAATATAAACTTTTGACACCTATAGAAAGAGCACTTCAATTCCGTTTAAATGACACAAAAATGTTCTTAACCCATTAAGCACCTTTTGAAAAGTTAGGACATTTTGTGAAGGTCAAATTTTAAACTTTTTTTCTGGGGCTTAAAACAAAAATGTTTTGATGCAAAAATTTTCCCCAATCAAAATTAATAATAACTGCAAAAAAAAATTTTTAAATAATTTTCCTTGTATTTTTTATGATTTTTTGAATGGAACGATCTCAGTAAAATTTTGTATGAAAAGGAGGAAAAAGCGGCTAAAATTGTCATTTCTAGCTATTTTCAAAAAACGAACGAGATGGTTACATATGCTTTCGCGACGCTGTGCTAAGGTTGCAAAAGCGCCACATAACGGCTCGCCTACAATTTGCTGAGAAAACCAAATTTTGGTCTGAGGAGTTTAAAAAAATATATTTTCAGACGAAAAAAATGTAATTTAGACGGCCCTAACTAATGTCAAAAGTATTGGCGCGATAAATGGCAACCACGACAGGTCTGCCGTAATCGAAACAACGGTGGAGGATCTTTGATGATTTGAGCAGGATTTGGGTATGCTGGGAAGTCTCCCCTTGTTTTATACCAACTAGAAAAAATGCGGAAATATAAATAAAGTTGCTAAAAACAGTACTCTTCGAATTTGCTTGAGACATTTACGGAGATTAGTGGATATTTAAACAAGACAACGTGTTAATCCACACGGCTCGTAAAACAAAGGACTTTTTGGCAGCTAGAAAGCTACCTTTTATGTATGTAATGGCCAGCGATCAATCCGGATCTAACCCCAATAGAAGATCTTTGGGGAATATTATCCAATAAAGTTTATGAGAATGGACGCCAGTTTGACACCGCAAATGACCTCAAAAAGGGCATTAATCCAGGAATGGGATCAAATTAATCCTACAACTCTACAAAATTTGGCAACATCAATGCTTAAACGTATTAATCATGTTGTTATTATACAAGAAAAACATATTAATTATTAAAAAGTTAAAAGAAAATTCTTTAAAAATTTTAGAACAGTATTTTGAATTTTTATTTAATTTGCACATATACTTATTTCATATAAAGTTAAAGTTGATTATTAAATTTTAAGTTAGCCTAAAAGTTTACGTAAACAATATTGTTATTTTTTTGTTAATATGAATTCAAAAGATATAAAAAAAATGTAATCCAAATTATTATCTTTGTTTTTAATTGTTTTTCTTCAATTAATTTCAACGCACATATACTTTTTTCCCTGAGGTATATGTATGTATGCATATGCCAAAATCTGTCGGTATGGTCTTTTTCCTAGATTAAAGCCTAGTACTCAGTACGACGAAAACTGCTAGCTAAGCATAGGAGTAAGCGAGAGGCAAATAGGTAGCTAACGCCTTTAGCTGGGACTTTTTTTCACCGCGGTACTCAGTTGAGCTAAGGAAATAGTAAGGAAATACCAAAAAAATACCAGATTTAGCGGATGAATTCCGATGAACGCCTTTAGCCGAGGCCCAAAGAATAGAAAATTTGATCTTTGGCTGTGTTTGTGCGGAAGCGGTGTGCCAATAACACATTATAAATGGAAGGAAAACCCCGAAAACCAATAGAAAAGTGCCTGTAGGATTTGCGGCAATACATATCGCTATGCCAACAGCGAATTTAAAGCTTGCGACCCAGGTCGGCTCAACATTTTGTAATATTTTAAAATTGGCGCCAGCCGATGTTTGCTGCTTGTCAACAAACCGAGCTGATTGAGAGTAAGACCATGCTACATGCATTGCGGATGAACTCCGAAAACTTCCGCCACACTAAAAGATTAATACTTTTCGACTAGTAAAACTCTTAGCCGAACTGAGTACTAGGCTTAAAGAAACAATTTCTGAAATTCAGAAAAATTTCTAAAACTAAACAAATTTCATTTTCGGGGGTGTCATAGAAATCTCTTCCAACCAAATTTCCCCCCCCAAAAGCAAAGCTCGGTGTCACAGAAACCGTTTGAAAATCAAGTATTCGATTTTAAACCAACCGAATAGTAGGCCTTGAAGCAAATGTTCCTAAAATCAGAGCAAATTTACTCCGAAACTCCTAGAAAACTCTACAGATTCTGTGACACCTACGGTTTTTATTGGTTGGTTTCCAAACCAACCGTCCCCAAATTCGTCGCCGGTTTCTGTGACACCCCTGTTTATGGCAATTTTCTAAAATGTAGGAAAAACCATTTTTTGATTGTGGCTTTACGTTCAATATATACGAAAGTGAATCATTTTTTTTTTGTTTCTAGAAATCTGACTTTTATATGTCATAGTTGTCATTGGATCGATCTGCAAGGCTATATAAACTTCGGCTTGCCGAAGCTAACTTTCATTCTTGTTTTAATGGCCGTTACTTACTGAGTGAAAGGGTTTATTGAATTCGTCGGGTTTGAGTCTACGGTGATTTAACCTAAAGGCCGATTGACTCTTAAGAATTCGCGTATAAATTTTGTTGCTCCACTTTTGGCGACCAATGTATTTTTTCTTGGTGAATGGTATTGTTAAACGATGCAAATATAGCATCTATATGCCAAAGAATTCGCTGATTTATTTTCGGTTTTTGGGATATTTAATTGAGGGCTTAGATAAGACAGTAAGGAAATGGCATTCTTGACCAAGAAGTTGGCAAACCCAATCAGCTGATGAACTCGCGGTTCAACCAAATTTTTGGTGAAACCAAATAAGAATGAGTATAATACCATTAATCAACTTTAATGTCCCTTCTCAGCCATTCAACGCCTAAGAAGTCGCGGACTTCACATATAAAGTTAAAAGGGGGCCATTTTTATTTACAAATGTCAATTTTATTTTAGGAAAAGCCTCCTTTGCATTTATTTTTTCCCTCAAAAATATTAAGCAATATCAAAAAGGTCGTACACAATTTTTGTCTGTCAAACTTACAAATTGTACACTTTTGCAACGCAATTGAATACCCTAATTATGTTACCGAGATTAAAAAGTAGTGATGAGTGTATACAAAGAAAAAAAAATAACAAAACTGGTCATCAATCGGGTATTTTTATACCCGTTACTCGTAGAGTAAAAGGGTATATTGTATTCGTGCAAAAGTATGTAACAGCTAGAAGGAAGCGTTTCCGACCCTATAAAGTATATATATTATTGATCAGGGTCACTAGCCGAGTCGATATAGCCATGTCCGTCTGTCTGTCTGTCCGTATGAACGCTGAGATCTCGGAAACTACAAAAGCTAGAAGGCTGAGATTTCCCACATATATTCTTGGGCTTCCTACGCAGCGCAAGTTTATTTCAAAAAGGTGCCACGCCCCCTCTTACGCCCACAATCGCCCACTAACGATTTTAAAATGTGTCCGGCGCCCACACCTTTTAAGATTTCCGAGAAGTATAAATGCAATTTTGTTGTGTATATTTATACCTATCGAAATGTAGATGACATTTTTCAAATCGGACCATTCATTAAAAAGTTATTCGCAATCAAAAAAAATGTTATATATCCATCTCCCTCGGACTCCCTTTAGCTGAGTGACGGGTATTAGATAGTCGGGACACAAAACCGACTTTAGCGTTCTCTCTTGTTGTATATCAATTTTGGTCCGTTATGAGGCCATATCAAAATTATATTTTCGAACATAATAATGTGGTATTTTTCATAGAAGATTGGTATGCGCACATATACGGGGGTGTCACAGAAACCGGGGACGGATTTGGGAACGGTTGGTTTAGAAACCAACCGATCAAAACCGTAGGTGTCACAGAAATTCGAGAGAATTCCTTTTTTCGGAAAATTTACCGAAAAACGACTAGGGCTGCATACACACACTAAATATCGAATATTCATTAATTATCGAGTTTTATTTGTCTTATTTTGACTATTTTCCAATAAGTTTATAACTTAATTTATGTTTTTCTTGCCAAATTACAAAAAGAATACTTGTTTAAAGCGTATATTTTACACAATAAAAGAAAAAAATTAAAAATTTGAAAGTCCCGCCAGGCTACATATTGCAGCCCTGAACAGCGGTTTGCCTCGGCTGCGTTGGTTTATTTACATTTGTAAGTTGGCAAGAATTTTAAAAGCGAACCAAAATGCCATCTGCACGAACTCTTGCTCTAGAGTACTTGTGAAGGCATAAACTGCGAGAGGCTAGGATGCAGAGGAGAATCCCTTGAAGCGGTTTTACATGGTAGTCCATGGGGATTTAACTCATTGGCCAGGTCCTTCCAAGCAGTGGTCACAAGAACGCGGCCGCCCTGAGTAAATCCTTTGGCAATGCCGATATTATCGCGAATGAATCGCAAGAATATGGCGTCTTACGCTGGGGACCTATGTTTACCCCTGAAAATTAGCTAAGTTTATTAGTTTACATTAATAATAAACAAAAATTGTTTACTTTTACTTACATGTCTTCTTCTTCTTCACAGCCGGAAATTTTTCCGGCAAAAATAGGACATTTTTCACGACAGTGCTGCCACCTTTTTGCAAAGGCGGCATGTTTTTATTAATTTCTCAATAACTACAACTTCTTTTACCATGAAATTTTTACCAGAAATAAGTTTTATTTTTAACTACAATACTAAGTACCTTTGAATAAATAATTCGTTAACACAACATTTCGATAACTAACTCCGAAATTGGGTATTTTAAAGTTCGAGCTAGTTGGTACCACTGTCAGGTTGGACGGTTTTCCGACGGATTTTTTTAGCTAATTTTTTTGAGAGTTTTTATAAAAAGCATATTTTTAAATATAACCCGAAGTAAATATAAAAATCGTAGTATGCAGATAGTTCATTAAATTAATTTGAGTTGTCTTAAGTAAAGTTATATTTTTGGGAGACATTTGTAAGTTGGTTAATTTTATCAAAACGTCCGGCAAAGTACGGGGGATTTAGAAACCGTCAAAAATGACGTCTGTGACACCGAGATTTGCTATTCGGGGTAAATTCGGTTGGAATGGTTTTCTGTGACACCCCCGATAAAATTTTTCCACAAAATTATCAGAAATGTAGCACCTAGATGGTATTTTTTCATATCAAACTGGTTTTTATTCATATTAATCTGATATTCTTTCATATTAGATGGATATGGTTTTCATATAAACATACAATTTTTTTTTTTTAATTTTGTTTTTATTGTACTTAAATGGATTCAGATAAATTATTAATTTTACAAATATTTAAATAAATAACGTGTATCGAGAACTCGAGGAGATCACCATTTTTTTTTGCTTCAGGTCTAGGGTTCCTTCTCCTACCCTAATTAGATTACTCCCAGCGATGGCCGCACATCTTGCCCAGTTGTGGCATCCTGGCCAGCCATTTGCAATTGTTGCCTCAGAAAATCCAGGGAGTCCGGTTCATCGACCAGTTGATGGCGTCTTCACAGACCTCCAGAGATCGAATATCCGTGCCTAAAAAGTAAACAACTGCGAGTCACAGAAACATAAAGTTAATTGAATTGAATTGGACATAATAACAATTTGCAAAATAAAATAAACAGCACAAAATGTTTAACTGTGTAGTTTTACGTTTTGGTAGAATGCCAGTGTTACCGCGGCGAATCAGACAAGAAATGAATTTAGTACCATGCAAAATACCATAAATACTCACAAATTAAGAATTCACAGCCATAATATTTTTTCGAAGACTTTTCGATGTCCCATTTGTTATGAAAAACATATCAATCTTTCAAGTATTCATAATAATATTTTACGGATTCATATTAACATTTGTAATTGTTATGATTTTGTATCGTACTGGTATGAATTCGTATTATTTTTATATGGAAAAATTGATATGAAATGATAAGGGCAGACCATAATAAAATTGTGGGGTCATAGTTCTGTGATTTTGGGTTAGAACGCGCGACCTTAATTAATACGATAGATAACATCACAGCAGATAATGATAAGTGATAGTGATAGTGCAAGCCCGTCAGTAAATTGAGAAAACTATTAGAAAAGCTGGCTAAACTTATAATATTCATTAAGTGCCCTATTTTTCTAACCTAAATATAGTACTTGCAATTGTGATCTTTTACTTCAATTTTGGTTACTAAGTTATAACCTGCGCTCATAAATAGCTTATTTCCCTTTAGGGCTAGTATTCAAGCCAACAAAAAGTCGTCCAAAACAAAAAACTTCATATGAAACAACATTTTTTGACGTTTTTTTATATGAAGCACTTAATTATTAAAAAGAGAGAATGATTTTATTTTATTTACGATATGAAACCGCCTTTTTACTTTTTAGAGCAACAGCTCTTGATTAACTTTACGAATGCAATAATAAATTATTGACATTACAGTGCGTTTCATTAGGGTTTCTCAAAAAAGCTAATTACAAGGTGTGTTTTAAAAATAACTCGAAAGTTATAGTAAAGCAATTTATTATTAGTTAGTTTTGATTTATTGTTTTCTGTTCGATATTTTAAGCGGCTTATTAATAAAAACTCATGTTAGAACACAAATTATACAAATATTTAATTTGTCTGTAACAACATTTTATAGTCTTGATTTTTTACATTATAACATTTAATCTTTCGTTCTATTTTTATACCCGTTTCTCGTAAAAGGGTATATTGTATTCGTGCAAAAGTATGTAACAGGGAGAAGGAAGCGTTTCCGACTATAAAGTATATATATTCTTGATCAGGATCACAAGCCGAGTCGATATAGCCATGTCTGTCTGCCTGTCCGCCCGTGTGAACGCTGAGATTTCGGAAACTACAAAAGCTAGAAAGTTGGGAATAAGTTTATTTCAGCCGAGCGCCACGGCCCCTCTAACGCCCAGAAACGCCCACAAACGATTTTAAAATGTGTCTGGCGCCTACATTCTTAAAGATTTCGGAGAAGTCTAAAAGTCTTCTTTCGTTTGCAGGTAGTATATATGTATATCGAAACGAGCCAGATCGGACAACTATATCATATAGCTCCCAAAGGAATAATCGGAAAAAAAATGTAAAAAATTATATCTTGGGTGTTTTTAACATATATCCTCCTACTTTTAGAAACATCATTTTTATTTTTTTAATTTTATCAAAATCGGACGACTACATCATATAGCTGCCATAGGAACGATCGGAAAATTAATGGGAATATAAAAGGAAATAAATTATTGCTTTGTTGGTTTATATTGTATTCTCTTCTACTCTGGGATATGACTCTTTTTAAATATTTCCAAATTTCGATTTTAATTTTATTAAAATCGAACTTCTATATCATATAGCTGTCATAGGAAGGCAGCGTACTTATTTAGTCGCATTTAAAATCATTTTTCGTCACAAAAGTTGATATCAGAACTTTTGTACGTTGAAGGTGCGATCGTCACTATTTTTATACCTCGTTAAGAGGTGTTTTTGTTTGATATTACCATAGCCCATAAACCAGAATTTACCAATAAAAAATTTTGTAGCAACACAAAAGCCAAAACACACATACTTGACAAAAATAATAGTGCAATAAAGTGTATGTTGGCACAGCAAAATCAAAACTAAAGACGAGGATATAAATCTGACATCAAATGGGGAGGTGAAAGCTCAATCCAAAAAACAGCCCTTGCTGCCCATTGTGCGGACACTAGGCACTCAAACTTGCGCTGCGTGGGAAGCCCAAAAATATGAATATATGTATGTATTTATATGTCGAATTCTCCTCGGGTTCCATTAGAGCGGAGTGAGTTTCGGTCTGAGCGCAGGCGTCGATCTAGAGAGACTGACTCTTCGTTTCTCTAATCGCCAATTCTGTTCCTTCGAACCATACACGGCGAAAGCGACATAACGCTGACGCCTCGCTATAACGGTTCCTCTCAAAAGGGACAAGACAAAATCATGCAAGGTGGCAACGCTGCTGTGTGTCGCGCTACACTTTTGTGGCGCCGCACAAGCAAAGAGGAATATCATAAGATGATGCAATAATTCGAGCTTCTACACAGAGAGAATTCTGACGTTCTGAAATTGAGTATTTGTATTCTCATTTTCAGGATGTACTGATTTTGAGTACAAATTTTTGGAAAAAACTTATATTGAGTACAAATTGAACTCACTTTAAGAAAAAAAACTTGAATTGATCACAAAAATCTTAATTTTAGGAAACAAGTTCTTCAATTTCCAACTTGAGTACAAATATTTTCATAATGAGTATGACATTACTCAAAGGAACCTTCTAAAAGGATGGCCTAGGGAGTAAATGACTCTTGCCATCAAATATTTGATAGCTAATGTCGTCCGGGTCGTGAGTTCAATCCCCATTCCGGTAAACACAAATATTTTTTTTTGTTATTCTGGTTTTTTTTTTTGTTTTTATTAATTTTATTGGATTTTAAACATTAAATGGAACTGAGCTGATTATAGTCCTATTCCATTTAATGTTTAAAATCCAATCAATTGCAAGCATTACAATTTAAATCTTATGCGCGGTTTGGACATTGCTGAATGTGATGCTTGTTTGGCTCAGCCGGTTAGTGCGCGCGTGCACAAACACAAGGGTCTGGGGTTCGAGTGACGGACAAGGCGACTTGGGTCGAACAAAAAGTAAGTTTGTTTTATTTATAACAGTTTAATATTCACATAATTATGAAACATTTAACATATACTGTATAGCCCTTAAAATAATGTGTAAGTAAGAAAGGAAGTTCTCCGGGCTGAGAATTTTTTTCTCAATTTAATCATTTTGCAATACTCAGTTTGAGAAAAGGCAATACTCATTTTTAAAATACTGGCCAAATAATTTCTGAAAATGAGTGCAGTTTGTACTCATTTTGAGGAAAAATGTACTAAATAAATAGAAAATGTACTTAATTTGAGTAAAAAAAATTTGACAAATTTGTACTGATAGTTAGTATTTTGTACTCAGAATAAGTATTTGTGTTCATGCTTAATTTTCAAGAAGAAAAATACTCAATTTAAGTACAATTTACTTAAATAATTCTCTCTGTGTAGGAAACACAAGCAGTCCAAGAAACTAGCATTCCTTATACACTGAGATATACCATTCGCCGACATATACTTTTTTGTAGTTTCCGAGATCTCAGCGTTCATACAGACAGACAGACGGATATGGCTATTTCGACTCGGCTAGTGACCCTGATCAAGACATATGTACTTTATAGGTCGCAAACGCTTTCTTCTACCTGTTACATACTTTTGTACATAAATGAGGCTTTTATAACATAATTTGCCATTACGCCTATAGTCCTTCAGCTCTGGTACTTGCATACTTAAATATATGACCGTTTCAAATATGAAAGTTACAGCAAAGTTCAAAAATCTTCATTTTATAAATATCTAAATTTCGCAAACTCGTAACTACTAAAGTACAGACATGTGGTTTATATCGTTGAAAAGGTATTTTGAAATACTTTAAACGCCTCCTTAACGCAATTTGCTTAAATACAATAGTTTAGAATGATGAAAACTAATTTTTGTAAACTTTTATTTCTAGGTTTTTTTTTGTTGCTAAAAACGGCTCTAACGATTTCTGTTTAATCTTTAAACTTTATAGCCCTTGATATAACTTAAATTTTAGTATATGACACGTTGTTGTTTTTATAAGTAATTCAGATACAAAAAGGGCCACTTTTTCCAGAACATCTAACGCAGCTTGAGCATTGAATTTGGTTTCTGCGTATCCAAACTCTATTTTAAGTAACTGTAAGCATTAAAAGGCGGTAATCCGCTTATTATAAGAATTTTTAGTTGCACAACTTTTGGGAAAACCAGCTTGTTTGACTCTTGTTTGGCTATAAATAACTACGCCTGTGACTTCTGAACCACTAAAGCTATCGACTTTGTGCTATTTGTCGCCGAAAGTGTATTTTGAAATCCTATGCTCATCTTCGTACATCTTTAATGCAATGTTTTTAAAATTAGTGCCTACAATTTTTGTAAAACTATTTTTACCAATTTTGGTTGTATTTCGCAAAAACGGTTCTTACGATATATGTATGTTTTAGTTTGGATATTAGGGGTTTATTTACTTGATAAACATGGCGCTAATTTGTAAATGCATATAGGAGCTAATCTCCTATGACAGCATAAGTAAAAAGTATGAAGGATGTTCAAACCAAAACTTCTGATATTAAATGAAAACACCTCTTAACAAGGTAAACAACTACACTAGGGATGTCAAAAATATATCAATATCTCGATTTTTTTGCGAAAAAATAAATACTTTTATCGTAATATTTTTTTAAAATAATTATCAGGTATCATCAATTTTTTTGCACATTTTTTTGATAATTTTAAGCGGTCACAATTTTTATCGGGACAAGAATAAATACATATGTGAATGATGAGCGCCGCTAAAATTTATTTTTCGGCAAGTGAAAATGGATCTGCCACTTGAAACCTAAATTTGGTTCTGATTTGATTTGAATATTATAAATAAAAGCAAAAATAATTATAGTTTTCTTTCATTTATTAAAAAATATAAACTAAAAATATAATTTAAGATGGTATGTGGGTTATTGTTTAGTGCTTATTGCTTATGCAGCTTAAAATTAAAAAAAAATAATAATAATAAAACAAAAATATCTGATGTATAGATATTTTTTTCTGATATATCAAATATCATTTTGATTTTTTGTTTCAATAAAAAATATCACCGATACGATATTTTTAAATATTTCGACATCCTTAAACTACACAGTGAAAAAAACGAAACAACACCCGATTAATATTGTCTCCTCAATTTGTACATATTATATACAAATAATACGAATTTATACCAATTCCATACAAAATCATAACAATTACAAATGCTGATATAAATCCGTTAAATATTAATATAAAGAGGGGATTCCCTAAACTATTGAATTGCTGAATTGTTGAAAATTCAACAGAAAATTTCAGCAATTAAGGGAACGACCCAAAATGGTTCTTGTTGAATTTTCAAACAGCTGTTATTTGTTGAAAAGTTTCACGGAACTTAAAACATGTAAAATTCGATCTTTTATTGTTACTTACTGACTAAAATTGTAAGCTAGATAAGAAAAACTATTAATAGAATTGCTAATTTGATTTTTAAGTAAGTAATGCGAGCTTACAATAGTAAAATGTTGCAGAGTTGCCATGACTTTTAGTAAAATAAGGTGACAACTCTGGTTTTCAACGATTCAACAAAATTTTCAACAGCCTCGAGGCTGCTGGCAAATGGTTATTATGTCCAATTCAATTCAATTAACTTTATGTTTCTGTGACTCGCAGTTGTTTACTTTTTAGACACGGATATTCGATCTCTGGAGGTATTTGAAGACGCCATCAACTGGTCGTTAAACCGGACTCCCTGGATTTTCTGAGGCAACAATTGCAAATGGCTGGCCAGAATGCCACAACTGGGCAAGATGTGCGGCCATCGCTGGGAGTAATCTAACTAGGGTAGGAGAAGGACCCCTAGACCTGAAGCAAAACGAGATACTTGAGGGGTTCGATTTCATGGTGATCTCCTCGAGTTCTCGATACACGTTATTTATTTAAATATTTGTAAAATTAATAATTTATCTGAATCCATTTAAGTACAATAAACACAAAATTAAAAAAAAATTGTATGTTTATATGAAAACCATATCCATCTAATATGAAAGAACATCAGATTAATATGAATAAAAATCAGTTTGATATGAAAAAATACCATCTCGGTGCTACATTTCTGATGATTTTGTGGAAAAATTTTATATGTGCGCATACCAATCTTTTATGAAAAATACCACATTATTATGTTCGAAAATATAATTATACCCGTTACTCGTAGAGTAAAAGGGTATATTGTATTCGTGCAAAAGTATGTAACAGCTAGAAGGAAGCGTTTCCGACCCTATAAAGTATATTTATTCTTAATCAGGGTCACTAGCCGAGTCGATATAGCCATGTCCGTCTGTCCGTCTGTCTGTCTGTCCGTCTGGCGGTCTGTCTGTCCGTATGAACGCTGAGATCTCGGAAACTATAAAAGCTAGAGGATTGGTATTTGGCATGAAGATTCTTGGAGTTCCTACGCAGCGCAAGTTTGTTTCAAGAAGGTGCCACGCCCCCTCTAACGCCCACAATCGCTTATATACGATTTTAAAAATGTAAATATTTTGGAACAGTAAAAATGCAGTTTTATTTTGTTTATCAATACCTATCGAAATGTAGAAGAAATTTTTCAAATCGGACCATTCGTTAAAAAGTTATGCGTGATCAAAGTTTCTATCTGCATCTCCATCTCCCTCGCACTCCCTTTACCTGAGTAACGGGTATCTGATAGTCGGGGCATCCGACTATAACGTTCTCTCGTGTTTTGATATGGCCTCATAACGGACCAAAATTGATATACAACAAGAGAGAACGCTAAAGTCGGTTTTGAGTCCCGACTATCTAATAACCGTCACTCAGCTAAAGGGAGTGCGAGGGAGATGGATATATAACTTTTTTTTTATTGCGAATAACTTTTTAATGAATGGTCCGATTTGAAAAATCTCGATACACAGAGAGAATTATTTAAGTAAATTGTACTTAAATTGAGTATTTTTCTTCTTGAAAATTAAGCATGAACACAAATACTTATTCTGAGTACAAAATACTAACTATCAGTACAAATTTGTCAAATTTTTTTTACTCAAATTAAGTACATTTTCTATTTATTTAGTACATTTTTCCTCAAAATGAGTACAAACTGCACTCATTTTCAGAAATTATTTGGCCAGTATTTTAAAAATGAGTATTGCCTTTTCTCAAACTGAGTATTGCAAAATGATTAAATTGAGAAAAAAAATTCTCAGCCCGGAGAACTTCCTTTCTTACTTACACATTATTTTAAGGGCTATACAGTATATGTTAAATGTTTCATAATTATGTGAATATTAAACTGTTATAAATAAAACAAACTTACTTTTTGTTCGACCCAAGTCGCCTTGTCCGTCACTCGAACCCCAGACCCTTGTGTTTGTGCACGCGCGCACTAACCGGCTGAGCCAAACAAGCATCACATTCAGCAATGTCCAAACCGCGCATAAGATTTAAATTGTAATGCTTGCAATTGATTGGATTTTAAACATTAAATGGAATAGGACTATAATCAGCTCAGTTCCATTTAATGTTTAAAATCCAATAAAATTAATAAAAACAAAAAAAAAAACCAGAATAACAAAAAAAAAATATTTGTGTTTACCGGAATGGGGATTGAACTCACGACCCGGACGACATTAGCTATCAAATATTTGATGGCAAGAGTCATTTACTCCCTAGGCCATCCTTTTAGAAGGTTCCTTTGAGTAATGTCATACTCATTATGAAAATATTTGTACTCAAGTTGGAAATTGAAGAACTTGTTTCCTAAAATTAAGATTTTTGTGATCAATTCAAGTTTTTTTTCTTAAAGTGAGTTCAATTTGTACTCAATATAAGTTTTTTCCAAAAATTTGTACTCAAAATCAGTACATCCTGAAAATGAGAATACAAATACTCAATTTCAGAACGTCAGAATTCTCTCTGTGTAGGTATAAATATACACAACAAAATTGCATTTATACTTCTCGGAAATCTTAAAAGGTGTGGGCGCCAGACACATTTTAAAATCGTTAGTGGGCGATTGTGGGCGTAAGAGGGCGCGTGGCACCTTTTTGAAATAAACTTGAGCTGCGTAGGAAGCCCAAGAATATGTGTGGGAAATCTCAGCCTTCTAGCTTTTGTAGTTTCTGAGATCTCAGCGTTCATACGGACAGACAGACAGACGGACAGACAGACGGACATGGCTATATCGACTCGGCTAGTGACCCTGATCAAGAATATATATACTTTATAGGGTCGGAAATGCTTCCTTCTAGGTGTTACATACTTTTGCACGATTACAATATACCCTTTTACTCTACGAGTAACGGGTATAAAAATACCCAGTTTTATTATTTTTTTTCTCTGTGTACTTATAATCAAAACAAGATCAAATTGACTGTATAAATACATATGTATATTATATACATTTATACATATACTAGCGGGGTCGGTAGCCCGCAGCTTCGATTTTATTATAACATTTTTCCTTAATTTCCGCGAAAACAACAAAAATGCGCAAGTAGTAGAGATTGAGCAACAGCAGAGGAAGGTGGCGTGTATCTCAGTTATATTAAAGTGTAAAAATTAAGTACAAAACTGTTTCAAAGACCTCTATTCATCGAAGAATAAATCGTGCATAATTATTTAATAAATTCACGGAAGTCAACGGAAGCCTTTCTCTATAGAGAGAGAATTATTTAAGTAATTAGTACTCAAATTGAGTATTTTTGTACTTGAAAATTAAGCATGAACAGAAATACTCATTCTGAGTACAAAATACTAACTATCAGTACAAATTTGTCAAATTTTTTTTACTCAAATTAAGTACAATTTCTATTTATTTAGTACATTTGTACTCAAAATGAGTACAAACTGCACTCATTTTAGGAAATTATTTGGCTAATGCTTTAAAAACGAGTATTGCCTTTTCTCATACTGAGTATTGCAAAATGATTAAATTGAGAAAAAAATTCTCAACCCGGAGAACTTCCTTTCTTACCCAAACTTTATTTTAAGGGCTTTACAGTAAATGTTAACAGTTTCATAATTATGTGAATATTAAACTGTTATAAATAAAACAAACTTACTTTTTGTTCGACCCAAGTCGCCTTCTCCGTCACTCGAACCCCAGACCCTTGTGTTCGTGCACGCGCGCACTAACCGGCTGAGCCAAACAAGCATCACATTCAGCAATGTCCAACCCGCGCATAAGATTTAAATTGTAATGCTTGCAATTAATTGGATTTTAAACATTAAATGGAATAGGACTATAATCAGCTCAATTCCATTTAATGTTTAAAATCCAATAAAATTAATAAAAACAAGAGAGAACGCTATAGTCGGGTGCCCCGACAATCAGATACCCGTTACTCAGGTAAAGGGAGTGCGAGGGAGATGGAGATAGAAACTTTGAACACGCATAACTTTTTAACGAATGGTCCGATTTGAAAAATTTCTTCTACATTTCGATAGGTATTGATAAACACAATAAAACTGCATTTTTACTTTTCCGAAATATTGAAATTTTTAAAATCGTATATAAGCGATTGTGGGCGTTAGAGGAGGCGTGGCACCCTTTTGAAACAAACTTGCGCTGCGTAGGAACTCCAAGAATCTTCATGCCAAATACCAATCTTCTAGCTTTTATAGTTTCCGAGATCTCAGCGTTCATACGGACAGACGGACAGACAGACAGACAGACAGACAGACAGACGGACAGACGGACAGACGGACATGGCTAGATCGACTCGGCTAGTGATCCTGATCAAGAATATATATACTTTATGGGGTCGGAAACGCTTCCTTCTCCCTGTTACATACTTTTGCACGAATACAATATACCCTTTTACTCTACGAGTAACGGGTATAATAAAAAAAAAGCAGAATAACAAAAAAAAAATATTTGTGTTTACCGGAATGGGGATTGAACTCACGACCCGGACGACATTAGCTATCAAATATTTGATGGCAAGAGTCATTTACTCCCTAGGCCAGCCTTTTAGAAGGTTTCTGTGAGTAATGTCATACTCATTATGAAAATATTTGTACTCAAGTTGGAAATTGAAGAACTTGTTTACTAAAATTAAGATTTTTGTGATCAATTCAAGTTTTTTTTCTTAAAGTGAGTTCAATTTGTACTCAATATAAGTTTTTTCCAAAAATTTGTACTCAAAATCAGTACATCCTGAAAATAAGAATACAAATGCTCAATTTCAGAACGTCAGAATTCTCTCTGTGTACATATTGTCAATAGCTACATTTTGCACACCCATTACTTTTGAACTACTAAAGCTATTGACTTGTGCTATATGTCGTCGAAAACAGTGGCGGATCTAGGATTTAGTTGTGGGTTGTGATATCAGAACAATTTTTTGTTGCCACTTTTTGAATACCAAAATTACTTTCATTTTCACCCGAGTGAGATATGATATATCACCCATATCACCCCCCGTGGATCCGCGCATGGTCGAAAAGGTATTTTGAAATCCTATGCACATCTTTTAAATGTAATTTGCAAGAATACCATGGTTTTAAATTTAGGGCAAACATTTTTTTTTTACGTTCTGGTTTATTTCGCACGGTTTTAACGATTTATGTTTAAATTTGGGGTTAAGAGGTTTCTTATTTGATAATCATGGCACTAATTTGTAAATTCATATATTTTCTGATATGACAGCAAAAGCATAAAGTTGGAATAATGTTCAAAAAAATAATTATAAACACTATAAAATTGCGTTTATATAATTTTAAAATCTTAAAAGATGTGGCCTCCAGACACATTTGAAAATCGTTTATGGCGATTGTGGGCGTTAGGGGAGGCGTGGCACCTCAATGAAACAAACTTGCGCTGCGTAGGAAGCCCAAGAATATTTATTTATTTTATTTATTATTTGATTTATTATCCCGTATGATTTAAGACTATGTCTTTTTGATTATCATCGGTCACTTTGGTGATCCCTGACCCTGATCAAGAATATATATACTTTATAGGGTCGGAAACGCTTCCTTCTCCCTGTTACATACTTTTGCACGAATACAATATACCCTTTTACTCTACGAGTAACACGTATAAAAATGTCTGCTCAGACTTATCTAAGTAATCCCCTGGATTAACCACCTGTAGGCAATAAATTGTCCAAAATTGACCAAAATTTTAGGTGCATTGAAGTCGAGCAGCTGCCAGAGTTGACTTATCGCCTTTTGATTGATATACCTTTGAACAGATAAACACAAACATTTATAATCTAAGAGCCTTTGCCAGCTTCTACGCCATTGTTTAATCGAGATTCATGACGTTTAAATATATATCAGACGTCATGACAACCAACCCCCAAAAACCAAAATGTCCCAAAAAGAGGGCCGACATCGGAATCGAAAACAAATCTAGAAGCGTGCTGATTTCATTGAACGCTAATCGGTTATGATAAAGGCACAAAAACACTTTATTTGCTGAAGAATGTCTATAAATATGATTTCTTAATATTATTTACCATCCACTGTAAACAAAATAATCTATAAAAACAAAAGACAGGGAATAAATGAGAGAAACTACGTCATAACTTAGGTAATTTACTACACTGAGGGAAAAATCCAGTCTAAATTTAAGAACAAAGTTCCTAATTTAAGAAATTTTTATTCTTAAATTTAGTTATTACAATAAGAACAAACGTTCTTAAAATAAGAGCAAACATTCCTAAAATAAGAGCAAACATTCCTAAAATAAGACAATTTTATTTTAAAATTAAGAAAAGGCTATTCTAAAACTTAAAAAAAATATATTATATTTATGAACAACAAAAATTATCAATTTTTGCAAAAAAATGTTTTGTCCAATAACACTAGTTTAGAGCAAAAAAAGGTAAACCTTGAGACCAATTTTTTTGATTCGTTTTGAGTTGCTGATCAAATTTTAAAAAAAATTCCAAAAAACGGTTCTGAAGATATTCGCAAAAATACAGATTTTCGGCACTTCTTTTATAAAACCTAACAGATCTAAAAAACCATTCGACCAATAAACTTGTAACTTCCACTATTAATTAATGGCAATTAATGGAGGTACAACCTGTGAAAGTTAAAAAAAAAACAAATAAAAATGTATAAATTATTTGGAGCTTTCAGATCTAAAGGCCATTTTGTTGTTAACAAGTTAAGGCCATATATTTGCAAATGGAGTGCAAGTTCTAGGAGATATGCATATTTAAGTGAAACAACCCATTTCCAAAAAATGCTTTAAAGGCAAGTGGCCTGCTTTTGTTAGTTTGCTTTTTGACATATGAACAAAATAGGAGTATTTATTGTACATTAGGTAGTATACCCATACATATTTCAAATACATTTAAGGTATTATAACAAAAATCGTAAAACAAAATCTGTGGAGACTTTTCAAAGAAAATTTGTTTTTCGGTAAGCAACAACGCCCAAAGAAAAACAATAAATGTTTAAGATCGGCAGAAGACTTTATTATTTGAACTTTTTCCCTCATGATGAGAAGAAACTTCCCGAACTTGCATCCAGCAATAGTAGCCTAGCATTCCTTCATCCCAGAAACCTTGGTAGCGCTTTTCAATTAATATCCTGATGAAACCGTTCTCCTTGTTCATCACTTTCTGCCTCCAAGTTCAACGGAAAGAAACCCAATTGTTCCAGTGCATGACTGGCTTATTGGTTGTAAAAAAAAAACAGTGCGTTTCAAATCACCGGCTTAAGTTAAAAGAAAGCGTACAATCCTTTCGGACTCGGAGGCTAATGAAAACAGTGAGGATGTGAAGGATCAAAAGATTATAGTTGACCCGAAACCGTGCTCAACATTTGAGGTTATATACTTAAGTCCGTCGTACCCGAGGACACAGACATATTAAAGTTAACCAATTTAATGAAAGAACTTGGTATGGTAAACTTGATTGATAAGAAATACATATATTGGGTGGGCAAGAAAGTCATGTCGTTTTTTTAGTAAAGCCTAGTACTCAGTACGACGAAAACTGCTAGCTAAGCATAGGAGTAAGCGAGAGGCAAATAGGTAGCTAACGCCTTTAGCTGGGACTTTTTCCCACCTCGGTACTCAGTTGAGCTAAGGAAATAGTAAGGAAATACCAAAAAAATACCAGATTTAGCGGATGAATTCCGATGAACGCCTTTAGCCGCGGCCCAAAGAATAGAAAATTTGATCTTTGGCTGTGTTTGTGCAGAAGCGGTGTGCCAATAACACATTATAAATGGAAGGAAAACCCCGAAAACCAATGGAAAAGTGCCTGTAGGATTTGCGGCAATACATATCGCCATGCCAACAGCAAATTTAACTCTTGCGACCCAAGTCGGCTCAACATTTTGTAATATTTTAAAATTGGCGCCAGTTGATGTTTGCTGTTTGTCAACAAACCCAGTAAGACCATGCTACATGCATTGCGGATGAACTACAAAAACTTCGGCCACACTAGAAGATTAATATTTTTCGACTAGTAAAACTCTTAGCCGAACTGAGTACTAGGCTTAATAGTTATACCCGTTACTCGTAGAGTAAAAGGGTATATTGTATTCGTGCAAAAGTATGTAACAGGGAGAAGGAAGCGTTTCCGACCCCATAAAGTATATATATTCTTGATCAGGATCACTAGCCGAGTCGATCTAGCCATGTCCGTCTGTCCGTCTGTCTGTCCGTCTGTCTGTATGAACGCTGAGATCTCGGAAACTATAAAAGCTAGAAGGTTGAGATTTCACACACATATTCTTGGGCTTCCTACGCAGCGCAAGTTTGTTTCATCGAGGTGCCACGCCCCCCCTAACGCCCACAATCGCCATAAACGATTTTCAAATGTGTCTGGAGGCCACATCTTTTAAGATTTTAAAAATATATAAACGCAATTTTATAGTGTTTATTAATACCTATCGAAATGTAGAAGACATTTTTCAAATCGGACCATTCATTAAAAAGTTATACGCAATCAAAATTGTTTATATATCTATCTCCCTCGCACTCCCTTTAGCCCCAATAGATAGTCGGGACACCAACCCGAGTACAGCGTTCGCACTCCCTTTAGCTGAGTGACGGGTATTAGATAGTCGGGACACCAACCCGACTATAGCGTTCTCTCTTGTTTTTAATATTTTCAGAAGACAGGCTTACAAGACATGGATACCTAAGACGTGCATTCGGCCAAGCAAAAACCGGGAGTGCTTCAGGCATTAACAATTTTTAATTCCAATGCTTCGATTGTAAATATTATTAATAAATACACATACAAATATTACATGAAAAAAAGTTATTTTTTATTGTGGGAAATCAGATACTGCAAAGTATTGGAAAACCAAAACTGGGAGGGTGTGGAAAAGCAGATATTGCAAATAGAGGAAAACCATAA